>CM037852.1:61286596-61515332 GCA_021234595.1 Delia radicum | reverse complement strand
GCCGGATCTTTGAATAATATATCATGATGGATATAGTAATCTTCGAAACGGTCAACTTCAAGTATTTTCCTTACTGCCCTTACCCACATATCACCCATTTGGGCCGTTTTTAGTCGATGACGTAACGAATCCTCAATCAACAAACAGGATACTCTGCTTAATGCATCAACATGGCGCATTTTGGTACCCGATCGGTGTTCAATTTCGTAATCGAAGTCTTGCAAAAACATTGTCCATCTTGAAACACGTAGTGGTACTTCTGCCTTTTTCATCGTCATAGCGAAGGCGTTACAGTCAGTAATAATCTTAAATTTCGAACCCATCAGGTATACTCTCCACTTCTTGAGCGCTTCTATTATTGCCAACACTTCCAACTCATACGAGTGGTATTTCTCCTCAGCTGGTGATGTTTTCCTGCTCATGTACTGAACTGGGTGCAGGCATTGATCCTCTGAGTCTTTCTGCAATAGTACTGCTCCATAGCCAAACTTGCAGGCATCAGTGTGAACTTCTGTAATAGCTTTTACATTAAACAATTTCAATACTGGATCCTTAGTTAATGATAATTTCAATTGCCGGAATGAAGAAATCACTTCATCGTTCATCTTAAACTCATTTCCCTTTCGTAGTAGGTCAGACAATGGTTTGGCGATCGTTGCGTATCCATCTACGAATCTACGAAAATAAGATGTTAGTCCTAGGAATCTTTGCAAACTCTTCTTATCATGTGGTAATGGGAAATTTTCAATAGCTAATGTCTTCTCCTTAGAAGGCCGAATAGTGCCACCCTCAATTATGTATCCCAAAAAATCTACTCTTTTTTTTAGGAACTGACATTTCCTCCATCTTACGTGAAGACCATTCTCCTCAGCTACTTTCAAGACCAACTTCAATCTTTCCATACCTTCGTCTTCATCCTTGGACGGTATAATAACGTCATCCATATAAACTACAGCTACACCTTTATTAATCAAATCCCTAAAAATCACATTTATAAATCTGCAAAATACTGCCGGGGAATTCGATATTCCAAATGGTACGAACTGGAATTCGTACTGACCGTTCCGTGTGTCAAATGCAGTATATTTCCTGGATTCAGGATCCACCGGTACATGGAAAAACCCATCCTTCAAATCAATAGTCGTATAGACATTAGCGTCCTGCAATCTCTCCAAAACATCGTCCATTAATACCATGGGAAAATTATCGCGAATTATCTTCTCATTCAATTTCCTATAGTCACAACATAAACGTTTTGTTCCATCTTTTTTTGGCACTAGTACAACTGGAGACGAATACTCCGAAGTACTATGTTTTATAACTCCCTCATCTAACCAATTTGAGATTTGTTGATCTATAATTCTTTGGTCCTCATATGATGTTCTTCTTGGCCTTTGAGCCACCGGCACGTCATCTTTTACTATAATTTTCATGGAAACTGGAATGTCCCTATTCGTTCTAGGTTTATAGTTTTTAATAATTTCGGCCACATTATCGCGTTCAAGTTCATCAAGATGTTCGAAATCAGCGACGGCCGTTACGTCTTCTTCGAAATTCAGGCATAAATCATTAAATTCAGTCATCAATTCCTGTGTTTGCACCTTTGGAATTTCAGAAACGGGCTTAGTGTTCCTACTAGCCTTCGGTACCAGTTTTACGGCCGTCCTCGCTAACGATTAGATCCCCATATCTTAGTAAAGCGTTTCCCAATACTGCCGCATATTCGATGTCCTCACTACAAACAACGTTAAAATTTACATCCACCTTGATACCATCAATGTCCACTATTGTTTTGAAATATCCTTGTGTATAAAATTTACCCTTACCTGCTCCCCTCAAACATCGATTTTCGGGGGGTAACATCAAACTTAACTCTCAACTTTTCATAGACGTCACGTCGTATCATACACATACCAGAACCCGTATCAACCAAAGCATACATTTGGATACCTCCCACTTCGATTTTCTTAAACTTCATACCGGGTTCAAAGGGTTCCTTGTCGTAAGCCATCATATTCACGTTGGTGCGTTCCTGCTTGATTTCAGGTTTTCTCCCTTTGCACTCAGCTGCACGATGACCTACCCCGTTACACTTAAAGCACTTAAATTGTCCCTCAGTACAATCCTTCGCCAGATGGTCCGTGCTTCCGCACTTAAAACAATTCTTCTTCTTAGGACTTCTTACCTGGTCTTCTTTAAAATCAACTTTATTGAAATTATAATTCCTTTTGTTCTCAATATTGGGCTTACTACGAAGTTTCTCATAAATTTTAATCTGGTCCTTCATTTCCGAAACAGTTTTAGCCTGATAAAGTACACTCTTGTTCATTCGAGAATCGGGGATTCCTTCTATGAAATATTCCAACAGGCTACTCACATCTAAATTCACCGGTTTTCCTATCTCCATCAATGAATATAAATATTCCCGGAATGATTCGTTGTTGTTCTTTCGACGATTTCGTAAAAGTTTGTGGACTTCGATCGACGATAGATTCTCACCAAATTCCGATATTAGTGCACGTTTCAAAGAATTCCAGTCTTTTAATCCAGACTGACTACGTACAAACAACTTAGCCGCTCCTTTTAGCAGTTGTTTACTATAAATAAATTTCTGGATCGAGTTCCAACCTACAGTTTCAGCGTTCTCCTCGAACTCATCCACCCAATGTCTTATATCAAGGGAGCCTGTCCCACTAAAATTCGACAAACTATCAGCAATATCCTTCAACGTAAAGACAGGATTATTAACCCTTACTTCCACTACACCAGCATCCTCATATTCAGACCGAATCGACTCATCATCACCACCGACTTGAAGGCCGAAATGTTGAATAAGCCTATCCTGTAAAACCCTTTTCAAGCCAGAAGTTTCCAAGTCCAACTCACCTAACTTGTCACGCAACTCCCCAACAGTCAACTGCATTATACCATCAATATCCATTCTCAAAAAAAAAATCTGTGCAACAACCTCACAATTTCAAAAAAAATCAAAATTATCGAATATGAAAATCTTTTCATACAAAAACAAATATTCGATTTAAATTTACTTCTTTTCCAAATCAATAAAACTAAAATATAATAAATATTCTGTGGATCTACACTAAATTATTTATAAATTAATAAATGTACATCGAAATTATATTTTCACAAAAAAAATATATGATAGCAACATTTTACTCTGAAATAAATTATGTAAATCAACTTTAATTTAAACAACTTTAATTTTCAACATTTGGTTTCAAAATTTAATTTATTGATTTAACTTCAACTTTTAATTTTATAAATTTGAATCCTTTAATTAGACTTTAAGATTTAATTATTGTACCTTTATTTTTAAAAATTTTATTTTCAACTTTTACTGTTCAACTTTAATTAATCAACTTTTAATCCTCTACTTTAATTTTTACAACGTTAATTATTTTTAAATTAATTTTCCAACTCTTATTGTTTTACATTATTTATTGCAAATTAATTTTTTACATTAATTTTCCAATTTTAATTTTCTCACTTTAATTTCTCAACTTCAATTTGTCAACTTTAATTTTACAACTTTAATTTTTTAACTTTAATTTCTGTACTTGTATTTAATTAATCAACTTTTAATCCTCTACTTTAATTTTTACAACGTTAAATATTTTGAAATTAATTTTCCAACTCTTATTGTTTCACATTACTTATTGCAAGTTAATTTTCAACATTAATTTTACAATTTTAATTTTTCACTTTAATTTCTCAACTTTAATTTATCAACTTTAATTTCTCAACTTTAATTTATCAACTTTAATTTTACAACTACCTATTCTTCTTTGTCATTAAAACATATAAAATTAAATTTATGTACTTATCTTATTGGAAAAATACAAAGCATTCTTTTATACATCTGCACTTTCGTCTACAGCATTTAGAACACCTACATACAGTCTGCATAAAAATCTGCTCCCTTTGGTTATCTGCAACAATTCCCTTCTCCTATTTTCTTAGCTGTTTATTTTAACATCTTTTGCAATTCATTTCTGCAAACACAAATTTTCAGCAAGGTATTCTCTATTTAGACAATTATGTTGTTTAAATATTTTTAAATGTAACGAACTGAAATCAATTAATACTCTCTATTGTTGTTATCTATTTTTTTTCGTGGATTTTATACACGCATGTTTTCTCTTCTTCAGACACAATCGTCTTTTTTTATGTTCTTTAACTTTCAATAGTATTTGCATATGCGCGACAGTACGATTTTTTTTTCGTTTTCTGATTATCTAAAACAGTGATGTACTTCCTCTCAATTTCCAACCACACGGGGTTACAGAAGAAAATGCTGCTTACGCTGCGTCAACACACGTACACTATAAACATCTTCGTATGGCTTTCGATGTGCATATTCGGCTTTTGCTTTGTTCTCACTGAGTTAAAAGAAAACAAATCAATTGTAGTTGAACCATTGTTGAAGCAACACCATGCTGCGGAACACAAATAAAAATACACGTAGAAATATGTTTGATGATGAATGGGAAAATACTTTTTTTTTATAGAGAATATGGATGACGATGCACAATGCTTAATTTGTAATAAAATTATAAGTGAAAAATCTTTGTTTTATATAAAAAGGCATTACGACTCTTGTCATGGTAGTATTAATAAACTTAATAATGGTGATCGAACACTATTATTATTAGAATTAAAAGCAAAGTTTTTTTTAACATTTATGGTTGATGAAACTAACCAGGATAACGGCGTTATATTAATAAATAAAGATGTTTCTTTGCCTTATAAAAAGGCATCATATGTAGTTGCTTTGTCTTTGGCAAAGCAGTGTCGTCCATTTACAGATGGCATATTTTTTAAAAAATTATCGTTGGATGTTCTCTCTTGCGAATTAAAGAATATAGAGGAGAAATCGATTTTGATGAGATAGTTGAACGGTTTGACAATTAAAAAACTTAGTTTTTTTTATTTAAAAACCCTAAACAAACACCAGTGAAATATTCTTATTTTAAATAAAAATATTAATTGACCCAGCAATATCTTTACTTATAGAAATAAGTCTGTAGAAAAAGCATAAAAAGTAACTAAAAATTAGTTAAAAATGACCCCGCAGAAAAAACCAGTTGAATTAACAGATTTTTTAACTAAATATTTGTAGACTTAAAATAGCAAAAATAAACCTGATGAATAACCAATAATTGAAAGTAACAAAAACACCTGCTAACATTAGCAAAAATAATTACTAAATATCTGTACCCAAATAAAATCATAAACATTTCGAAAATTTTAAGTTTTTTTTAATGCAATTAAAAATTTTCCGTTATTAAATCAGAAATTTACAATTATTTAGCAAAAATTTCAGTTGGTTTAACAATTTAACCTGTTATTTGCATTTTACAAAATTCGGGCTAAATTTAGCAAAAAAAAAAATGTTAACACAACAGTTTTTGTTTGATATTTTAAGTCTGCAAATATTTAGTTAAAAAATCTCTTAATTCAACTGGTTTTTTCTGCAGAGTCACTTTTATCTAATTTTTAGTACCTTTTTTTTGCTATTTCTACAGACTTATTTCTAGGAGTGTACCAAAATTATATTTGAAATTAATTCTTGTACAGTCATAGAAATGAAAGCTATACTCATAGAAATAAGTCTGTAGAAATAGCAAAAAAAAGTTACTAAAAATTAGTTAAAAATGCCCTGCTAAATTTAGCCCGAATTATGTAAAATTTCTATGAGCGCATTTGTACAGCTTTATTTCTATGAGTGTCGCTTTCTTTCTATGCAAAAAAATCTATTTTTTTAAATTGTAACAAAATTTTTTTCACTTGAGTACACACACTAATATGATACAACGCTAAACTGTTTCTGAGCCATGGTGGTTCCCAGGAGCCCTTGTCCGCTTAAGCCGAAATAGAAAAAAATATATATTTTTTAGTTTCAAAGGGGTTCATATATTAAAAAATATATTTTTATGAAATTCACTTTTTTCAAAAAAAATCTTTTTTCTGCAATTGAAATTTATTATCAGTGTACCGTAGAATAAACTTCGTTTTTTCGCTGCTACACACACAAGTATAAATGCAATAGTGTGCGTAAAGTACATCACTGATCTAAAATACACAAACACTCTCTTGTAAATTCTTATATTTTCTTTGTATTAGTTTTTCTTCTCTCTTGTTTTTACACACGGTGGTGTTTTGTGTTTTTTTTTTTTTTTATATTTTTATAATTCTTTACGCTGTTGCGCAGCAGTTTATAATATCGTTTTCTATGTCTTTCTTTTACAAGAAAAATCTTAAAAATTATCTTTACTGAGAGCACACCCTCTCATATTCTTTTCATATTGTTTTTTTTCTAGAAACTTCTGGAAGCTGTGGCTTTTCAACGAATTTTATAACACTTGTTTTAGAATTTCTATTAATTTAACTATTTTTCCAATTAAATTATTATTTTTATTAAATTGTTTAACGTTAATAATTTTAATTTAATTATTATTATTACTTTTACGGCATTCAAATCCCGGACGAGCCCCCAATTTGTGGGATTTTATCCCGAAGTTTAAAGACTTCTGTTTGTTTTGTAAATTAAAACACTTTCGGTTAAATTTATTTGTGGTATTTAATATATATTTATTTAATAGTAATGGTTTAGGTATGATTAATTATTTCAATATTAATGAAACAAAATGGTTTATATGAATTCACTTTAACAACTTTTATATTCAACTTAACCCTAGAAAACTAAACCTATTTTTTTACACGTTAATACTAAACCTCGCCTGTAAGGCTACTTTTTTAAAAAACACAAAATTAGTATTTTTGAAAAAGATTTTTTTATTAAAAAAATAACTCATGGTAAAGAATACAATTAATTATTAACAAACCAAAAAGGAATTCATTTATTTTTTGATATATTAAATAAAAAAAATTAACATTAAAAGGAACACATTTTTTTTTTTTTTTAAAAAGAGATCATTTTTTAAAATTAATAAAAATAAATTAAATTTAAGTTCAAAAACTTAAAAAAATATATAGTCTTATAGCTATTTGTACGTATTTAAAGAAAAACAAAAAATTTTTTGTATATCATATATATTTTGCTTCCCACATAAAACTGAAGTCAGACATTTTTTCGGGTATCACATTCGAAGCAATTTGGAGATCTATGTTCTTGGCAGTATGTTTTGTTGCATTTAGCGCAGTAATAAATAAATTGCAAAAAATTACCTTTAATACTAAACCTCGCCTCACAGGCGACTAGTGTTTGAATATCTCCGAAACAAGAAAACACAGCGCGATGAACGTCTACACACAAGCTCATACAGCAGCCGACTGAGTTGGCAAGAAACCACGTGTTGATATTTGCAACCGGTCGTAAGAAATAGCAAAAAAAAAAATCGAGTCGCCTCACAGGCCGGGTTTAGTATTCTAGGGTTAAAATAAATACAACTTTCCGATTTCAACTTTACTCTACGGCTGCTGCAACAGAACTCTTTCGAAATAATCTTCGTCTGTCTGTCATTGTCCGCTCACGTCAGTATGTGTCTGTCTGCTCATAATAGAAAAAACTATCCTGTTGTCTCCGCCCACTAAATATACGTTACACTTCCAAATCAAATTAACACTAATAATCCCTTCCCGATCTAGTAGTCCGTTTAGGCTGAGATCCCACATTTATATCTTTATATATATCTTATTCTGCTAATATTTTTTGTAACTTGTAATTTTGTATTTTTAAATACTTCAATTTACTTAATGCTAAATTCTATGTTTGTTTTACAATTATTTTTTTGAGATTAACAATTTCCTTACAACGCACTATTTGTGTAATACGTGCAAATTGATCCAATTACGGACTATTACGTAATATAATAACGTTCAATTAATCCGCATATTAAAAGTATTTATATACTTTACATGACTTAAATGAAACCATGCAATTTCGACTCAGTTTCCGCCTATAGATTTCATGTAGACTTAAATGAAACTGCGCGATACGGACTCGGTTTCCGTCATATTTGTATGATTCACGTTATTGGTTCTTACGAACCAGGAATGGATCCCATTATCGTAATCAAAAATTGATTCGATTTCGTTGCTCTCGAAAGAAGCAGATTGAACACTTGTGCATACTATACGGATGCATCAATCATCAAAAATTGATTCTTTTACTTCATTATATCACAACATAACTACCCATATACAAATACGTTAGAAATTACTAACAGTATATTTACCCTTACTGAATTTTGTTAGAGGTGCTTATAGTTTCAAATGAGACTAATAAAAATTTGAGGGAGACGTCCATCAAATTTTTAAATAATAAATGGCAGCGCGTTATGAAGATAATTCTTGATGAATTATATACGGTACATTAGCCAGCCCCTTTGTTAAAAGGATATTGACCTAGACTCAATCATCCTAAGTCTTGAAAAAGTAGACGGCAAGGCGAGGTGAACGGAGCCCGTTAAATAGGCCACATATATTTTGGATGGTATAATAAAAAGTGCACTTTTTGATAAGCATTATAGAAATGCGCAATCGCGATTGTTGAAAGTACCGGGGTATTCCAAACGAATATTTAGAGTTCTGATCTTAAATTGATAGAGCAGCTTGAGTGCTCTGGTCTGATCAAAGCTTAAATGTTGTGTCAAATAAAGACAGGAAACCCAATACCGGAACTAGAATTCCGAAGAAGTTGTATACCAAGTCTATTAAATAGACTTAGTGTTGAAGTTAAGGCAAGCTATTGCTGAAGGCATTGGAAATAATTCCACACACCTCAGGTCCCGAGACCGGCAATTAGAGTCCTTTTCTTAGAACTTAATAGTAAAAAAGGAAGATAAAACGATGTGCCAAATGAATAACACAACTAAATTGCTAATGTATTCGAACATTACATTAGACATTAGTAGCACCATAGATAAATATTCACAATACTACTTCGATAATAACAAAAATAGTAATAGAACGATTCAGTAAGAGGAAAATGGTAAAAAGTTAACCTTGCAGTGATCAACGAGCTGCACTGACAATATGATTTTCTCATAAAATCTATAAATTATTTTGTAAATCTAAAATTTTTATTTTTCGGTTAACTAGCTTTTACACTAAGTGTAAACAGCAAACATTCTTTGGTTAATACACAGCGCAATTATTTATGGTATTAAAATACCCACAATCTATAATAAATATCGCTGATAATTCTCGCATGTCCTTTAATAACACTTCAAACAACAAATTTATTACCTGAATTATTACTTATGAACTTGGACAATGGGAAATACAATTATTACCAAGTCCCATTTTTCTTTGAAAACATCGCATTCCTTGACATTAGTGACCTTGCGGTAATGATCATACCGGCGGGTACATGTAATTGAAAGGCATGTGATGTGTTTGAATTGACAAATAGTTTAAAAATTACAGTATTATAAAGAAAAATGATAACATAAGTTACAAATAATACAGAAATAAAAATGTTGGTTGATACATTTTATTTTTGAACAAAATTTTTTTATAAAGACGAATTGCAATAATTTAAATCGTCTCTTAAATACTTTCTCTAATTATCTTTTATTTTGATAATTTATTTCTTATTTAAGATCCTCTTGTTAACGCAATGTAATATTTTATTAAATAAGTTATATAAAAAGACCGATCAATAAGCTACTCTGATTGATCGATCTTTTTCCTAAAAAGGGAGGTGTAGTGTGTTTGACAAGTCTGCGTTACCATACCGTCTGTATGTAACTAGAGACCCACACTTTGTGGAATGTTGTTTGTCAACTTCTCACCAATCTTACTAGCGTGTGATTTTGTTGACATTGCGAAATCCACGCTATATAATAATATGTTTAAATAGTTCTAAGTATTTTTAATTAAATAAAGAATTGAGTCGCTCATTAGAGCCAAAACGAGAAACACTATAATTGTTTTTACTCTACAAGTCACAGAAACAGGAAAAAACACAAAAGGCTCACGGAAACCAAATGAGCGTGGCGAACTCACCATTGATTACGGCGCTGCAGCTAACGTTTACAAATTTGATAAATTTTTTTGGTCAACACCACAATTGGGTTTATACCGTCATCTAACTGGTTGCAAAAGTCCAGCAACAAATAGCCGTACAACAACGGCAACGTTTTAGGCCGGCCGTATTAAAAATTCTTTTCATGGTACCAACTGCGTTTGCACAAACACACAAAAGCCTCGTCCTAAATATTACGCCACAGATTTGTTTTCATCAACGTTTACTGTCACCGATATCCAGCTATTCAGCAAAAGAAAGCACCAGATATTCATCTTTATCAGTCATTAAATTTCACAACGAAACCCTATCAACAACTGCTGTCGACATTTTTTTTAGTGCTGACACACCTGGGACATTCACTAAGCCGTAAAGGGATAAAGTTGGGTACTTTTTCATGAGGGCCAACAATAAGTATTTGCATGCAGTATTTCAAGACGAGATGCAGAACACAAATGAGAACGTAAGGAAGCTGCGGTATGATGGCCAGCACTAACATCATGAGTATTCAGCTGGGAGGCAGATAAGTACACAAATTAAGAAAAAAAAACTTATATAATCTTATCAACTGTTCAACGGACGGACTCTAAGGTTATATTTATTTGTACATATTTATCGTTTCTTAATCATGTTAGAATTCTCACCGTTTTGATTTAATGGTTCTTTTTCAAGTGTATCATATTGAGTTTAATTTTAATTGTGTTTTATTTTTAATTTTTCTCCGCCACATAAACGTTTATTAAACCGAAGTTTTACGTCCGGTACAAAAGCGAAATAAGTGTTTCCACGCGATAAGTATTCTGAAAAACAAATAAAAGAACAATAAACCTTCCGGTTCTTATTAATATGTTTTTCGAAGAGTTAAAAAAAAGAAAATTTAAATATCGTTGGCAATAAACTATAGGCCAGATCGGAATACACGTATCGTATTTATGTGAAAGATTTTATTGAAGTATTAACGCAAAATACTGATTGTGTTGAAACACTCAATTAGCTAGCGGGTTAATTATAATTATCGTTCACGTTTGCAATAATACTTGCAAGTAAGGGACCCTACATCAGATATGTTGAAGGCTTCGACCCCACAATAGCGCTATTGATCTCGTCTAGGTTCTTCTTCATGATGTCGAGCCCCTTTATTTATTGAAAAAAAAAAGATATCCGTTTGTCGTTTTTAAAGGTTTCGATAAGCCAAAACACATATAGATTGAATGTTAAGACTTTTAGCGAGAACTTCGGTCGAACTAACATTTTTTTTGTTTTAATTTTTATCGCGATTTTGAATTTTCGGTCAGATACTGGCATTATAATAAGCTCTATAATTTAAATTAATTATTTTTTAGCGTATTAACAAGGTATTCAATTCAAGTTAAGAACTATAAGGATAAGTCGATAAATGTTAACATTAGGTTTAAATTTCTGAATGCCCATAGGGGCAGAATAAATGAATTTCTGTGTAAATATTATTAAATTATAGAAAATGGTGAGCTTTTTAATAATGGCTGATTAAGAAGAAGAGAAGGTAGGTATTGATTCATGAATGAGTGTTAGGGGTAACCATAAATTTTTGTGCTTTTGCGTTACCATGGTTTAAGTTCATTTTGGGAACTGAGGGAGGGTAGCCAGTAGATACACACCACCATTATCTACTTAATGTGAATTACAGCGTGATCCTTTTCGTTCGTGGCCCTTAAATTTTTGAATATCGTGGTTGATGTACACTGGTACAATATAACTTCGCACCCCTGCTACTTTGTACTTGCAACGAACACCCGCCCAAGCCCGACGAGCCTTAGCCGCGCAACCGAGTCAGATACCAGTGTAGCAAGTATAAGTAGTGGCAACTCTCTTATGAGGGATGGAGAATTATTTTTACAAACACCCTTGCGGAGACATACATAATGAAATAATTATTAAATACCCATTTACATTACGACACATATGTTTATACTATACATCACATAAATCAAACAAAAAGTGTAGAAAATTAAGTTTGGCAAAAAATTAAAAAAATATATATTATATGTGTTTACAGTGTTTTCGAGACACAAAAAAGAAAGAAACTAGTATTTTTTCAAATAATATAAATCGATAATAATATAAATCGAAAAGTAGATCCAGTGACAAATAAATATGTTTTGCTGATATATTAAACTTTTGACAACAAATTCGTAATTTTGTTGGCAGCAAAAATCATAGAATCATCATTTAGTTATTTTGGGTATTAAATATCGTCAAAATGACGATAAATCGTCAAACCTGGCAACACTGCATGCGTTTGCTACTAAACATACATACATACATACCATTTATAAAACCTACATAGATACAGGGTGGCTGATAAATAGTGCTATATTAAGAAAATCAAATAACTTTTTTTCAATACATATAAATATTTTTTTATTCTTCTTATTCTTTACCCCAATCGTTCGTTTTCCTTAAATTGAAAGACGAAGCAATGAAACAAAATAAAAAAAAATTAAACCGATTAATAACTCAGAAAAAAAGTTATTACGTTTTTGTTTTGTAGTGGCATTTATCAGCCACCCTGTATTACAAAAGAAAAAAACAACAACAATATTTTGTGGGTTTTTTTGTTTTTGTGCGTGTTGATTATGACCACGGATGGTAACCGATTCTATATGGTTATTGGTTTCGTTAACGCTATTTTCTTTTATTTCGGTAACGGTATTTTAGGGGTAACTATATTTCAGTTATTTCGGTTGCGGGCTTTTAGCGTTAACGATATTTTATTTATACCACAATTGGCAAGTGCAGCGACATTAACCCAGAAGCAAGGCTTGAAGTGATACAAGCCTCCGAGCTGCCACTCAGGTTCATAGTGACAGTGTGGATTCCACCACCCGTACGCACGGTGGAAACCATACTGGCGGTATTGGGCAACCAGAACGGCAGGCTCCTTACCGACCAATGGAGGCTTGTGGCCTCAATGGCTTGCATTGAGAATGCCGGTAAGGACTTTCGGTTCGCCGTGGACCGCAAGTCCAGGGAAATCTTGGATGAGGGGGGGGGGGGGTTGTTAAGTTCGGCCTTGGGAATGTCAGGTTTAGATACCATAAACATAACAGGTCCAAAGAGGTTGCTAGTGGTGCAAATAACCTGCACCCTTGTGAAGCAGCTTCAGCCGAACTAGCAACTTTCCTCATCAAAAATCAGGCGGACTTGGCCCTTATCCAGGAACTTTAGATTAATAAAAATAAGGTTTGTGGATTAAGGGTCACGGGAAACACATTATTTGTCCCGTCTACAGAGGACAAGGTAAGAACGTGTATATTAGCGAACAATGAATTGAATCTAATCATGTCTCATTCTTTCAGCTGCGGTGACTTGACCGTCGTAAATGGAGAAGCCAAAGTTAAGAGAACTCTTACACTTGCTTCGGTGTACATGCCGTACGAAGCAGTAGACCCGCCTGGAACAGAGGTGAGAGAACTGACGGCACGTGCAAGAAGGATGGGCACTATCCTTATATTGGGATGCGATGCCAATGCACATCACAATCAATGGGGGAGCGCAGACATTAATAAAAGGGGTGAGTTAATGTTTGATTTTATAACTACTAACAATCTTATTATCTGTAATAGGGGCAATATGCCGACATTCAGAAACAGAGATAGGCAGGCAGTGATAGATCTGGCATTAGTGAACCGCGATGAGCAACTTTTTGCGGACTGGAGGGTGGCATCGGACTGTACTTTTTCAGACCATAGTCGTATTACCTTCACAGTGAACCTTGACACGTCTAGGGGAGTTCCGTTTAGGAACCCCAGGGGGACGAAATGGGACTCCTTCAAAGAAGGGGTACGTGTAGGGTTGGAGCAAGAGGCCCTTGGCAATTTGCTGCCGACTGATTTGGAAGGTTCTGTGAACAGGCTCACTCACCTTCTAAATGAGAGCTATGAGCTATCGTGTCCGGTTACATTTCCGGGTAGGCGCAAACAGCCCAAATGGTGGACCAAGGAACTTCAGGTTCAAAGGTCGACGGTAAGGAGGCTGTTTAATAGGGCCAAACTCACGGGAGCACAGGGTGATTGGAACACCCACAGGGTGCAATTCAACAAGTATAAGGCAGATCTAAAAAGGGCAAAGAGGCTCTCATGGAGGCAGTTCTGTGATTCCATCGAGAATGTCAACGAGTTGTCTAGATTCCGACGGATTTTATTCAAGGATCCTAGAGGCCTTGGGTATATCCGTAGGAATGACGGCTCATGGACTGAGTCCAGCTCTGAGACCCTAACCTTGCTTATGGAGGCGCACTTCCAAGGGTGTTCGGAAATTGGATGTATGGACGATTGTCAAGGGGACGGGATGTCTGTGACATTGGACAATACGTCCGACCTCATCGAGGAAATAGTCACAAGGGAAAAGTTAGGATGGGCGGTCAATACCTTCGACCCATATAAATCACCGGGTCCGGACGGTATTTTTCCGGCCATGCTCTGCAACATCCCGGACGATGCACTATTTCTGCTGGTGAACATATACAGGAAATGCCTTAGTGGTGGGCATCTGCCTGGAGAGAGGTCAGGGTAATTTTTATACCCAAGGCTTGTAGGGCGGGCCACTCGAAACCGGGAGATTACAGACCTATCAGTCTGTCTTCATTTTTGCTGAAGACACTTGAGAGACTGATAGATCTGTATCTTAGAAGTAAAATTTATACCCATCTCATCAGCAACGCTCAACACGCTTACCTGAAAGGTAAATCAGTTGAGAGTGCGCTTCACGAGGTGGTGGGCTACATTGAGCACGGCCTGAGATATAAGGAGTATACTCTTGCTGCGTTTCTGGATATAGAAGGGGCCTTTAACAACATTAGGATCGAGGCTATTAGGGGTTCGCTGGTGAGGATGGGAGTTAGGGGCTTTCTGGTTGAGTGGATAGTCCGTATGCTTAGCAGCAGGATCATCAACTCGAGCCTGGGGGATCATAACGTAAGGAGAAGGGTTACCAGAGGGACGCCTCAGGGGTGAGTTTTATCTCCTCTTCTGTGGCTGCTAGCGGTTAACGGAATTCTCAGGACATTTGATTCCAGGTGTGGGAAAGTCGTTGCCTACGCGGATGACATAGTATTGCTGGTCAGGGGGAAATTTTTGCCCACGATCAGCGAGATTATGCAGGTGAGGCTGGGCGAGCTCTCGGCATGGGCGAAAGATAGGGGACTGGGTGTAAACCCCAACAAGACTGAACTGGTGCTTTTTACCAGGAAATATAAAATAGAGGAGTTTAGGAGGCCAGTGTTAGATGGCGTCGGGTTGACTCTATCAGACGGTGCTAAGTATTTGGGGTGCTTCCTAGACAGCAAATTGTCTTGGAAGAGAAATACTCAGGAAAGGATGAAAAGGGGCCTCAATGCCTACTACACATGCAGAAACTCCATCGGTAAGAATTGGGGACTAAGACCGGATATGGTAAACTGGATTTACACGTCGGTAGTTAGACCTATTCTTACTTATGGATGTACTGTCTGGAGGGATGCATTGAGAGTGGATAGCTGTAGGAAGATGCTCAACAAGGCCCAAAGGAGTGCCTCTCTTGGTATTACAGGTGCGAGGAGAAGCACTCCACAGGCAGCGTTGGATATCATACTGCATCTATCCCCAATTGAACATTATGTGAGGAGTGTGGCTGCTAGGAACTTATTTAGGCTCTACGAGTCTGCGCTGGTAAGACCTAGGAGAGATGATCACACAAAAGTACTGTACGAAGTAGGACTGCTTGATCAGGGTAGTATTCTCTAGGGAATATCGGATCATTTGATATTGACCTTAGACTTCGGTGGAACACCTGCGGTGGACTTCCCGATTAGGGAGGTCTGGCGTGGATCCAATGTGCTGTTCGAGGGGTGGGCAGTATTCACGGACGGGTCCAAAATGGACACGGGCACGATGTGCCAAATGAATAACACAACTAAATTGCTAATGTATTCGAACATTACATTAGACATTAGTAGCACCATAGATAAATATTCACAATACTACTTCGATAATAACAAAAATAGTAATAGAACGATTCAGTAAGAGGAAAATGGTAAAAAGTTAACCTTGCAGTGATCAACGAGCTGCACTGACAATATGATTTTCTCATAAAATCTATAAATTATTTTGTAAATCTAAAATTTTTATTTTTCGGTTAACTAGCTTTTACACTAAGTGTAAACAGCAAACATTCTTTGGTTAATACACAGCGCAATTATTTATGGTATTAAAATACCCACAATCTATAATAAATATCGCTGATAATTCTCGCATGTCCTTTAATAACACTTCAAACAACAAATTTATTACCTGAATTATTACTTATGAACTTGGACAATGGGAAATACAATTATTACCAAGTCCCATTTTTCTTTGAAAACATCGCATTCCTTGACATTAGTGACCTTGCGGTAATGATCATACCGGCGGGTACATGTAATTGAAAGGCATGTGATGTGTTTGAATTGACAAATAGTTTAAAAATTACAGTATTATAAAGAAAAATGATAACATAAGTTACAAATAATACAGAAATAAAAATGTTGGTTGATACATTTTATTTTTGAACAAAATTTTTTTATAAAGACGAATTGCAATAATTTAAATCGTCTCTTAAATACTTTCTCTAATTATCTTTTATTTTGATAATTTATTTCTTATTTAAGATCCTCTTGTTAACGCAATGTAATATTTTATTAAATAAGTTATATAAAAAGACCGATCAATAAGCTACTCTGATTGATCGATCTTTTTCCTAAAAAGGGAGGTGTAGTGTGTTTGACAAGTCTGCGTTACCATACCGTCTGTATGTAACTAGAGACCCACACTTTGTGGAAGTGTTGTTTGTCAACTTCTCACCAATCTTACTAGCGTGTGATTTTGTTGACATTGCGAAATCCACGCTATATAATAATATGTTTAAATAGTTCTAAGTATTTTTAATTAAATAAAGAATTGAGTCGCTCATTAGAGCCAAAACGAGAAACACTATAATTGTTTTTACTCTACAAGTCACAGAAACAGGAAAAAACACAAAAGGCTCACGGAAACCAAATGAGCGTGGCGAACTCACCATTGATTACGGCGCTGCAGCTAACGTTTACAAATTTGATAAATTTTTTTGGTCAACACCACAATTGGGTTTATACCGTCATCTAACTGGTTGCAAAAGTCCAGCAACAAATAGCCGTACAACAACGGCAACGTTTTAGGCCGGCCGTATTAAAAATTCTTTTCATGGTACCAACTGTGTTTGCACAAACACACAAAAGCCTCGTCCTAAATATTACGCCACAGATTTGTTTTCATCAACGTTTACTGTCACCGATATCCAGCTATTCAGCAAAAGAAAGCACCAGATATTCATCTTTATCAGTCATTAAATTTCACAACGAAACCCTATCAACAACTGCTGTCGACATTTTTTTTTAGTGCTGACACACCTGGGACATTCACTAAGCCGTAAAGGGATAAAGTTGGGTACTTTTTCATGAGGGCCAACAATAAGTATTTGCATGCAGTATTTCAAGACGAGATGCAGAACACAAATGAGAACGTAAGGAAGCTGCGGTATGATGGCCAGCACTAACATCATGAGTATTCAGCTGGGAGGCAGATAAGTACACAAATTAAGAAAAAAAAACTTATATAATCTTATCAACTGTTCAACGGACGGACTCTAAGGTTATATTTATTTGTACATATTTATCGTTTCTTAATCATGTTAGAATTCTCACCGTTTTGATTTAATGGTTCTTTTTCAAGTGTATCATATTGAGTTTAATTTTAATTGTGTTTTATTTTTAATTTTTCTCCGCCACATAAACGTTTATTAAACCGAAGTTTTACGTCCGGTACAAAAGCGAAATAAGTGTTTCCACGCGATAAGTATTCTGAAAAACAAATAAAAGAACAATAAACCTTCCGGTTCTTATTAATATGTTTTTCGAAGAGTTAAAAAAAAGAAAATTTAAATATCGTTGGCAATAAACTATAGGCCAGATCGGAATACACGTATCGTATTTATGTGAAAGATTTTATTGAAGTATTAACGCAAAATACTGATTGTGTTGAAACACTCAATTAGCTAGCGGGTTAATTATAATTATCGTTCACGTTTGCAATAATACTTGCAAGTAAGGGACCCTACATCAGATATGTTGAAGGCTTCGACCCCACAATAGCGCTATTGATCTCGTCTAGGTTCTTCTTCATGATGTCGAGCCCCTTTATTTATTGAAAAAAAAAAGATATCCGTTTGTCGTTTTTAAAGGTTTCGATAAGCCAAAACACATATAGATTGAATGTTAAGACTTTTAGCGAGAACTTCGGTCGAACTAACATTTTTTTTTGTTTTAATTTTTATCGCGATTTTGAATTTTCGGTCAGATACTGGCATTATAATAAGCTCTATAATTTAAATTAATTATTTTTTAGCGTATTAACAAGGTATTCAATTCAAGTTAAGAACTATAAGGATAAGTCGATAAATGTTAACATTAGGTTTAAATTTCTGAATGCCCATAGGGGCAGAATAAATGAATTTCTGTGTAAATATTATTAAATTATAGAAAATGGTGAGCTTTTTAATAATGGCTGATTAAGAAGAAGAGAAGGTAGGTATTGATTCATGAATGAGTGTTAGGGGTAACCATAAATTTTTGTGCTTTTGCGTTACCATGGTTTAAGTTCATTTTGGGAACTGAGGGAGGGTAGCCAGTAGATACACACCACCATTATCTACTTAATGTGAATTACAGCGTGATCCTTTTCGTTCGTGGCCCTTAAATTTTTGAATATCGTGGTTGATGTACACTGGTACAATATAACTTCGCACCCCTGCTACTTTGTACTTGCAACGAACACCCGCCCAAGCCCGACGAGCCTTAGCCGCGCAACCGAGTCAGATACCAGTGTAGCAAGTATAAGTAGTGGCAACTCTCTTATGAGGGATGGAGAATTATTTTTACAAACACCCTTGCGGAGACATACATAATGAAATAATTATTAAATACCCATTTACATTACGACACATATGTTTATACTATACATCACATAAATCAAACAAAAAGTGTAGAAAATTAAGTTTGGCAAAAAATTAAAAAAATATATATTATATGTGTTTACAGTGTTTTCGAGACACAAAAAAGAAAGAAACTGGTATTTTTTCAAATAATATAAATCGATAATAATATAAATCGAAAAGTAGATCCAGTGACAAATAAATATGTTTTGCTGATATATTAAACTTTTGACAACAAATTCGTAATTTTGTTGGCAGCAAAAATCATAGAATCATCATTTAGTTATTTTGGGTATTAAATATCGTCAAAATGACGATAAATCGTCAAACCTGGCAACACTGCATGCGTTTGCTACTAAACATACATACATACATACCATTTATAAAACCTACATAGATACAGGGTGGCTGATAAATAGTGCTATATTAAGAAAATCAAATAACTGTTTTTCAATACATATAAATATTTTTTTATTCTTTTTATTCTTTACCCCAATCGTTCGTTTTCCTTAAATTGAAAGACGAAGCAATGAAACAAAATAAAAAAAAATTAAACCGATTAATAACTCAGAAAAAAAGTTATTACGTTTTTGTTTTGTAGTGGCATTTATCAGCCACCCTGTATTACAAAAGAAAAAAACAACAACAATATTTTGTGGGTTTTTTTGTTTTTGTGCGTGTTGATTATGACCACGGATGGTAACCGATTCTATATGGTTATTGGTTTCGTTAACGCTATTTTCTTTTATTTCGGTAACGGTATTTTAGGGGTAACTATATTTCAGTTATTTCGGTTGCGGGCTTTTAGCGTTAACGATATTTTATTTATACCACAATTGGCAAGTGCAGCGACATTAACCCAGAAGCAAGGCTTGAAGTGATACAAGCCTCCGAGCTGCCACTCAGGTTCATAGTGACAGTGTGGATTCCACCACCCGTACGCACGGTGGAAACCATACTGGCGGTATTGGGCAACCAGAACGGCAGGCTCCTTACCGACCAATGGAGGCTTGTGGCCTCAATGGCTTGCATTGAGAATGCCGGTAAGGACTTTCGGTTCGCCGTGGACCGCAAGTCCAGGGAAATCTTGGATGAGGGGGGGGGGGGGGGGGTTGTTAAGTTCGGCCTTGGGAATGTCAGGTTTAGATACCATAAACATAACAGGTCCAAAGAGGTTGCTAGTGGTGCAAATAACCTGCACCCTTGTGAAGCAGCTTCAGCCGAACTAGCAACTTTCCTCATCAAAAATCAGGCGGACTTGGCCCTTATCCAGGAACTTTAGATTAATAAAAATAAGGTTTGTGGATTAAGGGTCACGGGAAACACATTATTTGTCCCGTCTACAGAGGACAAGGTAAGAACGTGTATATTAGCGAACAATGAATTGAATCTAATCATGTCTCATTCTTTCAGCTGCGGTGACTTGACCGTCGTAAATGGAGAAGCCAAAGTTAAGAGAACTCTTACACTTGCTTCGGTGTACATGCCGTACGAAGCAGTAGACCCGCCTGGAACAGAGGTGAGAGAACTGACGGCACGTGCAAGAAGGATGGGCACTATCCTTATATTGGGATGCGATGCCAATGCACATCACAATCAATGGGGGAGCGCAGACATTAATAAAAGGGGTGAGTTAATGTTTGATTTTATAACTACTAACAATCTTATTATCTGTAATAGGGGCAATATGCCGACATTCAGAAACAGAGATAGGCAGGCAGTGATAGATCTGGCATTAGTGAACCGCGATGAGCAACTTTTTGCGGACTGGAGGGTGGCATCGGACTGTACTTTTTCAGACCATAGTCGTATTACCTTCACAGTGAACCTTGACACGTCTAGGGGAGTTCCGTTTAGGAACCCCAGGGGGACGAAATGGGACTCCTTCAAAGAAGGGGTACGTGTAGGGTTGGAGCAAGAGGCCCTTGGCAATTTGCTGCCGACTGATTTGGAAGGTTCTGTGAACAGGCTCACTCACCTTCTAAATGAGAGCTATAAGCTATCGTGTCCGGTTACATTTCCGGGTAGGCGCAAACAGCCCAAATGGTGGACCAAGGAACTTCAGGTTCAAAGGTCGACGGTAAGGAGGCTGTTTAATAGGGCCAAACTCACGGGAGCACAGGGTGATTGGAACACCCACAGGGTGCAATTCAACAAGTATAAGGCAGATCTAAAAAGGGCAAAGAGGCTCTCATGGAGGCAGTTCTGTGATTCCATCGAGAATGTCAACGAGTTGTCTAGATTCCGACGGATTTTATTCAAGGATCCTAGAGGCCTTGGGTATATCCGTAGGAATGACGGCTCATGGACTGAGTCCAGCTCTGAGACCCTAACCTTGCTTATGGAGGCGCACTTCCAAGGGTGTTCGGAAATTGGATGTATGGACGATTGTCAAGGGGACGGGATGTCTGTGACATTGGACAATACGTCCGACCTCATCGAGGAAATAGTCACAAGGGAAAAGTTAGGATGGGCGGTCAATACCTTCGACCCATATAAATCACCGGGTCCGGACGGTATTTTTCCGGCCATGCTCTGCAACATCCCGGACGATGCACTATTTCTGCTGGTGAACATATACAGGAAATGCCTTAGTGGTGGGCATCTGCCTGGAGAGAGGTCAGGGTAATTTTTATACCCAAGGCTTGTAGGGCGGGCCACTCGAAACCGGGAGATTACAGACCTATCAGTCTGTCTTCATTTTTGCTGAAGACACTTGAGAGACTGATAGATCTGTATCTTAGAAGTAAAATTTATACCCATCTCATCAGCAACGCTCAACACGCTTACCTGAAAGGTAAATCAGTTGAGAGTGCGCTTCACGAGGTGGTGGGCTACATTGAGCACGGCCTGAGATATAAGGAGTATACTCTTGCTGCGTTTCTGGATATAGAAGGGGCCTTTAACAACATTAGGATCGAGGCTATTAGGGGTTCGCTGGTGAGGATGGGAGTTAGGGGCTTTCTGGTTGAGTGGATAGTCCGTATGCTTAGCAGCAGGATCATCAACTCGAGCCTGGGGGATCATAACGTAAGGAGAAGGGTTACCAGAGGGACGCCTCAGGGGTGAGTTTTATCTCCTCTTCTGTGGCTGCTAGCGGTTAACGGAATTCTCAGGACATTTGATTCCAGGTGTGGGAAAGTCGTTGCCTACGCGGATGACATAGTATTGCTGGTCAGGGGGAAATTTTTGCCCACGATCAGCGAGATTATGCAGGTGAGGCTGGGCGAGCTCTCGGCATGGGCGAAAGATAGGGGACTGGGTGTAAACCCCAACAAGACTGAACTGGTGCTTTTTACCAGGAAATATAAAATAGAGGAGTTTAGGAGGCCAGTGTTAGATGGCGTCGGGTTGACTCTATCAGACGGTGCTAAGTATTTGGGGTGCTTCCTAGACAGCAAATTGTCTTGGAAGAGAAATACTCAGGAAAGGATTGAAAAGGGGCCTCAATGCCTACTACACATGCAGAAACTCCATCGGTAAGAATTGGGGACTAAGACCGGATATGGTAAACTGGATTTACACGTCGGTAGTTAGACCTATTCTTACTTATGGATGTACTGTCTGGAGGGATGCATTGAGAGTGGATAGCTGTAGGAAGATGCTCAACAAGGCCCAAAGGAGTGCCTCTCTTGGTATTACAGGTGCGAGGAGAAGCACTCCACAGGCAGCGTTGGATATCATACTG
This sequence comes from Delia radicum, assembly GCA_021234595.1. NCBI lineage: Eukaryota > Metazoa > Arthropoda > Insecta > Diptera > Anthomyiidae > Delia > Delia radicum. The sequence continues at coordinate 61,492,611 of CM037852.1, read as the reverse complement.
CATCTATCCCCAATTGAACATTATGTGAGGAGTGTGGCTGCTAGGAACTTATTTAGGCTCTACGAGTCTGCGCTGGTAAGACCTAGGAGAGATGATCACACAAAAGTACTGTACGAAGTAGGACTGCTTGATCAGGGTAGTATTCTCTAGGGAATATCGGATCATTTGATATTGACCTTAGACTTCGGTGGAACACCTGCGGTGGACTTCCCGATTAGGGAGGTCTGGCGTGGATCCAATGTGCTGTTCGAGGGGTGGGCAGTATTCACGGACGGGTCCAAAATGGACACGGGCACGGGTGCCGGTGTTTATATTGCTGACACTGACGTCAAAAGATCATACAGACTCCCAGATGAGTGCAGTGTCTTCCAAGCGGAGATCCTAGCGATCTGGAGGGCGACGGAAGTGATACTGGGTCACATCGATGGGGGATCTAGGGTGACAATCTATGTCGACAGTCAGGCAGCGCTCAAAGCACTGACAAACTACACGGTGCGCTCGCGCCTGGTCGCACGATGTAGGTGTGCTCTGAGAGAGCTCATGGAGGCAGTCACAGTGAGTCTGTGTTGGGTACCCGGACACTGCAAGGTGGATGGCAATGAGTTGGCGGACGAACTTGCGAGGGAAGGTTAGAATCTGGACTTGGCAGTAAGGGACGGAGGGGTAAAGCCCCCATTATGTTACTACTTTGAGGTTATACGGAAGGGATTCCCCGAAACCGTTAACCAATCATGGAGGGACAGAATGGACTGCAGGGTGTCTAGGGCGTTATGGCCCGCATTGGACTCAGGGGCAACCAAGGTTCTTTTGGGACTGGACAGGGAAGTTCTCAGGACCCTTACGGGGTTCCTGACCGGTAATTGTTCTGTCAGGGCTTTCACAAGCAGATGGGACAGGGACATACCGGATTTTTGCAGGCTGTGCGAGGACGTTGAGGAACCGGAGACAGTTGAGCATATAATGTGCCACTGTCCTAGGTTGCAGGGTCTCAGACAGAAATGGCTAGGAGATAGATTTCACGACGAACTTGGGTGTGTCGCTGGATACAATCCAATAGATTTGCTGATATTTGTCAGGGAGATAGGACGGCTGTTTCTAGTAAGGGGACGATAGTAGCTGGTTTCTGGGGAGTATATATTCTTTCTATCTTTCTTTATATATATCTTTCAATCTATGTTTTCTGTCTATTTCTATTCTTTCTCACCGTTTTTTCTCTGAAGGGATTCACAATGGACCGTATTGGTCTCCGAGTGGAGTTGTGCCCCTGGGCACATAACCCTTCCTAACCTAACCTAATCTAAAGGAAATTCCAGTCAAATTAATGAAAAGTTCGTGGGGTTTCCAAAAATCCACATTTCATAATCTATTCACACACATTTTTTTTAAACTATAAAGTGTACATCATTTTCTACACTGTTTAGTTTGAAAAAAAAAATGTGTTTGAAATTTACATTTTCTTTCACTTAATCTGAAAATTACGGATATTATGATAAATTTGTATTTTTTTCGTTAATCGGGCAAAATCCAAAATATTTGTTCTTTCATTTTAATTCTCAAGTTAAAGGAAATTCCAGTCAACTTAATGAAAATTTCGTGGGGTTTCCAAAAATCCACATTTCATAATCTATTCACACACATATTTTTCAAACTAAACACATTTTTTTTCAAACTAAACAGTGTGCATCATTTTCTACAGTGTTTAGTTTGAGGGACACCAGAGGTTATTTGATGAAGTTTAGAGTACTGATTTTCGCACCTTACTCTATAGTATCTATCTGAAATGTAGGACTGTAGTAGTTCGCAATATGTTGTAGGTAGAATGTTTTGTATCTTTTGCATAAGTCCAGCATGCCAGACACCATCGAAAGCTTGGGATACGTCTAAGAAGACTGCTGAGCATACCTCCTTATGTTCAAGAGCGATCTCTATTTGATGTGTAACTCTGTGTATCTGCTCTATAGTAGAGTGTTGTTTTCTAAATCCAAATTGATGGTCTGTAATCAGGTTTTTGGTTTTTATAACGAATTCTAATCGTGTGCTAATTATTCTTTCAAATAGTTTTCCCATTATGGGCAGTAACGAAATAGCTCGGTAGTATTTGACTTCATGAGCATTTTTTCCTGGTTTGGGGACCATTATTATTTCTGCTACCTTCCAGTAGCATGGTATATATTTGTATTTTAGCGAAGCGTTAAAAATGGTAGTTAGTTTAACCACTCCGTTGTGTGGTAAATTTTTGAATATGTCGGCAGTATTTTGATCGAATCCAGGAGATTTCTTGGAGTTTATGTACTTAATTTCATTTATAACTTCCTTTAGATAAACTTGTTTAATGTTGTTCAATTCTGCAATATTATTTTGATTGTTGTTTATTCCAGAACTTGCAGAGTTATAATTGGCGTAATTTCCATAACTATTTAGGGAAATGTCATTTATCGAGGTGGATTGGGTTCTTTTAGTTCCAAAGACAGTGCTGAGATGATCAGCGAATGTGTCAACTTTTCTGAATTACTTTTGGCCCAGGTACCATTTGTTTTTAAAATTGAAGTTTTGTTTGGTGTTGGTCTATTATGATCTTTAGCTGCTTTCCAAAGGGAATAGTCAGTTTTACTATCGTAAGTTAGGTTTGAAAGATAATCACTTAGATTGTCTTCTTTGAATTTTTTAATTTCCCTTTTTAGAAATTGGGCTGCATGGTTTAATCTGGACTTATCATCAGGTGAGCGAGACTGTTGCCATTTTTTACGTAGCTTTCTCTTTGAAGAAATAAGCTGAGGATAAGAAGGAGAACCAGGCTTCTTCGTTAGTTCGGGAGTGCTTTGCCAAGCCGCTTGTTGAAGTGTGTTTGTAAACAAAAGAGTTTCTTTTTCAATATCTTCAGTAGAGTTAATTTGACCATGATTTATTGATGAATTAATTATTGATTTAAAGTAGTTCCAATCTGTTTTCTTGTTAACAATTCTATTGTGAGATGTATTTTGTGTAACCATACCGTTAAGGGTAAGATAAATTGGTGAGTGGTCAGAACCTAAGTTCATATCCATCTTCTATATAGACGCAATTTAGGGAAATTTTTTTAAGAATAAAAAAGTCTATAACGTCTGGCGTTTTCGTTGTATCGGTAGGCCAATAAGTTGGTTTACCAGTGGACACCACTCTACTACCAGTGTTTTTTATGGCGTTTAATAGTTCTTTACCTTTTGTTGTTGTCAGGTTTGAACCCCATTGAATATTTTTCGCATTAACGTCTCCTCACATAAGAAATTTGTATTTATGTGAATTTATTAAATCTTTGTATTGATGGATTTTTATATTGTGTCTCGGTGGACTATAAACTGATGTTACATATTTGGGAGATCCATTAAATGTAATTGTTATTGTTGTAGCCTGAAACACTTCGCAAGAAATCTTGTTTTCTTCCCAATGTGAAATACTCTTTTTTATTAATATAGCACTCCCCCCTCGAGCACAGTTGCTTGGATGGATAGTGTGGTAGATCTCATACTTTTTAAAAGTCGTATAAGATTCTTTTGTAAAATGTGTTTCACTTATTAAGCAAATATCTATATTTTTTTCTTCTAAGACAAATATTAATTCTTCTTTGTGTTGAAGCAAACCATTTGCGTTTCATAGCATTATCTTAAGGGATTTATTCATTAAGTATTGCAAAGAAGTTTTGCTCAACTATTTGATTTATTAAATGATTCAATTGAATCTAATTTAGAGAGAATTCGGGATAGTGTATCTTCATTTCCTAAGTTTTTAACAGTTTATCTTGTTATTTTTTGAGAGGTAGAAGCCTTAACAACTTCTGAGAAGGGTCTTTTTTTAAAATGTACCTTTTTTTTGGGTTGAATTTCAGTTGGTAAGTCATTAGCTGGTAAATCATTTGTTGCTAAATCATTGGTATTGACAGGTGTATCTGGGTTGTTTTTACGTTTTTTGTCACGAAGTTTTTGTAATTCTTTTGCCACCATGCATCCCCGATAGCTAGCTGGATGCGGTTCGCCACAATTACAACATTTTGGTTGAGAGCCAACCGGTTTGTCACACTTTTTGGATTCATGTTTACCAGCGCATTTCACGCATGTTGATTCTTTAGAGCAATAGTTTTTCGTGTGATTAAATGACTGGCAGTTTTTGCATTGTGGTATTTGTTTTGGAAGTTTAATGGGTTCGATCTTTATTATTTGATTTAAGATTGTTTTTATTTCGTAAATTTTATTTATATTTTCAGAGTGGTCAAAAGATAGGACAAACATATCTAGTTCTTCTTTTGATCCGAATTTTCTTTTGTTAAAAGCATTTGTTGCTTTAAAGCCCTGTTTATTTAAATCAGTTACTATGTCGTTAGGATCACTTGAACGGTGCAAGTTTTTGGCAATAACCCTTATAGGTCTAGTTTGCTTATTTTCGTAAGAATGCCATGTTATATGGTCATTAGTAAGAGCTTTGGTAGTTTCCCTATAATCGTTAACGTCAAAAGTTATAACTTTATGGGAATTAATTTTCATTACAACGGTTGAATATCCTTGTTTAACATTTTCTTTAACTGTTTTGTGGAGCTTGTTAATATCGCTCATATTATTAACCATAATTGGTGGAGGGCGCTGTGATTTCTTAATTAATGAAAATTTCGTGGGGTTTCCAAAAATCCACATTTCATAATCTATTCACACACATTTTTTTCAAACTAAACAGTGTACATCATTTTCTACACTGTTTAGTTTGCAAAAAAAAAACAAAAATGTGTGTGAAATTTACATTTTCTTTCACTTAATCTGTAAATTACGGATTTTATGATAAATTTGTATTTTTTTCAATAATCGGGAAAAATCCAAAATGTTTGTCTCTAGTCATTTTAATACTCAAGTTAAAGGAAGTCCCAGTCAAATTAATGAAAATTTCGTGGGGTTTCCAAAAATCCACATTTCATTTTCTACACTGTATAGTTCTATTCACACAATTTTTTTTTTAAACTAAACAGTGTACATCATTTTCTACACTGTTTAGTTTAAAAAAAATGTGTGTGAAATGTATATTTTCTTTCACTTAATCTGAAAATTACGGATATTATGATAAATTTGTATTTTTTTCAATAATCGGGAAAAATCCAAAATGTTTGTTTTCTAGTCATTATTATACCCAAATTAAAGGAAATTCCAGTCAAATTAATGAAAATTTCATGTGGTTTCCAAAAATCTACATTTCATAATCTATTCGCACACATTTTTTTTCAAACGAAACAGTGTACATCATTTTCTACACTGTTTAGTTTAAAAAAATGTGTATGAAATTTACATTTTCTTTCACTTAATCTGAAAATTACGGATATTATGATAAATTTGTATTTTTTTCAATAATCGGGAAAAACCCAAAATGTTTGTTTTCTAGTCATTATTATACTGAAATGGAAGGAAATTCCAGTCAAATTAATGAAAATTCCGTGGGGTTTCCAAAAATCCACATTTCATAATCTATTCACACACATTTTTTTCAAACTAAGGAGTGTACATCATTTTCTACACTGTTTCGTTTAAAAAAAATGTGTGTGAAATTTACATTTTCTTTCACTTAGTCTGAATGAAAATACTCAAATTAAAGGAAATTCCAGTCAAATTAATGTAAATTTCCTGGGGTTTCCAAAAATCCACATTTCATAATCTACTCACACACATTTTTTTTAAACTAAGGAGTGTACATCATTTTCTACACTGTTTAGTTTAAAAAAATGTGTGTGAAATTTACATTTTCTTTCACTTAATCTGAATGAAAATACTCAAATTAAAGGAAATTCCAGTCAAATTAATGAAAATTTCGTGGGGTTTCCAAAAATCCACATTTCATAATCTATTCGCACTCATTTTTTTCAAACTAAACAAGGTACATCATTTTCTACACTGTGTAGTTTGAAAAAAAATGTGGGTGACTTTCACTTAATTTGAAAATTATGGATATTATGATAAATTTGTATTTTTTTCAATAATCGGGAAAAGTCCAAAATGTTTGTTTTCTAGTCATTAGTATACTCAAATTAAAGGAAATTCTAGTCAAATTAGTGAAAATTTCGTCTGGTTTCCAAAAATCCACATTTCATAATCTATTCACACACATTTTTTTCAAACTAAACAGTGTACATCATTTTCTACACTGTTTAGTTTGAAAAAAAATGTGTGTGATATTTACATTTTCTTTCACTTAATCTGAATGAAAATACTCAAATGAAAGGAAATTCCAGTCAAATTAATGAAAATTTCGTGGGGTTTCCAAAAATCCACATTTCATAATCTATTCACACACATTTTTTTCAAACTGAATAGTGTACATAATTTTCTACACAGTTTAGTTTAAAAAAAATGTGTGTGAAATTTACATTTTCTTTCACTTAATCTGAAAATTACGGATATTATGATAAATTTGTATTTTTTTCAATAATCGGGAAAAATGCAAAATGTTTGTTTTCTAGTCATTATTATACTCAAATTAAAGGAAATTCCAGTCAAATTAATCAAAATTTCGTAAGGTTTCCAAAAATCCACATTTCATAATCTATTCACACACATTTTGTTTTAAACTAAACAGTGTACATCATTTTCTACACTGTTTAGTTTAAAAAAAATGTGTGTGAAATTTACATTTTCTTTCACTTAATCTTACGGATATTATGATAAATTTGTATTTTTTTCAATAATCGGGAAAAATCCAAAATGTTTGTTTTCTAGACATTTTAATACTCAAGTTAAAGGAAATTACAGTCAAATTAATGAAAATTTCGTGGGGTTTCCAAAAATCCACATTTCATAATCTATTCACACACATTTTGTTTTAAACTAAACAGTGTACATCATTTTCTACACTGTATAGTTTAAAAAAAATGTGTGTGAAGTTTACATTTCTTTCACTTAATCTGAAAATTACGGATATTATGATAAATTTTTATTTTTTTCAATAATCGGCAAAAATCCAAAATGTTTGTTTTCTAGTCATTATTATACTCAAGTTAAAGGAAATTCCAGTCAAATTAATGAACATATCGTGGGGTTTCCAAAAATCCACATTTCATAATCTATTCACACACATTTTTTTTAAACTACACAGTGTACATCATTTTCTACACTGTTTAGTTTGAAAAAAAAAATGTGTGTGAAATTTACATTTTCTTTCACTTAATCTGAAAATTACGGATATTATGATAAATTTTTTTTTTTTTTTCAATAATCGGGAAAAATCCAAAATGTTTGTTTTATAGACATTTTAATACTCAAGTTAAAGGAAATTAATGAAAATTTCGTGGGGTTTCCAAAAATCCACATTTCATAATCTATTCACACACATTTGTTTCAAACTAAACAGTGTACGTCATTTTCTACACTGTTTAGTTGGAAAAAAGAAATGTGTTTGAAATTTACATTTTCTTTCACTTAATCTGAAAATTACGGATATTATGATAAATTTGTACTTTTTCAATAGTCGGGAAAAATCCAAAATGTTTACTTTCTAGTCATTATTATAAACAAATTAAAGGGACACAGTATCCAGACTCGGAGGTTTAGGTGTATCGGTATCAGCAGCGCGTTTAACTGGAAGTGTGACAGTAAAAGCAGCAATGTATACTTTTGTTTTCAATTGTTTTCTGTTTAATCCATGACGAGAAAATATGCATGCGTAGCACCTGGATTTATCATTTCCAGTTAGGTTTTTCACCCAAATTACTGGCTTCATAAAAGAAAACTGTCCACCTTTTCCATGTATCCACATTATAAGGGTATTATAACAATTTTTGCACACTGTGTTCGGCGTAAAATTTGCACCACTTAAATCTGCTTTATCAATATAATGACAATACGATTTTTGAATTCCTCAGTAACCAAGTTTTTTCGATCCTTTTTGGTATATTTTTGGGACGATATGATAACAAACCTAACAAAAATCATCCAATTTTGGGCACTTGTTATTTTCCATATTGAAATATATTATATGTTTTGTTGTTATTCACTTTAAAAAAACCGAAAAAATCGCTTGTACTTTTCGCGTTCGTCGGCACTTGTTGAATGACAAAAATCAATCAATGAACACCTATAAATACTACACACAGAGAAAAGTTTTGTTATTTGCCAACTGAAATTCGGTTACTTCGACTCAAATTCGGTTATTAGGAATTTCAGTCGGTTGGCACAACTTAAAATTAGTTTTCACAACAAAGTTCGGTTAATTCAACTGAATGTTAGTTGCAAGATCTAAAATATTCTGAAATCTAATGAAAATAACGTTGTACTAACTGAATTTATACGTTGTTGCCATTAAAATACACTTTTCAATTCGGTTGGCACTTTATTTCTCTGTGCGTACGTATTTTTCAGTATTTTACTGACATGTACTTTCGAAGCGTTCCAAAACATGAGCACTCATAAATGTGGGTGCAATTTCAGTACAAAAATCATTCAGGTAACTAATGGTGAAACCCAAATAATTAAAAAAGTTTTAATTGTATACGCACATTTATTAGCGCTTATTACTTTGCTACCGCAATCATAAAAATCAAATAACCTTTTATTTATTACTTTTTTTTTTTTAATTCTGAGAATCACAAAAAAGTCATCAATGTTTTTTCCAAAGAATTTTGTGCATATCTCGAGCACATTTTTGAAATTCATACCTTCACTTAATTGTGAATAAAAGCGAAACGCGTTCATCGATTTTCATGATTTATGTCTCATTTCGCTCATAGGTTATGTGACTTTACGTGAAAGTGATAGGACTTGACACTTTTTACCGTTTTATGAATTAAAAAAAAAAAAAAAATTTTTTTAGGCAAAAAATATTTTTTTCTTCATACATTTATTTATAACTGCGGAACTGTTGCTTATGTAGCGAAACATTATATGAACAGATGAAAGTAGTTGTAATTATTGATTTAAATTAAACTTTAAAATTTCACATATAGTAATTAAATGTGCTAAAGTCCCAAAACTTATTTAACAAATTGTGAAAAACAATCTTATGTAGGCGTGTCCCTATCCGGATTTCATTCCTGCCCAAGGAAATCTGCAGGGGACTTTGTTATTAGAATTTCTAGAGATATTTGTTATGTTAAATCACAAACTCAATGAGAATTTCTTGTCCTCATCTAGGAGCGAGATTCAAAATTTAAAATATCAAAGAAAAAACAAAAACAACAACAAAATATTATCACAATTGGCTTTGTCATCTTCCAAATACTACTCTGTTTTTTTGACAGACCTAGCAATGTAGTGACGTTTATTCAAGTAAATCAACAATAGAAAATCATATGTTTTCTATTAGTGTCAGTTACATTTAAATTTGCACAAGCACCTGCATATTTGTTATTTTAAATTTATTTTCATCGGGATAAACATTAATTGCATTTATAGTAATTAAATGTGGTAAAGTCCCAAAACTTATTTAACAAATTGTGAAAAACAATCTGATGTAGGCGTGTCCCTATCCGGATTTCATTCCTGCCCAAGGAAATCTGCAGGGGACTTTGTTATTAGAATTTCTAGAGATATTTGTTATGTTAAATCACAAACTCAATGAGAATTTCTTGTCCTCATCTAGGAGCGAGATTCAAAATTTAAAATATCAAAGAAAAAACAAAAACAACAACAAAATATTATCACAATTGGCTTTGTCATCTTCCAAATACTACTCTGTTTTTTTGACAGACCTAGCAATGTAGTGACGTTTATTCAAGTAAATCAACAATAGAAAATCATATGTTTTCTATTACAATTTTATTTGATGTAACTTGACCAAACGAATGATGCAGAAATTCTTATTTTTGGGGCTACTTTCACAAAAAATTATCAGAATTGAGTCCCGATTCAATCAGCTGAAAAATGTTGTACTGTGATATACAAAGAACTTAATATCCCATTTTTTTAGTATTATTACGTATTACGTAAGGCAACCCTTTTATTTCTAGTAAAATTTTAAAACATAGGGTAAAGGAAAATTCGGAAAACGTATCTGGTTGAATGGTAATGGTGAATGGTAGAAACAACCAAATGAAAAACTTAAAGTTAACGGTGATGAGTGTCTGGGAAGGGATGGCAGGTAAATTGTTGACGTTTACCCGGGATGTAAACAAGATGTAGACAATTAAATTATACCCAAAGGGTTAGTGGTGTTAAATATTCTAGAAATTGGCAAGGTATACATATTTAGAAAATATGTTTTTCATATAAATTGTATAATTTACAATGTTGTAGTCCATATACACCTATAAAAAAATATTTTGGAGACATTTACTGAAATTTAATATTGTTCATGGAAATTCTGGTAAATGTTTATATCGGGTAGTCGTTATCTGGTTACTGTCTGTGTCTAATTAGCATTTATTTCAAAGGGGAGCTTATTTTGTTTTGTCTAAAGGGAACTTTTGGTACTTAGACTTGACAATCGGTATTACAGAAAATTTGAAACCCAAAAACTGTTAGGGTCGGTAAAAAAGTACAAAAATAAATGAGCGGTTACCGAGTAAACGTTAAATTAAATAGTAAATTTAAGCTACTCGACATGTATAGACTAAAAAGTTAGCAATCTTGTTAGAAAATGTCCTCGGAAATTAAACCAGTATATAAATTTATTTCGTTCAAGTTTAAATTTTTGAATTTAGAAGTTTGCCTATTTTGTAAGATATAAATACGATTAATATTAATTAATAGTTTGTAATTTAGGTGATAAGAAAAGGTATAGTTTTAATGTTTTGTCAATAATTATATTTCATGATCCTAGAATAAGACTATTGAAATGTTTGAATCTGAATTTTTAACTTCTGCATAAACCTTGTACTTTAACTTCGTCATTGCTTAGGTTATTTCACGCGATAATCTATTACTTTATTAAGTTTATATCTAGTGCAAAATGTATCGAAATGTTCACTTTTACTCTTTAATGGGTTGAAAAATTAAGAAATATGAATTGCTAATTGAATAGTGTTTCTATCATAGACTGATTGACGTTACGTAGTCTCTTTCGTGGGATTCTGGATTTTTGTCTTTTTGCGCCACTAGGATATGGTTAAGGGAGGGTTAAGAGGCAGAGTTTCTCAACCAACACCAGGGAACCTCACTTTTATCGACTAACAGATACAGTACCTTTTGTTGTAACTTTTTCAAATATTTTTATTTTCTTTTTTTGTTTGTGTGGTTATTCTGATCTTTGTAGTTTTATAGAGTTTTAGATTTAATATATATTGCATATATTTTTTTTTTTACTGGGAGTCTGTAATAATAATTGTGATGAATCGGAGCGTGGAAAGAAGAGATCACGAACCCCGACTGATTGCTAGTTTCAAACGGCTCCCACCGATCACTTCAATTTGCGGCTTTTAGAAGTTTAATTACTTCACAACCCTGAGAGATTTTTTTAAGCAAAGTTTCTCGAGTGGTTAACTTAAAATTTATTTGTGTACATTACAGATTCCCTATTCAAAGGAATCTGATGAAACTTGTAACCTCAGCGTACAGGTGCTCGAAAACAAAACTCTATATAAAAATCGAACACTTAAATAGAAATGTGTAAAATTATGCTGAATTTATTAATTTTATGTAATTTTTACATAAACTTTTTAAAAAAATTTTGGTACAGATTTTTTTTTTTAGAGTCGCCTGCATTAATAGATTCCATATTCAAAGAAATTTAATGAAAATTGTGTCCTTGGCGAACAACTACTTGAAAAAACAAGAGAAAACTCGAATATGAAGTTTTTGCTTAAAAATTTTTAGAAGCACTTGACACAAGTATATATATTTTTAAGGGGTCTTCTGGTTTGGAAAAATGGGTTTTCGATTTTTTTGCATGTTATTTTATCTTATTCAAAAATATTATTCTAAAAGGATTTTTCGAAATTCGAAATAGTTTGGCAGATACAGCCATTTCTGTCAAGCAATGTTTTTGCCGAAATGAGGCATTCATTGTGTGTCAGAAAATTATACTTAAAACTTAAACGCGTTTCTCAAATTCTACTGAACCGATTTTGATGACATAGGGCTTAATCGACGCAGAATTAATGTGGCTAATGCTCAACCATCTGTTTTTTACACTAGGGTACAACAAAATGGTCAAATATCGATTTTTCATTTTCAAACGGCTGCCATTTTGATAAATAATTTTTTTTATGGCCTTCCTACTTACCAATTCCAGTTTGCCAAATCTTTTTTTGTTAGACCTTACTTTGGAGGTAGAGAACTTTTCAAACAGCCTGCTTATTGACAAATTTTTAATTTTGTAGTTTTCTTGATGAATTGTGCAACCAAATACAAAGAACGGAATTAAAAAAGCTTTTGCTGTTTTCTTTCCACAAGTTTTTAAAAACAGCTTAAATTCAGCCGTCCAAACAAAAAGTATAGACTTCGTTCACAAAAATTCAGGGCAATTTAATGATAATTGTGAGGTGGCCGAACTACTACTCGAAAAATCGGATTATTTTCATGCATTTGTATAAGGTGGCGCAAAAGTAATCCTCCTATCAGAAAATGCTATATATAATAAATACATAATAAAAAAAAAACATCGGAAGGTTATTTTTGCGCCACCTTATATAAATGTAGATAAGTTTTCTCGAATTTTTTCGAGTAGTTGTTCGCCAAGTCCACAATTTTCAGCAGATTACTTTTTGAATATGAAATCTTTTAACTCCAAAAAATAAAAGTTTTTTCCATGATTTACTTAAACAATTTGTGTAAAATGCCATAAAATATTTAAAATCTGCATATTTTCACACATTTGTATGGAAGTGTTCGAGTTTTTTTGAGTTTTTATTCGAGTAGTAGTTAGCATATTCCACAATCTTCATCGGATTGCCACGCCATTTTATAAGTTTGGACCAACTTTTTTAAGCAAAAAACTCTAAAAATACCATATTTCTACAATTTTGTATGGAAGTGGTTGAGTTTTTTCGAGTACGTGTTCCTTGACTGCGCAGTTTTGATCGGCACACTTTAAAATTTAAAATGCTAAATTAAAAAAAAAATTAATTTTTTATGTGATCTGATCGAGTTTTTTTGAGTCCAGGACTAAATGTTCATCCAATTAATGCGGGGAAGGCAGGCTAAAATACCGTTATCGATTCAAATCCCTTTAAGCTGACTATCATTGTTATCCTTAAAATACTGTTACCGAAATAATTGAAATACCGTTACCGATATAACTGAAATACCGATAACTTTAAAATACCGTTAATGAAATAATTAAATTGCGTTATCTATAAAATAACGTTACCGAAATTATTAAAAATAGCGTTACCCTTAAACTATCAATACCTTAATTTTTTTTTATTAATTTAAGACGAGATCAGAAAAAAACGCTGTTTATAGATATATTTTCTCAAAGTTTGATCATAAACTAGCCAGTCATTAGAATTAGGTCACGATCGGGTAAAAATATTGGTGTGCATTGATATTGTCGTTGTCCTCATACCCTTACCCTTGTGGTGTAATGGTTAGCGAGTTGGACTGTTACACGGATGGTCCCGGGTTCTATTCCCGGTGACGACAACATCAATTTAGAAAAATAATATGTATGAGTTTTCTATCAGTTATATGTATCGCTACACCCACCTTCGGTGTTCCCATAGCACTTAACCCCACCGAAGTAAAATAATGAATCAGGGCTATTAAACAAAAAGCTTCAATAAATTCGCCAACTCTACCTCAGGTGGCGAGCAACAACTGCTCTAAGACTTATCATCTCGCGCAATTACAGTTTTGCCATGTTTGAAGCCCTTCATATTTTACTACCTTTTATCTCTCCACTATCCCCTTTCCAAAGAAAGCAACACATCAATTAACAGGAAGAATTTCTCTTAAAAAAAAAAAAAATTGAAATATAGTTACCCCTAAAATACCGTTACCGAAATTAAAGTAAATAGCGTTAACCTTACCGATACCCGAATCGAATTGGTTAACATCCATGTAACATATTACGAAGGTCGTTGTTGTTGGCAGATGGTAGTAGGGTGTCGTGCTAAAGAGCGCATGCAAGCTAATCTGACCTTTCTGCTCGTCGGAAGGGGAGGTTCGATATTAGCAGCATCCTTTGCCAACGGACTACAATGCAAACTTTAGTTTTGTTGCATGCTAAGGATTTTAATAGTTAGAGAAGGGAAAAAGAGGGGAAAACTACCACATATTCGAAGGCTTTGTTCAGAATTAATGCGACTGAACCTAAGATGAAGTTTGGCCAGTCAATTGCCCACCCTACCGTGATCATTAAAACGAAATAAACCAAAAAAAGAACTAAAAGAATTAATGATCCCATTCACAATCACCACAAGAATTTACCAGAAGATTTTAATCAAAACAGCAAAATTTAAAATTTACACAGAAATCATATTGATCTATTTATTAGAAAAATTCATGAAATTAAAAATCTAAATTTATTTATTAAAAGTAAAACTAATGTTTTACTTTACTTTGTTCTTGTAAAAATAACGTTTTTTTTAGTTTTTGTTTCACATTATATTTTTAATAAAACATTTTTAATACAAACTTAGAAAAATTATCAATTGATTCTAAATGATTTTTATACTTTTGTATTTGACTTTAAATGATTTTATACATATTTTAAAAAAATGTTCACTTTATTTCTAGCATTTTGACACCATATTTTTGAGTGTTCTTTTTAGCACAAATTGAGTCCTATATGGGTAAGTCCATGTCAAATCAACCAATGGGTGTACACTACTTCTTCAAATTTTATGATTTTTCGTAGGAAGACAGAGTATTACTGAAATAAGTGCAAAGTTTGAGGGCACTGGCACTTTTGGATCCGGAAATATGTGGTCTTGAAAATCGTAAAAAAATGTCAAAATTTACAAAGTTGTACTTACTTAATTGTAATTTTCTTAAAAAGTATTATAGGTAGGCAACTCATCAATGTCGCATTTGAAAGGTTATTAAATTACCTTCAATTTGATATACAACATGACTGATTTTTTTGGAAAGGTCAAAGGTTACATTTCTTGACCTATATAGATGGCGTTGTAATAGTGCGTAAAGATTGTAAAAAATATGTAAAAATGTTGGCAAAAATCTGTTTAAAAAAAAATCTAAAATTTAGAATATGAAAAAGGGTTGCAAGCGCCTTTACATCCATGGATTAAAGTGAGATGAGCTTGGAATATTCTTTGGAAATTTACTTTTCCAAAAAGTATAAATTTGTTGTACTTATCTTTAATATTTACCTTTTTACGTGACTTCAAACGAACAAAAAGTACACTCTCGCTGCTCGATGTACGCAACGATTAGTTCGAACTCTCGAATTACTCGAGTATCGAGCTTCATATGTGTACTCTAGTTACTCGAGTTTTATCGTAGACACTGTTTGTGAACATAATTCTATATAAAAAAATCGATCTTTGGCGAAATAAAAATGCAACAATAATATGTAATATATATATATATATTTTTTTTTTTATATTTACGAGTTCTTTACTCAGTCATATATATTTATTAATAATGTATGTATATTTTTAATAATTATTACAATAAATAATATTTCTTGTTTCTTTTTATTATATATAGTATGTAATTTGTTTATATTTATTTTTTTTTTTTTTTTTAATACACTTTTTTTTTTGTTTAAATTCAATGCGTAATAATCATAAATCTTGTTGTTATAAATATTGGTTTATAATATGAACTTTTGTTTTTTTTTTATATATACTTATATATGTATATATAAATATGTGTGGTATAATATCATATTTCCAAATACTATGTAATACATCAGATTTTAAGAGGATATTGAAAAAACAAATCTGTATAATACAGTGAGTGACATACAAGAACGTACATATACACAATAAGAGAAATAAACAGACAATAGAAAAAATTGAGATTTTAGTTTCTTATGTAGAGTTGAAAAAAGTATTCAATCTACTTTTTTTTTCTTAATAATAGTAGAAATATTCGTATAGTATGGTATTTGTAGTGTATTTTAAATATTCAAATACTTTTAATATTATAACTATTATTATAATAATATGTATGAATGTAATAATTATTGACTGACTGATTTGACTGGCTGTTGTTTTAAAATTATGATGATTTATTTTTCTATTTCAAAACTATAAAAAAGAGTTTATTAAATAATACTTTTAAATTAAACAAAAAATAAGTTTTCTTTTAAAAACTATTAAATAAACTTTTCCAAGCAAAAGCAAAAAATATCACGCACTTACAATGTGATTAGTTCGCGCTACTAAACTTGAGAATTTGCTTTACAGTTGTCAGTGGTACTTTTCAGAGGGAACAACTGTATTGTTTACGGCTGCCCGGAGTTTGAACGAATCTTTTTTAGTTTTAAATGTTTGAATCGCCGTTTATTTAATCATGGGTAATAAATAAGTTAATACTACCCAGTCTTTTCCCCACAGTGCACAGTGGTACTGATCCGATCGTTTTAGTGCAGGGTGTACTTACAGGTTGTCAAAGTTGACTACCTCGTGTATAAAAAATATTTTAGGGTGTGTAACTTTTGTAAATGTGGACCGATTTCTAAACTGTTTAGCCTGTAAGTAATGTACTTTGTAATATAAATAAAAAATCATGCTTATAGCGACATGTTATCTCCTCTGCTTTAAAACATATTTAAATTTAAAAATAAAAATTTTGTTTTTTGCCATGACTTTTTTGGTTTATCTACCGAAAAATCTTTATTATTAAATCGATTTGAAAATAAAAATTCTCCGTGTTAATTATACTTTACGAAAACAGATATAGCAAAATTTTTTAAATTCGCTTTAACAGTTTAGTCGTAAATAATCTTAAAATGTGCACCCCGTAGTTGGTACCGTTCTGGCTTATCAGTGCGGGGGGTCGTGGGCTCGACTCCCACCAGAGGCACTGGTCTGTTTTCGCTACAACGCGCCGAAGGCCATAGTATCTAGTGCTCGGTTAGGGTAATAGGATAAAATTTGTAATTATATCCCAGTAAAAATGTTTCGTGTTTTTAGAAGCAGGATAAACCAAAAGCGCTGATGTAAGTGCTTACTATTACATAATATTGAGAAGCAGCAAAAGAAACGAAAAATTTTCGTATAAAAATAAACAAACAAAAATTTTGAGCTTACTATTTTCCCCAACAGTGATGCAGGTTGTAAGCAGCTTACCCTAATCCCTTACAAGGATGCAGGTTGTAATGCAGAAAGTTCCATTTCGTGGACTATAAACGAACTGTAAAAATGTTACCGAATGATTTCCGATTGTGTTTGGTGTTTTCGAGTATGAAATAAAAACTAATTAGTCAGTTAACTGTTTCTGAAGAGCTATCACGTGGAGCGGTAAAAAAATAAAATAATTATATTATATGCCAAAAATTTTAACAACAAAAAACTAATATCTGTAGAATTTTATGTAGAATAAATTATGTATATTCATATTATTACTTTCAATCGTAATAATGTAGACATGAAATATGATTTTACTGAAAACCATGAAATCACTGCTTTTTATAAGCGCTGAAATCCGCGCTTATTTTTCCCAAAAGTAATGCTTCCAAGTGGGAATTCGCCATATAAAAATCATAGCATATGTAAGCAGGTTTGTAAGGGATTCTTTTCGGCTTACTCCCTTACAAACCTGCTGTCATGTAAGCAGCGTTTTTTACTGGGATGATTATTAATTAATAAAATAAAAAAATAATAATCTTTAAATTTCAAAATTCAAAAAATAATGGTAATTTTTGTCCAAAAAAAGTATTTATCTTCCTTTACAAGTTTCCTGGAACTTTATTAAAAACCCAATACAAAATGAAAATTATACTCTATACAGTAGTAACTCGATTCTTGCACATACTTGATACTTGCACACCTCGATTCTTGCAACATAGGAATATTTTTCATTACGCACTCAGTACTTGCGACATCCGAAAATTTTGAACTCGATACTTGCAAACATTTTTGTATTATATATATCAGCGTTCAATATTTGCTTAGAATGGGCGGAGCAAAACAATGCTTCATTAGACGATATTATGTTGCTCGCTCCAGAGACTAAGAAGCAGTGTAGTACTGAACAAGCGACTTTGTACAAAACAAACAAAAATTTTAAATTTCTTTAATTCCACATAAAATATGTATCTACTGTTATACGAATGCGTTGAACTTAAGTGTTTTGAATTGAAATATTAAACTTAGATTCTAAACAGATGTATGTGCCTTTTATTTTGTATGGGAAATTAATACTCGGTACTTGCGACAACCTCGAAACTTGCACCGAGCACGGTTTTCATTACGTGCAAGAATCGAGTTTCTACTGTATTTCATTATTAGGATATTGTTTTAACAAATAATCTATAGAGTTTTTGTTTTAAAACTTAATAATTGACCACTTTCCAGAATGTGTTGATAGATCAGATCACAATTTGAAAGAAGATGGGAACCTGAAAAACTCCCGAAATAGATCTATCAACACATTCCTGAAAGTGGTCAATTAATTAATTTTAAAACAAAAACTCTATAGATTATTTGCAATATCCTAATAAAGAAATATAGAGTATGTCCTCGAACTTAAATAATTTTAATTTTCTTACATCAAACCCAATACAAATTTTAATATTTTTTTGGAGAAAGTCCTCTGAAAAATTTTTAAATGCAATTCCACTAGTTTTTAGACATTCTGACCAAAAAACTTGCTTTTGGAGTGTGTTTAAAAATTGCACGTTGATTTCAGAACTTTCTTCAATTTCACATTATGAAGCAAAGTGTTCTTAATATTTGGTATGCATATCTTGACATACGGCATATAATTAAAGTCAGGACAGACAATTTTGTGAAAAATTATAAATTTTGAAAATAAAATTTGTTGATCCCAAAAACAGTCATATTTTAATTAGTTTTTTTAACTAATGTTAATTTTTTTCAATTATGTATATTTTGAACTTTGAAACAATCGTTTAAATATCATTTACAGGCATTAATATATTAAAAGCTTAACTAAAACATAGAAAAGCTGTTTTCATTTATTTTTGGTTTTAGTGCTTTATTTTTACAAAATTGTTCAAGATTTTTTTAAATTTTCACTTTTTCATAATTTGTATTAAAAGATTGCATTATATCGTATTATAAAATTTGTATATATTGTACATAATGACAGGTAAAACAAATTAACGCAACAATTACACATCCGACTAAAATTTTGGTATTGTACTACTTTGTATATGTTTCATTTTCAGAAACAGAAAATTAATTTCGATCGAAAAATGAAGATCGCGAATGCCATAATTCGACCCCGGTTTACTTTTTAACATATTTGAAATACATTCAAATCGAAGGGTACCCTAGGATGTTTCATATTTCCAAAGATGTGATTTTCAAAAGACTTTGATTGAGCCCCGAGTCCAAGTGATCTAAAAGATATACATACACTGAGGAACATAAGTGTATCACAAACCAGCAACTATCACTTTAACAACCTCATATGCAATCAAATTTTCCATATTATGTTTGTACAAGTGTCTTCTCTCTTTCAAAAAGGTTTTATTAAGATCTGATCACAACAACAAATACACGAAGGCATAATGTAAATAAATCAAAATGATACAGTTTTGCACTCACTATTTATTTTTATATTTTTAAAACAATAATATATTTTTAATAACTGGTCCAGTAACCCTTTGCCTACTTAAGCTCCTGGAAGCTATTAGGTAGACTTTGTGTGTACCTCTGAACAAATTCTGGAAGAATCGCCTCCCACACTTCCTTAGTCCACTCCCACAACTCGTTCACGCCTTCTGGAGGACTGGCATATTTTGTAAGCTGCGATTTGACGTGACTCCACAAATTTTCGATCGGATTCATATCAGGAAATTGTGGAGGCCACGTCATCACACCAAATTTTTGCTTTTTGAGCCAGTCTTTCACTACATGTGCGGTATGTATGGGGTCATTGTCTTGCTGAAAAATTACTTTTTCAGCAGCAGGATTCATTTTTTCCACTACATCAAGAAGATTTTGTTGCTGGATGGACAAATATTGTTCCTTGAGCATAATTCCATCGATGCTCACCACGGGTCCCACTAAATCTTTGGATATACAACTCCAAACCATGATATAGTAATTTTTCAGCAAGACAATGACCCCATACATACCGCACATGTAGTGAAAGACTGGCTCAAAAAGCAAAAATTTGGTGTGATGACGTGGCCTCCACAATTTCCACTATAGTTTCATGAATATTAGATAATGTTTAGGAGTTGCACACTTAGACCACTTTTTTTTCAATCTAGTGAAAATTCTAATATTTGAAGTCTGTTGTAATAATGAGCTTCTTATTCCTACAAAAGAGGAGTTTATGTGCTAAATTAGGTGGTAAAGTTTTAGTGGTAGTTCGTCTAAATTTCTCATTGCAAAACAACAGAAATTGTAGACTTTTTTTAAACTTCACCGGAAAATGTGTTGGACATGACTGGCGTATTACAAGAAGATAAATAACCAGATCACACTTAGCGTCGGACGAACGATAATGCTATAACAAAATACATATAATACAGAAGCTAATTTATATGGAGTCAGTCATTCGTCTCACGAAAAATGTCTCGATTGAAACCCATATAAGTGTACAAAAGAAGACAAAAATGAATTATAAAAATAAACGTTACAAAGTCAAAGCTGCAATCGATTATAAAGTCGATTGCCGTTTAGTACCAAAACTTTAAACGATAGAGTTGCTGTTCCAGTGAATGGGAAGGATTTTGAGCATTTACTTGTCATACCTGTTGTTCAGAAAGCCACTTGTGAGTAGATGGTTGATATAGGCTTCGTGAAGGGGGGCATGTACCAGATTTTAATTTGAAACCGACTGATTATAGCTGCGGTTGGTTTGCCATCATCACACTATAAATGAAACTTAAAAAAAGGTGTGCTCTGTCATACCATCAAATAGTCCTAACACAAGGTAATTGTAAGATTGTAGACTTATAGGAAGTTCAGACTGCGAAAGTAATCTACTGGATTACTGTTAATCTTCCTCGCTTACATTTGTATATTTTGATTAACTTGACAGCTAAAAGATTAACTCTGCGTCAACATTTTTTTGAGGCAGCCTCTTAACGTTACTTCTAACCTCACTTTGACTGAACCTATATACAAACACAGAGTTGCACACAATTATGTAGTCAAAAAGGCGATAACTGTATTTGTCATAAAAATAATTACAATGGGAGTAAAAACGACTATCGAAGCAGTAGAAAACAACTAACCTCAAGCGAATGCATAAATCAGAAAAACGAGCAACAAACCAATAGAAAACAATGAATATAAAACGACTACATAAGTTGTAGACACTACTGTTTTCCCAGTTATTTTTTTCAGTATTTTAAAAATATTTTTTTAATAAAAAAAATATTTTTTCTTTTAATTACAATACAAATTTGTATTTCCTACACCGTACTTAAAATGCAAAGTCTAAATTCTAAGCAGTATTCCAGCTATGACGATTTTAAGTAGTGGAGTTACAATAAAATTTTCTAATTATTATTTGCAAAACTATGAACATATCAATAATAACGAATATAAACTAAATGAGAATTTTTAAAAATCTTCTATTTTTAAATAACTAACAAAAATTAACTGTTTATTGCAAAATTACTCTTTTGGTAGTTGTTTATAAAAGTACTAAAATAATTAATCAAAACAACTGTTACTGAAGTACAGTATTTTTTGTTAGTTATTTTTTGAAGTGACTGTCTAAATCAGTCGTTTTAAATTTTCTCATAGAAAAATTACTACAATAGTAGTTAAAAGAACTACTACTGTTTACTACCCAAATGACCTACATGTAGTTACTGTTACAATATTCCGGGTGTAATGTTCTTGAAATTTGGCAGAAATAACTTTTAAATCACTGCGACTCGGGGCGTACATACAAAAAAATAAAAAGCCATTTCAATCACGAAAACCACAGATTTAAATACTTTAATTGCTGAAATTCCGCCAACAACGAAAATTGCTAATTCAATTAGATATACATAGGTGGGTAGGATATACCTTCTCAAATAGCAAAAAACAATTGAATAAAGTGTCGTTTTCATAACAAATGTTTTTTTATAACATTGAATTGAAATCTGCATGTAATTCTCATTTAGTTAGCAAATTTATTTATACTTATGTGAACAAATTCACACAGAAATTAGTTTTTTTCTTTCTATTAAACAGGCCTATGGCAAACCAAATTTTTTGATTATTTTTGCAAAAATTAGCCCCTTTTAAAATCAGAATTTTGAAAATAATTTTTTATTTATTTTTAGTATTTTTTTTTTTGTTTAAAAATTGTTACATTTTATTAAACAGACTTTAACTTTAAAAATTACATAAATTTTATGTTGATGTTGTAGAATAAATAAATATTCAGATTTAAACTTAATAAAGTAATAAACCAAATAAGAATTAATAAAAATCTTATTTAAATTAATTGAAAATATTTTTTACTAATAGATAAACATTTATAAAAAACGACTACATACATTTTACATAAAACAGCAACAATATGTTGATGCGATCTTGGTTTTTTAAATTCTTTTAAACGATGGTATAAAAAAATGCGAAGCAAGTTGTGAATTTGAGCATTTATTTAATTAATTCAATTAAATTTTAATTGACAGCATTTAAAATTGTCACAAATCGATTTAATTGAAAAAAGTTGCAAAACATTTTTTTCGGTGTATGAAACAAAATTAAAAAATTCACATTGTTTTTTATTACAAAATGAAACAGCCTAGGGTACCCATTGCGTAATATACTACAAAAGCTCACCGAGTTAATATTACTTTTCCTCTCAATTCGAAACCAGATTTGGGTTTCTCGAAAACCAAAAAAAAAAAAAACAATAATGCAATTTTCGAGTTTAGCAGACCAAACAACACATACAAAAAAATAGCATTAAGTGCACAAAATGACTGTAAACTAGTGTTTTTCGATTTAATTAAGTTTCTATAGTAATTTTTTTCTTCTTTTGATCAAAACTCAGAACATTACCAATTATATATTATTTTTGTAATTTACTGACAGTTTTGGTTAAACACATTTGTACACTTTTGACAATAACACTTATTTTAAAAACACACATTTTACGAGAGATTTAAAAACAGCTTTTTAGTTGCCTAAAAGAATTTGTAAACATTTTCTAACTACACTGAGAGAATTCTCCGCATAACATCAATGATAAATTTCTTTGGAATATGTGTATTGAAACTTTTCATTGAGCTAATGCAAGTTTTCATAAAATTTTATGAAAAATGACATTATATTTATTAAAATTTTCATTCACTCTATTAAGAAGTGTCATTAAAAAACTAGTTTCATATAATGTATGCAGACTTTCATTAATTTTAAGAATTTTTCGATCACTTTGTGAACAAATGTTTCATTAGTTTAATGAAATTTTTCATTATTTTTCGTCAACGAAAACTCTCTCTGTGTAGAGAATAAGAGAGAATAAATTTATGAACTAAAGTTGAAACAAGTTGTTTTGGCAAATACATTGAAAAAAAAACGTTATAATTTATAACAATTTGTTTTTATTTTAAAATTTTCTTAAGTCAACTTAAGTGCTTTTTTCAAAAGTCCACAAAGAAGTTTGCATGCATTAACTCAAAATAATACGTTTTTTTTTGGCAGAAATACTTCAGATAGTCAGCCACAAATCAAATCTGTTGAATATAAAAATTATTTAACTAAAATTTTGTAAATCTTAAATTCTGTTGATTTGTTTTAGATTTACAGATTTTTAATTAAATCATTTTTTATTTTCACAAATTTTATTTTACACTTAAAATCAGAATAGTTTCTGTTAAATTTTATATATATTATTTTAAGTGCATATTTTTTTTTTTTTTAACTAAGAATATATTTAAAAATAAGTAAAATTTTCAATTTTAATTTATTTTTTATATATATTTTTTTATAATTAAAACTATTTTAAGCTTTAAAAGGTTTCTTTCTAATAATATTTGGTAAATTTATTTTTAAAATATATTTTATATTTGTTTTTGTTTTAATGCATGTAATTCGTTTATCATTCTTTTTTCTAAATTATTTCACAAAATATTTTATTAAAAATCTGTTTTATTTTCATTGCACATTTCATTGAAAAAGTACAATTTGTGTTATTTATTTATTTATTGAAATATTTTCTTTTTTATAATATTTTAAATCAAAGTTAAAACTTTGAGTATTTGGTTTTCAATATTATTGAGTATTCAAGTAAATTTTCTTAAAATTTTATTTTTTTTTTTTACTCCTCAATTAACTTTAAGTGTATTTAATTAATGTTTTTTTGTTTAATTAATACTATTAGTTTATATTTGGTTTTTCTACATTTAGTTATACTTATATTAATAATTATTATTTAATTCCTCTGTAATCAATCAGTATTTATTTTAAAATCTTTTCCAAAAACAAAAAAAAATAATTTGTTTTTTCTTCTTTTTTGTTGTATTACCGAATGTGGAAGTACATATTAAGTTTATTTCCAAAATAGTTTTTAAATTTTTAAACATTTGTGTCAACGTTTCCAATTTTTTAATTTCTAAAATCTAATTTTTAAAATACATATTGTTTTATATTTTTTTTTATATATTTTTTTATATTTTTTATATTTTTTTTTATTGTTTTTCATACTAAAATAACTTTGGCACTGTTTTTATTTTTTACTTTTTTTAATTGATATTAAATTAAAATTTATTTAATTTTTTTTTTTGTAAACTTAACATTGAGAATTAATATTTAAAAAAACGAAGAATAAGAACATTATATATTAATAAATTCAATTTGAAAAATAATTTGATAATATTGAAGTAATTCAAACCGAAGCTAAGCTCTGTTGTTTTATGAAATTATAAATTAAATTTAAACTTTTTCATATTCATTTATAAATATTTAAATATTTAAATAATTTTATTATTTTTGTTTAATTAGCATCTAGAATACAAATTGAATAAGAAAACAAATAAATTATTGAGCAATTTTTAAAATATTTTTTGTTAAAGCACCCGGTTTTTTAAGTTGAAACAAATTAATCGCGATTATATTTGGTAACCCACCCAGTGTAGAAAGGGTAACGAGAAGTCATTACTTTTTTCATTACCAGTAATGATACCTGCTTACACTCTGCATTATTTTTACACAAATAATGACATACTAATAACTACTTAATTTTCCCATTATTTTAATACAAAAAATAATGCATAACCCATAAGTAGGGTAGAAGGGGGAGCTTTCGCCACTGGAGCACATATGGCACCCCTTATTTTGGTTGTATTTAAAGGAGTTATTAAAATGTTCCTTTCCATAATTTATGTACTTATTGATCATCTTTTATGTCACCAAATTTTACACTTGTACTTCACACGCGGTCCAGCATGGACATGTTTTTGCGATTTTTGGGTTGCAAAAAATAATATATATATATTTGGTATCACTTTTTCATTTCGTGTATTAAAACAAAATATCGTTTAAAATGTCGAAGCGTTGATACTAATTTATAATATTAAGACGATTTTTTTAGAATTTATTTCTAAAAAGTGTAAAAAAATATGAAATTATGTGACCGGCTGATGTGACCGCCCGACCACAAGGTGGGGTAGTTTCGTCAGCAAAAATTGGTAGCACCTTAAGAGACGTATACGTAATATTAATTCGTTACATGGTTATATGTGTTGCACGGGTCAGATGTAATGTTCTTTCAACAAATTCGAAGAAAATAAACTTTTTTTAAATTTTATTGCTGAAATTACAGCTATTGATATAAATCTTAATGATTATTTAATTTGAAATAAATATAAGTTTTCCACCAGAACCGTTATACTTGTAGCTGACAAATGTGCACCAACAACTTGGTGAATTTACCCCAGAGAAAGGTGGGGTAGTTTTGACGATTTGAGTTACTTTGGAAATTAAAAAAAAAATAAATATAAGGAGTAAAGATAATTAATGTTTTAAACATACAAATTATAGTTACGATGTGTAAAATTGTAGCTAAAATTGATTTTTTCAGAAAAAATTGTTGCCTAATAAAGACAGCAATTTAAAAAAAGTAGCGAATGCACCCCCTTTTACCCTACTTATTTATATCATTATTTTAAATATAAAGAATTTTTTTTTGTTGACTTGACAATACCCCGCAGTACTTTATTTTGAAATCTTTGTATTGTGTTAATATTACTAGTATGTTTGCTTGGACAGCCCCACAGTTGAATGCCGTACATCCATACCGGATTAAGTACATGTTTGTAAATATCCTACGGGCAATGAGGAGTCCGTTGCCCAGGGAATATCCCGGGACTGGTTAAAATAGGACATATTATGGAACTAGTATACTTTGCCATTGATGTGGGTTAAAGGATGTCAATTATATTCAATGAACTGGTCCCCTGACGGATAAAAAGGATATATATCACTTAATAAGAACTATCAGCCATATTTTATATTCCCAATGATTTTAATAACGGTTTTAACCAAATTTTTTGAAAAGTATTTGCTTTACTTTTTAAATTCCAAACAAATGTTCCATCAACAACCAAACGATTTCAAACACTACCAATTTTTAGTTCTAGTACGTAAGTTATAAATATCCCGGGTATTTTTCACTTCTTTAATTTTTAAGTTTTATATTTACTGCGCACTGCACTTCATCTACATATATTGTTGTAGTAGTGTGCTTTGTTTTTCTTTTGTATTAAGACATCCACACATAAACGAGTACTTGCTTGTTTGCCAGCAACTACGCACAAGCCGAATTAGCTGAGGCGGTAGAGCGCTTGCTTTGTAAGCAGGAGGTTGTAGGATCGAGCACCGCTGGCGGCAATTTATAAAAGATTTTTTTAAATTTAAAATTTTTTTTTTATTTATATAAAAATCTATTTCTAGACATATCACCTAACATGCGCCAGGCGCTCGAAATAAGCAAATACGTCACATCCAATGACAACACCATGTTAAATGGATATGTCCCTTTCATAGAAAAAGTTCAATCCCGGACGTGTCACAGCCACCTGGGGACATATCCTGCGTATCGTCCGGCACATGTCCCTTTGCATGCCAATTTCGTTGTCACTGGAGGTGAAGCATTTGAACTTTAAAATACAAATGACAATGTTAATTGAATTTACTGAAATGTAAGTCGTCCTTTTTCCAAGTGAAATTTCATTTGTTGTTAACTACATTTGCAGTGGTCTTTACCTACATAGTATTCTAAGTGTAGTGTCCAGATAATGGGTTATGTAATTAGGTACCATTACTAACCGCCATATGAAAAATTAAAAAAGGGAATGTGAAATCCCACACTTTTTCATTTTCCGGGATAGCGAAATTTTTATTTTTAATAAAAATTATAACAAACTTGTAAAAAAGGCAAAGTACCGCCTAGTTTACTTCCCTTGTTTTGTTTACAAACTCAACAAAATATAAAAAGGAGGAAAAAAACAAAAAACGTGTATTGAATATCCACCAGAGGTGGATCTTGCACATCAAACAAGTTTTCAATTTATTGTTTGATCAATGGTTATAATCTTTAACTTTAAACTCATATGTATATTAGTTCTCATGTAGTGAGTAAACTAGTTCATATGAATGTTTGATGTTTGGCATGGGATTGTTACCGCTTCCAAAACGTGTTCTGATGATGGGAACCTAGAAAATTCCCGAAATAGATCTATCAACACATTCCTGAAAGGGTCAAATAATAAATTTGAAAACAAAAAACTCTTTAGATTATTTGTTAGGACAATATCCTAATGAAGAAATATAGAGTATGGCCTCGAACTTGAATAATTTTCATTTTCATTGCACAATTAAAGGTCGAAAAAAACATAATTTTTATTTTTAATAAAAATTATAACAAACTTGTGAAAATTTTTTAAAATTTCCGGAATCCCGCTCTATGAACTCATTCATGCTCATTTATAAAGTAATTCCAGGTTATACATGTCCATATAGGATTCATATATGTTCATAAGAGTTCATATGTACCTCAATTTTCGTTAGTGTACATATGTACCTCAATTTTCGTTAGTGTACATATATGACCATGTATAGAAGTGTATAGACATCTATGATTATATATGTAAATATTATCTCAATTTTCGCTAATGCACACAGATGAACATATATAATTCCTCATATGAACATATAAGAATGCTTTATGAACACATATTAATCATGTATGAAGCATGTGTATTCTTGCATGGATCCATATATGTCGATTTTTAACAGGGATTGTGAATTTTTAATTAGCGATCTGGAGTGACTTGCTTGTCTAAATTAAGGTCAAAATCTAATTTATACAGTGAACATAACTATTGCGGTGAACTTACCAAAAAAAAATTAAGTTAAACATTTTTCTAAACTGAAAATTGCTGGAACAGGAAGTTCTAAGAGCTAAGTTTCCCAGGAAACCCGGGACGTGAAATCCCGTGAAGCATTCCATAGTGGTTACCTATATTTTTATAAGTATTGACCAAAATTGTGAGTTTAACAACAGATTTAAAAAAATTAAATTTAAAGCCCACCATGACCATTTTTCTCCATTTTGAATTGTTATTGTTCTAACGTAACATCACAAATAACAGTCCTTGGTAATTGATTTATGATTACAATTGCTTAAATTTTAAATTCGATCGAAAGTGAAATTCATCATATACCAGATAGTTGGTAACACATTATCTTTTGTTTTGAAATAATGGAAAAAGTTAATATTTATTAGTGAGTCATTATTATATGTTTTAAAGTAATGCGGAGTGTAAGTTGGTGTCATTAATGGAATTCCAAAAAATAAAAAGGTGCCATAACCGTTGCTGGGAAAGAAAGGCTCTATTCATAACGAAGAACGGACAATTGTTCTTTGAGATTAGTTAATTTTATTGAGTTCATAATAATTTAAATTTAAACAGATCAGATATAGAATTTAAGCACATGACATTTTCTATTACCGCGGCATTGGCAAAGGTATTTGGATATTATCAAAGTACACTATAAGTAGAACTTTCAAATGACACACAAAAACACTTATACTTAATCATGTGAGATTTGATTATATGTTATTAAAATGACATCGAAATTTCTTTTAAATGACTTCATTTATTTATCGTTTGTTTTGCGAAATACTACTAAAACTATGATGGCCGTCGATTTGTAGTCGGACGTATTCTAATGAAATTTAAAAATTCGAAATAAATGACACTGAACTAACAGATGACAGTATATATCAAAGGTTAGATCCTTGACATTTCGGAAGGTATAGCATAGATTACAATAATACTAAAATCTTCTTCTTTTATCAACAAACACATTTTTTCATACACATTCAAATATTTTTTGTATATGTATACCACGTATGTCCAACACATTGTCATGAGTTACGTGCATTGACAGCTAATGTCAAAGAGTTTGTGATCTATGTGATCCATGCTGTATATAAATGAACTGTAACGGCATGAAAATGGATAGACATCATTGTTAGAGTTGATTTTGAACAAATAAACAATAAATAAAGCATTATTTTCCTTCAAAAATAATTTTTTAAAAGTCCTTGAGGGACAATACAAGTTTTTAAATGAAATATTACTTGATTTTTTATCGTATCTCTTAAAACGGATTATATGAACCAAACCGTTTTGTGTGTACATCTATCGAACTTACAGTGTTATTATTAATTTAATAAAATTAAACAAGAACATCTGATGAAAGGTTGATTTCCAGAGTTTTCCATCATCGAAATAGGAGAAATGTGTAGCGAAAGTCTCCTGTGGTTACTTTGGTTAGAGCTCGGAGACGTCGAAGTTCGTCAGAGAAAATTTATGTGTTGTTTATCAATAGAATAAAAATCTAACGGGATTGCGAATCACCTAATAATGTTATTCTTATATACAATTATCCAAATGGATGTCCTTGAATTTGATATCCGAGAACGTGAAGTTGGAAGTTCGCAAGTAGTGTTGTAAATTACACCGCAGAGAAAACCTCCAACGCCGAACCTACCCTAGTCAGTTGGATACATCGTTCGTATCCACCCTAAAAGTCTCTATGCCCGATACAAAAGTAATATTGGAGAGACGAACCAACAAGAACACATATTGCCCAGTGAGAGATCAAAGAAATTGTTGATAAAAATTCGATTTTCCCTCATCATTTCCCTTCAATAAGTATCCTATGGAGGCATGTAGTTACATGCCTTCCTGAATACAAGCAATTTTGCCTAAAAACAATTACTTTGATAGTTTGACTTTAGTTTGCCGTCAGTGTAATAATATAATCCTGATACCATATCCTTATGGATGTAAAATCAACCCCAAATAATTTGATAGTAACCAGATTCTTCCGCATGTCCTTAGTATTATTTTGAATCTTACTGGCAAGTCGAAAACTCAACCACCTGTTTGTCGAGCTTACGCGAACTAGTTTAATCTAATATCTCTTAACGCTCCTTGACCTCTCGCTATACATAAGACGTACGTTAACCAACATCTTGGGTACCTAACATGGTAAGGATACTATATAGTCACTGAAAAAGATCTTAAAACCCATATCCCTTAATTGCAGTGGATTAAAATAGTATCCCCGTCCTATGATTAGTTTACTCAAACTAACTTGTTTGAGAATTATTTTGATCCCTCGATTTTCTGTCTGATATGATCAGTATGAGTTCATTCAATGTATTCAGCAGGAATGATTACTGAAGGAAACAATAATTAAAAAACTAAGTATAATCGAAACTCCCTGTTAAGCCTGTATGACTCCTTCTTTTTTGCAGCAATTTTACCAGGAGTTTTCAATAAAATGTTTTAAAAAACGAAACGGAATGTCAATAAATGTAAAGTCTTTAGTAGAAAAGCACTAAAAAAGTTGCTGTAAAAAGGCTGGCTTCATACAGGCTTTAGCGCTGTAGTATTTTAAGATACGAAGGAAATCTTATCATTCTTATACTGATGATTTGAATACTTCTCGTTAACCCTGTGTATGACATTTGAATATTTGACATTTGTTTTCGAATGGGGTCATCAGTTGTTTAGGTAGTTCATGTGAAATTGAGTAAGGAGACATGATGACTTTTGACATTACAAGGGATCAGAACAATTATGAATAGACTTAAGAGTATTGAAATTTGTACTATTTCATTAAACATGTGCTTCTTTAGAGTGTCTGCTGCTTCAGATTGAGGACGGATCTAATCTAATCGGAATGATGTCTATAAAGGCCGTTTGTAACGCAACTTGCTTCCTGCTTAATATTATTTCTAATCCAAATAAGTCATTAACATTTTTTTTATTTAAATGACTTAATAAACGCCTACTGTTAATAAATTTAAATCTTCTTATCATACACTCACGGAACTTCTGCTGTAAATATTTGTAGTTGTTTGAGCAGTAATTCAGTATCTTTATTTTTAAGTGAAAAACAGTAATTTAAAAAACAAACCGCATCAAATTACTGCATTACGAGTTTACATTGATTTTACGCAGTTGTTTTTTTTTATTAAAAAAAAAATAAAACAAATAAACATTAGTCAAATTTTGTACTACATCTGTGGTTAATTTTATCACCAGTTAAAAACAATTGACAATGTTAGTTGAATTTAATGAAATGTTAGTGGATGTTAGATTCAAGTGAAATTTCATTAATTTTTAACAACATTCGCAGTGTTCTTTAACTACATAATATTATAACTTATTGCCATAAAGGCTTATAAAGGATAGTACTGGACTTTAAGTATTAACCAATTTATCTTCGCACAAGAATTTCGTTTAGATGTAGAACTGGAAAATCTTTTATAAACCGGATATTAGGCGCAAGTCTTGTTAAAGGCTTGTAAACTAAGAATAGGCCATTTTTAAATAAATTTCAAGAATGTATTTTGATTTTTTATAGTAAACGCAGAGTGATTAAATCATATTTTTTTATTTTAAATGTATGTCGTTTATATATTGATTTATTATCGAAATCTTTGCTAGGCTTATCCTATAACCGGCGAAATATTTAGAAAACAAAGTCGAAGCATCTGACCCGAAAGCTTATTTAGAAAAATAAAGATTAATGAAAAACACATTTTGGGAAGACTCATCAAAATAAAAAAAGTCCTATATAAAGTTAATTAAATTAATTACCATAAACTCGACGTTTTTGTGAATAAAAATAATAGAGTTTAATAGGAAAACAAACAGTTTTCCATATGGATCGAAGGATAAAAAAGAAATACTAACTATTACCGTATTTACTTTAGCAGTTCGTTGTCATTTAGAAATTTTTCAGTATTTGTCGATACAAAATCCAAACTTTTATAAAAAAATAAAAGAAAAAAAAAATTATTAGAACTGTGCGTTTGATTTCCAAAATTATTGCTAAATTCCTTTTCGTTGCAATAAGGAAAAGGATTCGATTTTTGATTCAACATTTCAATACTTAAATTCAAATATCATTCTTGCGTTGCCAATTTCAAATTAAATACAATTTAATCTTTTCAAGTGCATGTTAAAGAAGTATATACTAAATTCCATAATGGCAGCTCTCATTCAGGTGTGTGGGTGTGGGTTGTTTTCCTTTTTGTTGTTCCTATTTCTATTTTATGTTTAGTTTTACACTTAATGTTTCTATCTCACTCTACCGCGTACTCAATTGTACTGATGTCGAAGACATCTCTACACGTTGACATTGCCGGCGTTCGACTATAACCGCCGTTGACATAGACTAATCAGCTGTGGGTCATACATTCATGGCATAATAGACCGAACCCTGAGCTGCTGAAGATTGCATATTGTTTTGAGCTTGTGGCTGTTGTTGCTGCTGCTGCTGTTGACAATATTCTTGTTGTTGATGTTGTTGTTGTTGCTGCTGCTGTTGGGCCATTTGAGCATTTTGTTGAAGTTGCAGTTGTTGTTGTTGTTGTTGCTGCTGCTGTTGTTGTTGCATAGCAATTTGTTGTCCTGTTGTGGGTGATACCATACCGCTACTTGTACAATCGCTATGTGAAACAGCGGCGGCACCTTCGGGTACACCACGTTCGCTGAAACCAGCCATATTGGCTTCTTGAGCAAATTGATAACGTTGTGTCATAATACGTTGATGTTGGTGATGATGCGTTTGGGCAGCAGCTGCTGTACCATATTGTGCTGCCTGTCCTCTTCCAGCTACGACATGCAATTGCATTCCAGGCAAAGCATAACCGATGGGAACACGTATAGTTTGCTGAGTGACCTAAATGAAAAGGAACACAAAGATTAACACAACTCAATAAGAAGACAATATTTGACATTGATGGAAACCATCAAAGTTGTTTGAAAAGTGTTTTAAATTGAAAAAATTTTAGAACATGCCCTTTTATATCCGCTTCCATGGAACAGTTACCGAAACTCATTTATTAGACTAACAATGAAGGGTTTGATTGTGGCAACCTGATCGCTAATTCCGTACCTATTATTATGGGGGAATAGAATTAAAGAATTTCATTATAATTCATTTTACAGAGTGAAGTTTGACTTCAACACTGAAGCAATTGCGAAGCATAAAAATAATTATTTTAAAGTAAGAACTTTTCTTTTATATTATGCTAGTATTTCAATTATATGATGACAAATTTCGTTTAGCATTTGGCTAAGGCCCGATAACTTAACCAGCAGTTAAATTGAAAATTTATATTTTATATGCTTAACTAACAAAAATATGTATGACAAAGTAAAATGTTTGGAATTTAATATTTTAAATTGTGAAGTACATTTAAGATAATTCCAATAGATATTTTCGATGAAAATTTTCGAGTTGATATTCAAATTTTGAGTAGAATGCTTATGGATTTCAAAACAAAAACGTTAGTTTTCCACAACTAAGAAGGTATATTTTTTTACATGGGGCAATACATTGTTTTGTTCAATCCCATAAATTAATTTAATTTTGCCAATTCAATTATGACAACGAATGGTATAACAAATTGTAAGATAATTAAATATTTACTTACAGTGTCAAGTAAAATTGTATCGCATTATGTATGACGTCATACTTAACTATATTAAATTTTACGAAACTGGATCACATTATCTAAGATTGTATAATATTATTTTTACTCTGGGAAGTAATAATTTGCTTCAAATTACTAACAAGGGGAGTCTCCCGATGGGTGTTCTTCGATATAAATGAAATTTGGATACGTGATAAAGAAAAAAAATAGTTGACATGTTTTTTTTTTTAGCGGATCAATCTCATGTTTTTGGGTTGGTCAATGCATTTTTGTATGGAAATGCATTTTTGTATGGAAACGTGTCTAAAACAAATGAAATTCAGATTTTTTTGAATTTAGTTATGAAGTACTCGAGAAAACAAAAATTTTAATAGCAATATTGCCTATGTTGTGTGCTACGGTTGCCATTTATTAAAATTTAGGTAAAAGAAGCTCTTCGAAAAAATTCGCAAAAAGCCAAACAATTACGATTGTCGGAAAAAGCTCAGACACGCCCTCGATTAAATTTAATAGGCATTAATATAAATGTTTTTTTTTAGCTTAATTAAACTATAATTCTTAAAAAAAAGTCCAGTTTTAATATAACTTTAAACCCATTTTTTTGAATAACAAAAATACTTGAAAGTTATCGGACATGTTTCGTATTCCAGTTAAATTTCGTATACCCATTTGTCTAAAAAAAATTAAAACAATTCGAAATAAGCCGAAAACCCGACTCCACTTTTTAACTAATGAACATGAGATTGGGCCGCCAAAAAAAAAAAATACGTGTAAATTATTTTTTTCTTAATCTACCACATGTAAAATTTTCAATAAGATCGGAGAGGACCTATCGGGATAGACCATTTTCAAGATTATTTAAAGTTCTTTAAAGTTTTTAATACTTAATAATTTTCCAACAGTTTGACAACACACATTGGACAATTCTCGAGTCGCAATATTACTACATTGTTAAGCGAAAGACAGACTTAAATAGTTATTGAAAATCTATTAAGTTTAATCTCTTTCTGTTATTTTTTAATGATTTTTTCTCGTTATCCTGGAAATATCTTTATGATTTTTCTTTTGGTATTTATTTATTTATTTTATTTAATTAATTAATAATCATAAAAACTGCTTTCTGGCAATGTCAACGCAATGGTACACCAATTAAAACAAAGACTATTTTATAAATAAATAATAAAGAAATTTAAAGCAATTTCGAAATCGCTTTCGGTGCGTAAGGTTTTTCTTCCAAATTGACTTAAAAACACTGTTTTTATTATCGGTCCAAAATTGTCTAAAAGGAGTTATACTCCTAATACTATATACGAGCGCGGATCAATAAGTCCGTGACTTTTTGAATGAAACACAGTTTTTTTTGAAAAAAAAAAAAAAATATTTTTCAACATAAACTCCTTTTAGCTTAATACACTTAGTCCATAGTTTCTCCAATTTTTGTATCCCTTCCAAAAAATAGGAATTTTTCGAGGTCCTTTAAATAGGCAATTGTTTGATCAATCATTTCATCGTTGGAGCTAAATCTCTCTCCACTGAGCCATTTATTTAGGTTTGTAAATAGGAAATATTCACTGGGGGCTAAATCCGGAGAATATGGAATTTTGCCACTGGAACTGCACACGTGTGCAACCGTGCTTTATCTTGATGAAAGAGAACTTTTTTCTTGACCATATGGGGTCGTTTTTTTAAATCCTCGTTAAATCGGTCCAATTAGTTTCCATAATATTCGCCGTTTATTGTTTTTCCATTTTGAAGGTAATCGATTTGGATTATACCGCGTGCATCCCAAAGAACTGTTGCCATCACCTTATTGCCCGACAAACTTACCTTGGCCTTCTTCGGAGCCAGTTTACCCGGAGAAACTCATTGTTTAGACTGCTGCTTGGTATCCGGAGTGTTGTAATGGATCCATGTTTCATCCACAGTTAAAAAACGCCGCAAAAACTAATTCGAATTGCGGTTAAACAAGTCCAAACAATACATTATAGTTGTCACACGATTACGTTTATGGTTAATTGAGAGCAAACGCGGCATCCATCTAGCAGACAGCTTTATTAAACCCAACTGATCATATAAAATCGAAACCACACTGCCATATGAAAAGCATATGACATCAATAATCTCACGCAATCGAAATTCACTTTTTTTCATTTAAAAAAAAATATACGAGATTGTATGTTTTAAACGCAAAGTAAATGACGGAACTTGCTCAAAATTTTACAGTAGTCTATTAACAGGTGGTACTTGATGGGAGCAGTGTTGCATTTCATATAACTACATCGTATTAGACCGACTCACAAAAAAAAAAATTTCTTTTGTCGACCTTCAAAATGTACTTTGGTTTTTCAAAAAATATTTTTTTTTTTTTTTTTGTTTTCAAAGAGTTTTGTACTTTAACAATGTGAACACTTGTCCAGACAGGGGTATTCAGTAAAAAAATTTATATTTTTTATGTTTTTAGTACACAGATTTGTGTCATTTAAATGTGAAATTCACATACATACATAATTTAAGTCGAATCTTCATCATTACATAACAATTGCGAATTTTTAAAAAAGATTAAAAAATATGAAAATTTGACATTTATATCACAAAAATCGCCATACAATAACTTAAAAATTCTTTTTTTTTAGGAATATCCCTGTCTGGATATAATTTGTCACGTTTTATATACCGTTGGACGCGCCTTAAAAAAACTTTTCATATGATACTAATGCCCCGTTTTTAAGGTCGTATTTAAATATGTAATTAGTTAATTGCCATTTAAATTTAAGTTGTATATGTAATATGTAATATGTAATTAGTTAATTGCCATTTAAATTTAAGTTGTATTTAAATACAGTTTCAGTTTTTCTGTCTTAAATGATAATTGTTATTTATTTGCGACAAAAGTATGGTAGCATCATGAAATGTCAAAAAATTAATGATCATTATTCATAAAAAAATATAGAAATAAAATATATATAATTAAATAAAAAATGAAGAGAAGTGAAAATTTAATAATAATTTATTTTTTATTGTTTGTTTTATCACGCAAAAAAAAAAACAAACTGTCAAAATCATATGTTATATTTGCACAATTTAAATAGACTTTAAATGCCCAAGATTGGTAACTTAAATGTGATTAAAATTTGAAGTTAAAAACTGACGTTTGTATTTAAATATAACTTAAAGTCCAAATGGCATTTAAATACGAAATGACAAACTGGTCATAATATTGTATACTATACTTTGTCTTTATTTAAAACCCAAAATTCTTTGAAAAACTAAAAAAATGCCGGTCCAGCTCACGGGATCTTTATGTTAGACACGAAAATTTTTTTGACCAAGCTACTTTTTGAAGGGTGGCCACTTTTTTTTCTCCATACAAGGTGAGTCGGTTTACTGTATATAATCTATACTAAATAACAGAACAAAATGTATAATAAAATAATAAAAAGTGATCTATTATAAGGCCATTAATTCTTTTTTCAAATGCGCGGGTACCTGTGTTAATATACAAAAGTTATTTCAACATGTAAAATTTATTTTTAATTCAAAATATTTTAACGTGTCCTATGAAGGGATTATTAGGAACATGTTCTAAAATTGATTCGGAAAACTTTTCAAATATCTTACTGAAAAACACTCCAATCATATTTGGAATGCCATTTATTAAACCGAGCAACATACAATATCCAACAAATATACATTTTACTTTATAACCAATCACCAATAATTACAACAAACATTAAATTTAGAAAATATTGAAAATTTCGTCTTACTTGTGTCATCTCTCCTACCTGTTGGTATTCCAAAATATTCTGACGTTGTATGTGAGCCACTTTTGGATCCATATTGGTTGCCGCAAATTGTGAATAGGTTTCGGCATTGTACGGTATCAACACCATGGTCTGATGATAGTTACGCAGTGGTGGCGGCGATTCGGGCCTACGTGTAGGACTTCGTGCATAATGACCATAGTGTGGTTGCGGTTCAATGGTTGTGGCCATGGCTTGACAGTTTTGGGCATAGAGCATTGCATCGTCTTGACCGTGCTGCTGGTGCTGGTGTATCATGGTATGGCGGAACATGGCACCAGCGGGTAGAGTTTGATAGTAGGTTTGCTGCATGGCAGCTGCAGCACTTTCAACTGGAAGACGTTGTTGTTCGCCGCCGGTTTCGCTGTAAAAACTCCAAGTACGTTGCTCAGTCTGCTGTTGAGCTATAGCCGCATTTGCTGGCATTTGCATCTGAGCATTCTGAGTTGCAGCAGCGTTGCATATTTGCTGTTGTTGTGGCAATTGTTGCTGTGATGTTGCCACAGTAGGATGTGGAACATTTTGGGGAGATGGCTGTTGTTGTTGTTGCTGGGATATTTGTTTGGTCATGGCACTAGCACTTGCTTGTTTTGGCAGAGTATAACTCTTCATGGCCTGTGGCAAAGGCTGAGAATGAGCCACACTAGGCATTTGTTGTTGGAGTTGGTCTTGCATTTGCTGTAAAATTTCATTGGTCGAACTAAACTTGGGTTTGATGCCTCTTACTGAAGGTCGCTTATTAAAGCCATAATCATTGCCTTCATCATCATCCGAATTGATTTCTTTGTTCTCTTTGGGGTTAACGGGTTCGTTGCCATAACGTTTCTTGATCTTCTCTGTTCGATTAGCTTCTTGCTGGGCAAAGGCAGCCAATTCGTCTTGCTGTTCCTGACCTGGAGTACCAGCTATGACATCAGGTGCAACTTTACGTACTTCATCACCAGTACCTTGAGACAAACCCGCAGAACTTTGTTCCCCTGAAATCATACAAGCTATATTATATTCAGCAGCTTGAACATTTTGGGCCGTTTGATTGTGATGAGCAGCAGCCAAGGTGTAATATGAAGACAAATCATCTTTATTGCCAGCCACACATGCTGTCAGAGGGGCCAAAGTAGAGAGAAATTGACGTTTTGGTTCTGTTTGTCTGGGGGGAGTACGATGAATCTGTGTATGCACAACGGGCACTTGAACGCCCATACCCAGGTCGGGTGCAGCCGGACAGCGACATTCCTGGAATAAATTTAAACAATAATTTGAATCTAAGTTAAGCTGGAAATTCGTCAAAATTTACCTGAGGTATTATAACGATAGGATTTTCTTCCATTTCCATGATTTTCTCTTGTGTCTTCTTTTCACGGTTGAAAATTTCTGTAATTTTCTTGTAGGCCGATGAACCACTTGAAGAACTTGATACGGAAGAATTGGGCGAAAAACTTTTATCACTGTTATTTCCATTAGCAGTGAATTTTTGTGGATTTTCTTCACCAGCAGGGCTATCACGATGTGAAAGCTCAGTGTTATCGTCCATTTTACTATTATCATCGTCACAATTTTCTAGTGCCGATTCGTCGTTGTCTTCATCAATACCACAAGTCAGTTGTTTAATACGATCTTCTAATGATATATCGGATTTAACAGCTTTTTTCCTAAAATATGTTGGAAAATGGAACAAAACCATTAAAATAGCCTAGAACCTATGACCCTAGCTAAAAAAAATCTAAAAATTGTATGCACCTACACTATATGCGATTATTTTTTTTATATATTTAGGACTATTAAAATCAAAACTAGTGAGTAATTTTACCATTTTGCCATAACTCAAAGAAAAATCTTCATAATAAATATCGTTCGCCTACACTGATAGAAAAACCGTCATAACCGTAATGTATTTTGACATCAGTTCTATGACAAGTGTCTTCGTTTTTGACCCCATGACACTTGTCATCACGGTGATGTCAGCCTTAACATCACTTAACCAAATTGTCATCAGGGTCGAAAACTTAAATTGTGTCATCAATGGGATGACACATCGGCATCACATAAATGACGAATCGGAGTCAATTTAATAAAAAAAATGTCATCATTGCGATGACTCAGTTACATCGAAGAAGGGACTTATTGTGCTCAATTTAATAACCAACTGTCATCAATGCAATTATACATTGACATTAAAGAAATGACTAATTGGCATCAATTTAATGAGAAAAATTCAATAATTGAATGACGCACTAACATCAGGGGAATGATTAATTGACATCTATTGGCACATT
This sequence comes from Delia radicum, assembly GCA_021234595.1. Classification (NCBI taxonomy): domain Eukaryota; kingdom Metazoa; phylum Arthropoda; class Insecta; order Diptera; family Anthomyiidae; genus Delia; species Delia radicum. The sequence goes on along the minus strand of CM037852.1, from coordinate 61,452,573 downwards.
AACGGCATAGAACTCAATTATGCCTCAGCGTCATCGAAAATTCGGACCATCGGATGGAGGTGTGCCACCGAGGTCGCGGCGGCCATTTGGCCGATATTTTGTTCCATACATACTTGAGCCATACCAATATTATCATAATAAGAAGAAATGACAATAATTTCCTAAATAATATGTGTTTTATTCAAAATCAACATCGGCCCTTAAAATTTAACCACCCTTTATAATGATTACATGTCATCAATATGAATGTTATATATTGTATAAAGTGCTTCTTGCTTTCACAACGAATGTACATCAATGTGATGTATCTTATACAAGTTTTAGAAATGCGTCTAAAAACAAAAAATAAGGAATAAAACATTAACGTTTTTACTAAAACACACTTTACAAACATTTTAACGTTATTTAGTTTTATTCTTTATTCATACTTTTCCTGTTATTAATGCACAAAATGGGGCATCGAATTGATGTCACTGTAGTCATAGCACGGATGACGCGTAAAATATGACAAAATTATATGAGAACGTTCGTCATTAAATTGATGTCACTTATTGCATCATTGATGTCATTTGTAATAACATCGATGTCACAATTCTGATGTTAGGGCATCATCAATATGAAGACGCATTTTTCTATCAGTGTAGTGTGCAAACGTGTCAAGTCCACTTGTTTATGGAAATTGAGATTTTCATGTATTAAGATAGCCCAACTCAAAACACATCTTTTCCAAAAAAAAAGTTACCGCTATGTCTTTCTTATTCGTTTTTATGCAGTGGCAAGAAAGTGTGCTAAGTTCAAAAACAACTAGAATTAAAAGTTATTACTAGAACTTTTTTAATAGATCATAGAAGTTTATAATAGGTCCATTCGTTTACTTTTCCAGTAAAATCCAGTAGATGAGTAAATTTTGGGCAAAATGAAAATTTTACTCTCTTGCACAAAAAAGTAAACGAACGGAAAAATTGCAAAAACTTGCAGGTTAATTCAAACATATGAGCGCTAAAAAGCTTAGTGTTGTAAAATAAGTGTTATTTAGACTACCCAGTATATATTGTTTTTGGTACTTGATGCATTGCATTTTAATAATCATAAACTCGTTGCAATTGTATTTATTAAATAAACTTTTGTGGAAGCTTTTAGACTTGTTTAGTTTCTACATGACTTTTAATTTTGTTTCTAGTTAAACAACATACGAAAATACATGAATACTTGATTTTTGATATTCGGTACCCTGAATAATATGCAGTAAGAAGTATTCATATATTCATTAGCTTAACATCTCTAATATATTAATGTAAATAAAAACAATTAACAGAGATATTAGAAAACTGATAAATTGTTACTATAATAATTGTAACTGACAACTTTAATTTGTTTCAGGTTGAAAATAATTATTTTTAGTTTTTGCCGCCCTTTTAATTCAGCTTTTAATCTTTTAAATGTTTTTATTACTAAATGTATGCATATTTTTGTTTGTTTACTTAATTTAATCATATGTTTTTGTTTTCTACTGGATTTTACTGGATTTTACTGGCAAAAATTTGTCCAGTAAAAATTTGCAGGTTTTTTGCTGACAACTGTCACTTTACTCTCTTAGTGGATGCTCTCTTTTGCAAATTTATGTGTACGCGAACGCATTTCAGTAAAATCCAGTACAAATTTGTACAAAATTGTGCAAATTTTGGTGTAAACGAATGGACCTAATATCAGCTTCCTAAAAAATGTTCACAAAAATTTTAACACTTCTGTCCTGTTTAAAATTATACCCCATCTATTGTGCGTGTTGCGTCAGAATGACCCAGTATATAACCTAGATGTCCATCAACCATTACATCTCCTGGCAGGATCGCCATGTAATGGTTGGTGGACATCTAGGTTCCCTACCTTCGGTTTCTTAGCCAGCGTTTTAAACGCCACTGGCAATAACTACTTTTATATTTGCCGGCACTAAAGAGCGCCAAGGCAAAGCACTTTTTAAAGCGCTGTTGGTTTTTAAAAGTACAAAAGAAGAAGCCAATTGCTCGGCTGAGATGCTGTTTTAAACTTATCCTTTATTTAACATTTCGTCCTGCTTATAAACTAACATAACGGTACTTAAATCTAACTTATTCTATGTTCTATGTTTTAGTTTATTTATATCAGCTGTTATAATTCACAGTATAATCAGCTGTTATCATTCACAATAAAGAGTAATTCATTAGTGATGTGAGTGGTTATCGATCCACTACAGTGTTCAAAAACCAATCATATATGTGTATTTATCTGTGTGAATTAACGAAAATTGAGGTAATATTTACATATATAATCGTATATGTCTATTAGAGTGGTTTTATAAAATCGATCTTCGATGTTTATAGGTGCTCAGGATTGTGCTATTGGTGCCAAAAAGACCCATAGTTAAAAAAACTTTAAAAATATGTTGTGTTATGTTAACACAAGACACCAAGAGCATCTATGTTAAATGATTAAAGTACTGGTTTTAGCCAGGTTTCTAAAAAAAAGAATTTATTTGGCGGATCCTTTAGTTAATTTTCGATTTTAAATATTTTATGACAATAAATAAGCCAAAAATTAACAAAAAACACAATTTCTTCGAAATTTGCAAAAATTAAATCGTTGCCCTACCCAAGTGTGCCAGGGGATATTTTTAAAATTTTTTACTTTCGATCTCTAACATGTTTTAAACAAGTCACTGGAGTCCAAATCTCAATTTTTGCGATTTTGTTGAAGAATTTTTTTTTTAAATTTGAAATTGGAGATTTGAAAAACACCCCAAAAATTATTGTCCGTTTTTGACATTACATTAGGACAGGTTAACGCCATCCAAAAAAAAAAAAACTTCTTCCACATCTCACAAATTTGAGTCTTTTAAGTAATAAAAATATATTTCAGTAATCAATTTCAATAATTTTTTAAATGTGTGCCCGAATTTCTCGGTCAAGTAATAATTGCCACCTTAGTGGTCTGGGGCATTATATATTACTGGGCTAGTTTTTAACCGATTTTGTGTTTTTATACCTTTTTGAAAACATAATTGTATCTTCATTTCGATTAATTTACCTTCTTGAGTAAAATTTTTTACGACATTTAAAAAATTTGACAAAAACTTAAAAAAAGTGACTTTTTCGCCTTGTATTCCGTTTTCGAAACTTTAGGACCGTATCGGGTGGGGAAGGCATAGTCCGATTGAGCTAAAACTTTTACAATAGCATTTTTACACTAAATGACACAATCCCAGATTTGAGCACCTTCAAATTTAAAAAAAAAAAAATTTGCCCATATACACTAAAACCACTCTAATGTCTATACATTTTCATTAACGAAAATTGAGGTAACATTTATATATATGAATCCTATATGGTGGTATGTGGGTGGAGTTTGATGAAATTTTCTTCAGACTAGAGACAAGTAACTAAAAACAAGTAACTTAAATATGGTAATCAAAACTGTGAAATCTTCAGCAAAATTAGCCGATTTTGAAAAAAAATATTTCTTTTCCAATTTTAAAATTTTTGACACACATCGAATGTTCAAACTTAACAAAAAATATATTTAAACTTTATTAAAATTCCTTGTAGTTTAAAACTTATAACCAATCGAATTTATAAGCAGATGCTCGCTCAAAACGTGATTTTTCTATAGATAAAAAAATTTAATATGCGTACTGTGAAATACATTTAAAAGAAAAGACTACAATTTATCGATCCTGCACCCCATTTCTGTAACTTTAGCATCGAAAAAAGTTTAGCAAAAAACATGAAAGATACAACCTTGGTCTGCTTACTTAGGGTGAGTCAGAAACAATAATATATAAAGTCAATCAAAAAAGCTAATCAAACGCTGCATTAACGTTATCTCTTTTTCGAATTTCTTATTTTAATAAAATCCATTTGACCACAATTTTAAAAGCTACAAGATCCAAAAAATTTAACTCCAAAAATGTTTTTTTTTTGATGCGAGAACTTCTCGCATTAAAAAAAGAAACGAGGCACTGGTCAAAAAATTTATAATCTAAGTAAGCTTAGTTGTAAAAATATGAAAATATTGGGTCAAAATGACCCACACACTACAAAAATAAATTGTTTTTTGAAATTGGGTCATTTTGACCCAAACAGTTCCGAAGTGTTAAATTCAAATGAAAACTGGATCTTGAAAAAGCTTAAAATTTTCCTACAACTTTTATATAATTTTTATTAAAAATAAAAATGAACTTATTCTTTTGTTAGAAAAATAAGTTCTTTTTATAACACTTTAAGTAGAATTTCAACTTTTGAAATGACACACCAAAACCCCGGAACACATCAATTTAACTTTGGGTCATAGAATCCAGTACTATACTCTGTTTTAAAAGATTAGATCAAAATAAAAAGATATTTCATGTTTAAATTTTCATTGTCTCAAGCCAATTTTTAACTATATTTTAAGGAAAATACATCAACATCTTTACAAATAACTTTATTTATTGTATATTTGTTCAAATGCAATTCTAGCAGTGATGGACGTCCATATTCAGATGATGTTTACTTATGAAATTTTAAGATTCGGGCCATATGGTACTTAACTAAAATATTGTTAAATTAAAGGTTATCATCTTGATATTGCGAATGGCAATTAATGAATAATGTGAATCAAATGAGAATAAAAGGGCTGGAAAGGTCTGAGCATGGTAGTCGTTTAATACAACTCTTCATGACCACACATTAAGTAAGGATACTTTAAACTTTGGAAAATACCCTCTGACATGCTTATTGAAAATTGAGAAAGAATGGCTAAGGTAGTCTATAATTTAAAAATTCACACATCAACTGGATAGTAGGATACGAGGTTTACTAACGCATGTCTAGGAAATAGTGAGATGACAAGAAGTGTCAGACGTGAAACACCTCAAGGTGTAGTGACTTCTAAACTGCTTCTAGTAATCAGCTCAGTCCCAACGAATCGCGGCAACCAGTGGGTTAAAATTTTTACCTTATTAAAGAACTTATTGATATTCAAATCAGTTATGATTTCGCATATATTAAATGACTCCATGTTCATTGCTTTGAACGCCCTCTGTCTCCGAGCACGAGGAATCTGGATATTATTATTAATGCGAAACTCTCATGTAAACTTAATATCAAATAGGGTACAAGGGCTTAAGTGGGTTTTTACAAGTGCAGGAATAGGTACTTGTGACCATCGATCAAAGATGGCCCTGCGAATTTACGTAGCTATAGTGCGTTCGATGTACTTTTTATAGTTTTCATGTGAGGTAAACCTATCTTGAGACCCAAATCTATAAGATGCAGTATTCAATGTATATTGAGGTTAGCGTATCACTTCGTACTTTTGTCGCATTTGGAGTCGGCTGATACTATGTGCCACACTATTTCCATGGGTTTGTATGTTAAAACAAAACACACCCGACATGAGTTTTTTGCCCAAAAGTCTTTGCTTTGTCGCAGCTGCATGATATTATGCACCGAGAAGTTTTGGGGGTTGTTGATTTTAAAAATAAACTCAACAATTTTAAATTCCAGAAACTAGATCCAATAGGGCGGCAAAAAAGTGAAATTTCATCCCATCAAAAAGAAACATTTTGCAATTTAATTTCAAAAATTAAAATTTAATTGCAGAATTTAAATAGTGTCCGACCGAACAGTTCGGCCAAAAACCTATATTTTGTCGGTTTTTTTGATATCTAGAGGCAATGATGACAAATTTTGGTATTGAAAACATGTTTGTTGAGCCGATTTAGTTCGATTTTGTGTATAAAATTTAAGAGAAAAGCCGAAATTTAGCTATAAAGTTAAAAGTTCCGCCGCCGAACTATTTTCAATTTGGCCGAACTTTATGAGGCGCCGAACAGCGAATTCATTGCTTAACTACAGACTTTTCTTCAAATTTGACACTCAAAATAGCATCTTATCAGCCCAATAAACATTTTTCCATCCGCCAAATGTGTCCATAATGCTTTAAAATACCGAATACAGACCAGATGCATTTTCTGGCCGAACTGTTCGGTCGGACACTAAATTTAAATAAAACCGCCGAAGTAGTCGCAACTTGCCTGTTTTGTTCAAAAATCGTTCCCTTTGTCTTAGCTAGCTGAAATTGTGCACCACGAGATTTTTAAGGGGTGATGATTTTAAAAATGAACTCAAAAATTCAAAATGGCTGATCCAATAAAGTAAAATATCATTCGATCAAACAGAAAATGCCTTTTGACTTGGTTTTAGGGTAACTAATTCTGATTTTGCAATTATATTTCAGAAATTTAAAATGGCGAACGAAAATATTCACAACATGTAATTTTGTCCAAAAGACTTTCCCTTAGTCACAGCTGACAGAAATTTTGCTCCAAAAATTGTCACAAAAACTAAAAATTCAAAATGACAGATTCAATATGACGGCTAAAAAGGGGAATTTTTAATCGATCAAACAAAAATTTTGTCTTGACTTGGATTTTGGAACTCGATTTTAGAAATTCAAAATGGAGGACGAAATAAGCCGCCGAAGTTAGTCACAACTGACGTTTTTTTTACAAATGTCTTTCCCTTTGGGTTAGTTAGCTCAAATAGTGTACCAAGAGGTTTTGGGGGTGGGTGATTTCAAAAATTAACACAAAAAATAAAAATTCAAAATGGCGAAACCAATATGGCGGCAAATTGTTACTAAAGTGCATCAATTTGGCTCTAAATTAGTTGTCAGGAGTATATAAGAATACTAAATTCGATTCTGTACTCCATATTTAACCAGCCATTTAGTTTTCTAACTTGCTGCTCGTACTTAAATAGCTATATGTATGTCATTATACAATTGTGACCCGTCTTTTTGTTTGTGAAAATATTTCTATTTCGACATTAGATTTCTGTTAGGGGCCCTTAGATTAAAAAAAAAAGATATACAAATATGCCCCCACTCCACCTGTCCACCAAAAAATTTGTCCGAAAATCAAATTTTTGGAACTTCTCAGCCCATTTTACCACTAAAGCTTTCGAATAAACAAAAATGCTTTGTTTGAGTTTGTTCCGGTCATTAGATGTAGCTACGTGCCAAATTTCGATCTTCTGGCTTTGCTAGTTTAGGAGATACACAAAACGTCCCTTTTTCGTAGATAAAAGCTGATTTAAAAAATTGGACTTTGTTACCAAATATCGAGACTATATTGCCCTAATGAACAGTTGTTTGTGTATTTTCGAGCCGGTTTTTGGCCAAAAGTATTTTTTTTTTGGAATTTGCCGAAACCAATAACGCCAGTGTGATTGGTAGTTATTGAAGTAGTTCCATTAACAGTTTCTTGGCGCACAAATTTACTGTTCAATTGACGGAGTCCGAAAGCCAAAAAAAATGTATTAAAATATTATGTAAAAGTGTAGGTACTTTTTTGACATTTTTAGAAAAATTAAAATTCTCTTTATGCCAAATCTGATACTAGCGAAAAAAAATCTCCGTAAAAATTTAGGACATTGTAGTACAAAAAAAACCCCGACTTTTTGCTATTTATCTTTTGCCGAAGAGTTGCACCGCACACAAAATCAAATATTTAAACTTAATAAAGTTAAATGCGTATTTGTAGTGACTATTAATGTAGTGTGGTCAAATTTCAAACAAATATACATTCAGGTAGACAGAATAAAGCTAAAGGCAAGCACACACATCTTATGTAATTTTGTATGATTCAGTTTTCTTATTGCAAAAAAGGGTTGTACATTTCATATTTTATTTTGTTTCTAGAAAGATGCCATGACTAAGACCACCATTGATGTTTTGTTTTCAAATTTATTCTTTGACCCTTTCAGGAATGTGTTGATAGATCTATTTCGGAAATTTTCTAGGTTCCCATCATCAGAACACGTTTTGAAAAAGGTAACAATCCTATGCCAAACATCAAACGTTCATATAAACTAGTTTACTCACTACTGATGATGGGAATCTAGAAAATTCCCGAAATAGATCTATCAACACATTCCTGAAAGGGTCAAAGAATAAATTTGAAAACAAAAACTCTGTAGATTGTTTCTTAGGACAATATCCTAATAAAGAAATATAGAGTATGGCCTCGAATTTGACTAATTTTCATTTTCATTGCACAAAAAACACCTAATTTTTATTTTTAATAAAAATTATATCAAACTTGTATAAAATAATATTTTTATAAAAATAAAGAAAAATTGGTTTGTATCAAAAAATTTTGTATACATTTCATTTTATTTGGGTGTCAAATATTACTCTAAAAAATATTAAAACAAAAATGAAAGTTGGGATATGAACTAAAATATAGAAAAAATGGTGAACTATGTCATTTCGTTCAATTGAACTAAATTGAACAAGTTCGTTCACGAACAGCACAAGTCTGATATATTTTGTTCGTGTTATATTCTTCTCACTCTCTCAAAATAACTATACTGTTTTTGAAGAAACTTCAAGAAAGAAAAACATTATTGAAATTTGATATTTTTGTATGAAATTGGTTCATCCAAAAGAGCCTTCCTTTTTGATTCAAAAATTACTCAGAAACCATAAATAAAAAAAATCTATTCTAATCAATCTATTGTGGAGCATGTTTTGAATTGTTCACTAAATATTCAAATTCAATTACATTTTTGTGTCTTTTATGATTCTTTTTGGAAGACTCATATTTTCGTCCAAAAAATTTGTAATTTTTGGCAATAAAATTTTTCAATTTCAAAAATATGTGTATAGAACTCATAAAAAAGGAACCCTCAAAAAAGTATCCAAATTTTGCAATTTTTTTTTGCGTGAGTACAAGCTATTAAAAAATATATTACTTTTTTAACACTTTTTTCTTAATTTGTAAGACTTCTGTATACATATAATATTCAATAACTTTATTTAAGGGGCGGTTGACAATTTAACTGTTACCTTGACTTCTAGAGTAGACTGTGTTGAGACTACAAACTTGTAAATGCTTCCATCAAAAAAAAAAAAATTCACCATTACAATTAACACCACTACTTTGTTTTTTTATTTTTAATGTATTTTTGTTAAATATTATTTGATTTATTGTGGCTTACAACTTCTTCACACAAACAGACAGATCTTCTTATAGTTGGCTCAATTGTATTGTGGATGTAGTTAGATAGAGAAATATGATAATTAATACTATATTATAATTGTAGTCAAGAGAATAATAAAATAACCGCAAAAAGAGAGTTTTACGAGAAAACTATATTAAAGCAACTATATTATTGATGAAATATTATTGACACAATAATTTAATTGAAACAACCATTTATGGCTGTAGGAAACATAGATTTGTGGCCGCAATCATATTCCAACTATCATATAATTATCTTGTCTACAATCATAGTATAGTAGTTGCGCCAACTATAAGATGATCAGTCAGTTTTTAATGAGCTTCCCAGCAAAACCACACATTACCAAATAATGGGTAAAGTAATGTGTCGCCATAGGGCTTCACGCATTACATTACACCTTACTTCGCTGATGAATTTTACAGGCGATGAGCGTAAAAGTAATGGGGGGACACATTACCTTGTAGGGAGTAAAGTAACTGGTTACATATATGGTTACATGGTGGGAAAAAGTAATGTCTATAAATATATTTTCATACAAAAATGCATAAAAATTTGTTTTACACATATTTTTTTTAATTAAATAAATAACTTTTGTTATGCTGGGATTTGAACCTGGGGTCTCTGGTATTTAACAATTAGTTAGGCGAGAACTCTACCAACTGAGCTATCGATACATGTAATATTTTATTGCTTAAAATGTAAATAAGTTGATGTGATTCGTGTTTTCGTTCGTGATATCAAAAATTTACACCTTACCCTCATGCTTACAAAAAATCACAAAGTAATGTGTATATAAAAAGATTTTCAAAAATATATATTAATAATTACTTTACGGTTATAATTCATGCATTATGTAATTGATGATCGGCAAGTCATTATTTTATGTTTTGAAGTAATGTAAAATGTAATAAGGTATCATTACAAGGTGATCCATGAGTGTTCAATTATCGGTAACTCGTTACTTCTTGTTGGAAAATAGTGATAAAGGTAAAGAGTAAACATTACAAGGTAATGCATTACTTTATCGCACCCATTACCAAAGTTTTGCTGGGTTATGCGCTCTGTTAATGTCATTTTTGTTTAAGAGTTTGTGAAAACGAGTTGTGAAAAGCAGTCAGTCCGAACAAATTAAATAATATTATTCGAAGTCATAAAAATAGAAAAACAACGCAGGGGTGATAATTGTAATGGTGGAAGAAGGAACAATTTGGTTAGTTGAAGAAGGAACAATTTGGTAGTCGCAACCCAGTCTACTATGGAAGCCTCGGCAAAAGTTAAATTGTCACGCATCCCTTAAATAAAGTTATTGTTTATTATACATTTCTGTGTTATAAATTAAGTAAAAAGTTATTTATTTTAAAATTTGTTGTACTCACGCAAAATAAATTGTAAAAAAAAATTTTAAAGAAATGTGGAAGAAAAATTATGACAAAATCTACGTGGTTTTTAATCTATTGAACGATATAATCATAATATGTTTGCAATAATCATAATAGGTAATAAATGTAGAAGAAATTTGTTTCCGTGATCATAATGTGATAATAGGACTATAATATGGTTATAGTTCAAATATTATTATTGCTATAAACATGTTATGATTATTATAAATGTATTTCATAAATGCGTAAGAAACACATTTAATTAAATTATTTTTCTTGAAGTAAAATTTTTTTCATTATGTTTTTTGAGTTTTTGTTAAAAATTGGTTAAGTTAACATAAATTTGGGTTTAACAAAACAATTTATGTATTTCATGAATTATTTTTTAGACAAAAACTCTTATTTTCAAAAACGCATTTAAGCGGTCAATATCGTTTTCACTTCACTTATTTAACTCAGTCAAATGGAATTATTTAAGCAGGGAACGTTTTTAATCGTGATGCATTCAAACGTTATTATTTCCATGTATTTTGTATAAAATACATTTTTTAGCACTTTTCGCGCATTTAAACGGAGAACGCAATAAAGCGCGACGCATTTATGCGGGCACTATTGAATTTTAATCTATACATATGATGTAATCACATGTTTCCATTATTTATTTTTCCTGACAATATAAGATTCGTGCTGAAAAAGAGAAAGTTTAGTTTTGCTTTTCTAGATACCAAAATAAAAAATAATGACTTATGTAGCTGCACACAAATCTTATTCGTCAGCGCAAAGAAAATTTGATTACTTAAATTATTTTAAAAGAATTTTATTTAAATGTGTAAATTATTAAATAAATAATAAATATGAGTTTGTACTATGTAAAAAAAAACATGAATAACTTTTTAATCCATCTTCAACAGAATGCAGGGAGAATAATGTAGGAATTATACTATGATAATTTATAAACATTTCCATAACCATAATATGATAATATTGAGATCAATTAGGAGCCATAATATGGTAATCTGAAGAAAAGAGTATGGTTGTCGCAATCATAAATCCAAAAATGTATGATGGCCTTCGAATATGGTTGTCCCAACAATGTTTTTCTTTGCGTGTATCAAGGAGTAACATTATCATGTGATAATAATTTAGGATATTGTTAAACTGAGCCTACTTTTAGATAAGTAAAACAAATTAAAATAAAAATAATAATCCTACATTTAAAAAAAAAAAAAATTAAATACTTTTTTAGAAACAAAACTCTTTGCTGGGTTTCCTTCAAATAATTGGCTAGACCATTTTGTTAATGTCTTAATAGCTTTTTTAAATACATACATATTTCTCATATTTGAATTCCTTATCAAATTACATTTAGTCGTACTTACTTTATTAACGAACGTCTTAATATATTTCTTTCCATACTGCGCCTCAAGGTATCCGAATCACCAGCACTACCAGGTAATGTCGATACTAAACACCCAGCCCGTTTTGACTCATCAAAAGCACGCAATGCCTCTGAGGTAAGTGTCTGATGCGAAGCAGTACTAGGAAATAATTGTTGCACAGCCGAATTAGGCCGAAGAGCATTTTTAAATAGAGTTGAATGCTTCTTAATCGGTATAAGTTCGTTGATTTGATTATCTTCATCGACAACGGAAGATTGCCCATCAACATCATCAACACTGACATCTTCAGTGACAAAACGTACAGAACGTTTAATGGTGCCATTTGAAGTAGAGCCAGCCTCATCTTCCGAGGTGGTGTTATTTTGGTCATCAGACTAGAGGGTGGGAAAAGAGCAGGGAAATGGTATTTTAAGGCCATTAAATTAGATTCTGTTTGCTTTTTTTTAAATTTCAATTACCTGTGATATAGAATCTTGCTTCCAAAGTTTACCACCCTTTAAGATGCCGCTAATTTGTGTGGTTGGTGATGATTCTTTAGGTGGTATAGGTGGTGGTTTTTCGGTATCCGATAAATCATTGTTGTTGTTGTTATTGTTGATGGCTGATGTTCCTGGTTTGGCTGGTAATGCAGGTGGTAATAAATCACTATCAGCACCTGCCGAGGAAGAGTTTGCTGCCGTATTACCGGGTGAGCTGGTAACAGCATTTGCAGCTGCTAAATCTTCAGAGGCCTCACGAACAATACGCCTTTCTGTCACTGTAGTGGTAGTCATAGTTATTGTTTCAACAACATATCTTTGATTGTTTGTTTTTTGTACAGTTATAAATTTATTTTTTGCATTATTTTTCCTACTATTATTTGAATCCTTTCTATTTTTGACTACTACATTAACATGGAGCGCCATATTGGAATGTGAGTAACACCAACAGTTACAGTTATACAGACAGATTAACAAGTTACAGTTAGTGATGATTAGTGTGAATGGTGTTATATTATGTTTCGACAATACAACAACAACAAATCGATAACAATTGCACACACACATACAGATAGAGAGATAAATAGCTCACACACGCATACATGTACATACATATGTCGTATGTTATAAATTTTTGTGCGTGTAGTTAAGTTAACAAATACATAGGTTAGAGATTATGTTAAGTACGTCGTAGTATTCATTCATTACCCATTCATTGGTTGATTAATTGTTTGCAAGAGGTACAACAACAACATCAAACAAAAAATCAATATATATTTTTGTTTTCATCATTATCATCATAGCGTCGCATATGTCGGTGATATTTCATCGAGTGGGTTTTTAGATATTGATGTAATTGTTGATTATTTGTTGTTGGTGGCGGTGGTGTAGGTGTTGTTAAGTCGCACGAGTTTAATGCGAGACCGCAATATTAATGAGGAGCAGCAATGAAAAGTTACATACACAAAAGTTAACCAAACCAACGGAAACAATATTTGTTGTGTGGTGGTGTTCATGATGATGGTGTTCAGGTATAATGCGGTATAATGTGAAAAAAGCAACAACAACAACATATGTTCGCAAAAAGGAGAAGCAAAAACAATACAAACATTGTGGAATGTAGAACAAAAACGATTGACATACTCTGACTGTCTCTACTTACTCTCATGCAATGAGGCAAATTACAAAATATGCACAATCGTACAATAATACAGCATTAAGTAGTGACCACAAAAAGAGCAATGAAAAGCAGTAATGTTAATGGTTCTTTAAAAATCTTGTTCAATCTTTATTAAAGATTCTTTACCTTAATCAATATGAAATGTTTAGTTTTGGAAAAGTGTTTAAAAAAAAGTCTAACAATGCCTTCTTCAATCATGGGAAAATAATAAGTAAGGCTGTTAGTTAAGAGAAGTTTGTGTAGTAGTAAGCATTCGATAACGCGGCACAGGTATGATTTACAGTATGCTCTAAATTAATCCTTTCCCACCTATCAACCCATCTTTCCAATGAAAACATATAATCCAATCTTTCAGGCGAAACATTTGTCTACGTATGCATTTCATTTTGCTCTGATGAATGTCTAAGAAGAATATCTACACACAGAGAAAAAGTTAGCTATTTGCCAACTGAAATTCCGTTACTGCGAATTGCAGTGGGTTGGTATCATTAAACATTAGTGTTCACAACAATTCGGTTGTCACTTTATTTCTCAGTGTGTAGACTCTGACATAATGTCCATAAGTTATGCGACACTCAAAGTTTTAACTATCTAACCGGCAAGCCGGAATCCAGGCAGTGTATTTTAAATTGGACATTAGAGCGCTAAATGAGTGTTTTATAATAGGAATTTAAGCTATTTCAATACCAAATTTAAAAAAATTTTGTGAACTAATTTTTTGTGTGCATGTTACGGTTTTGAAGCAAGAAAGCGTAAAAGTTAAAATTTCGTAAAATTTAAAAAAAATAAATATTTTAAAATTAACTCAATTTTCATAAATCTTGAAAACATATTTATATTGACAAGAAACCGTTGCTACTAAACACAAAGTAAGATTGCAGCTTATTCTTAAAAAAAAGCTTTAATTTTGGTACAAGGACATACAGGATTTGAAAAGTATACATGAAAACTACATCGTCTTAATTTTAAAACTTACACTGAGAGAATTCTCTGCATGATATTAATGAATTTTTGCAATAGATATATGAAATGTCACTGGAACTCGTCCATTGAAAGTTTTCATTAAATTAATGCAGTTTTTCATGAAATTTAATGAAAAATTTCATTTTATTTATTAAAAATTTCATGCTACTGATGAAAAAGTTTCGTTATAGATAGCTTCATTAAAACTAAAGCTTTTTCATAAAGTTTAAGAAATTGTTTATTCACATTGTGAAGAAAACTTCATCAGTTTAATGAAAAAATTTCATTATTACTCGTCCAAGAAATTCTCTCTGTGTATGGTTGGTAAATTTTTTGAATAATTTATGTCTAAACTTATTCATTTGTATGGATTAGTTTTTGTGATTCGCTCTAAACCTTTTTTGGGCAATATCGACTAAATTAGGCAACGAAACAAGTTTTGGCAGAAGAACATATTGTTTATTTTTCGTTCCGAACAAGTGGTATAAATTTAATTGCAAATAAGCTTAGTCCGGTTTGATGGTTTTAGAATCTTCAAAGAGGTAAGGCTTCTTAAACTTAACACACACTCAGAAGATGCCCCCATTGATGCTATACATTGTGTTGAAATTAGGAAACAATGTTTTAAGAAGGAGGTGGTATTATTAAAGCATTTGAGTTCAATTTATATTGTAAGTAGCAGGAAAGACCTCATAGGGCTTGTCGGACTAATGATCGAATTTTTCCTGTAGTGTGCCGTGCAGACCACTGGACAGTCGGCCGCAAAGGGATATACTTTACTAAATAAGCTAGTGCTAGGAACGAAAACTCCGGCCCTGGGGATAAGTTTATTTTTGTCAGTAGAACACATTCCATGGTAATCTCGATAGAACAGTGGTACCCAGCCCGCATTCCAACTAATTTTCCAACTACTAGGGCTGTCGAGACTATTCTGGCAATTCGCCCAATTGAGGTACAGGTGAAGTACGAGGCCGCATTGACTATGATGCGGCTGAGGGCTACCGGGGAATGGGACAATAATGGCCATATTACCGGGCACCGTACTATTTTGGACCAATTGCCAGGGTATTGCGTCCCAGAATGGGACTGCGACAGGATTTCAGAGAGGTCTGTCACGACGCTCTGTGACACGTTAATCCCCGACAGGCAACCATGGTTAAATGGGACCTTCTTCAGGAACCAACCGGGGATCCACTTTTACACGGATGGATCAAAACTGGATGGGAAAACGGGTCTGGGCTTCTGTAACGCTGACTTCAATGTACGCAAATGCTTCCGTCTTCCTGAACATAACACCGTACTACAGGCGGAGGTCACCGCGATTACGGAGTGCATTAAGCAAATGAATATCATGGGCTTGACTGGTGATATTGTGATATTCACGGATAGCCAAGCGGCTATCCGGGCTTTATCTACGGACTCTGTGGGATCAATGACGATACTCAGGTGTAAAGGGGAAATTAACGATTTCTCTTCACGGGGACGCATTGAGATTATATGGGTGCCGGGACACTGTGGTATAGCGGGGAACGAAGTGGCTAATGATTTGGCTAGGGGAGGGTCTTCCCTGGAATTAGTCACTTTGGAGAACGTCACTTTGGAATAGTCACTTTTCGAGCTCTCAAGGCGGAGCTGGTGGACTGGGCTGATACCATGCATAGGACCATCTGGGAAAATGCGGGTGTTGGCAGGACTACAAATATTCTCTGGGGCAACCCGGACAAGGACAAGACGAGGGAAATTCTGAATCTCAGTAGGTAGGAACTGAGTCTTTTGATGGAAATCCTCTCGGGACACTCGACACTTAGGGCCCATCTCCACCGTATTGGTAGGGCGGACTCGGAAGTGTGCAGGGCCTGTGGGGAGGACGAGGAGACCTTGGAACACTATCTCTGTGAATGCCCGGCATTTGCCGGGATCCGGGTCGAAATACTATCCAGTTACCCAATATCCACATTGGAGGATCTTAGGGGCATAGGATGGAAGAAGTTGAGGAGTTTCGTCACTGCGACGGAGTTCCTGGGATAGTAAGGTGACATAGGACATAGAACCGACTGTTTAGAGCGCACAACAAGCCGTCATTCTGGCTTAAGTGTAAGTCCTCAGGGACTTGAGTCGGTTTAGGGAAGTATTTCCATTCCCCGAATCCTCTTTTCGACCTAACCTAACCTAACCCCTCATGAACCCGGAACCCTTTTATGGTGTAGGGACTTAACTGGTTAGTTTTCATGCTTCTGTGATTTGGGAATGGACTAATTTCTTCGCGAGCAAACTTTATATCCAATATCTTTATTCGAAATGCTCAATTGGGTAAAAATTACTAAGCGATATTCAGATTTTTTTTTCATTTTCTACCATTAACAATTTAATTTTATTATATACAAACAGATTCTATACGATCCTGAAATTTATTTAGCATTAATTGATTCAGTTGTAGCAACCGAATGTTATGGCTGACCTGCCTTAAGTTTGTTATCACAGACAACATTTTTTTATTTCAATTTTTCCAGTTATTTCCAAAGACATATTATTTAAAGTGCAGTAATCTAATCAATCATACACTGCTATTTTTGTGGTTCATGTTAAATACATAAGAGTGTAATCTACGCTAAAATACTGCATAAATTGTATGTAATTATGTACGATAGTATGTATGTATGTATAATGGCATTAATTTATCACATGAAAATATATTGTAAGTACTAGTACCGGTTGGTATACATAAGCATGATTTTCTATATGTATTTGGGAAATTTCATGTCAACGGGATACTTCTTGCCACCAATTACTTTTTAGATATAAAGAGCTTTTCTGGGGCTTTAAAAGTATGTTAGCTACTAAATATTTATATGTATATTCTTCGAAAATCATAGTGGCGTTTATTTACATTTTAGAAGTCGTAGCCAATGTGGCGGGACACTTGAAAATATATTATTTTTTTACAAGATTTTAGTAAAAACATTCAATATCTGCCCGGAAGATGCATAGCTACCCTATTCGAAATATTGGCTTGATTAAGGAATTTTTATAAAAATAAAATACTTTAAAAACAATTCAGACCGCGAGCTTGATTATTTGGAAAACCGAAGTTTTTTTAAACTTTTAATATTTTTCTGAAATTTCTTAAAAGTATTTGTTTTTAGCAACTAAAAAGTGATTATTAGAGGTTGTAGTAAAAATTCTAAATTATACTAATAAATATTTTTTTTAAAGTTGCAAATATTTCATGAACTAAAAAATGTAAAAACAAAATTAGCCGTGAAGTCTTCCAATGGATTCTCTCCGATCTTAATGAAACTTAGATATGTGATAACAAAAAAATAAAGGACCCGGCGCACAACCTCACGTTTAAGGGGCCAAAGTTAATACCTTTTTGTATGGAAGCATGTCTGAAAGTAATGAAATTCAGATTTTTTTAAGCAGTTTTGATGTACTCGAGAAAAAGAAAATTTAGATATCAATATAGACTATATAGAGTGTTAGGGTTGCCAATTATTTAAAATATAGGTTAACAAAGCTCTTCGGACAAAGTCGCATAAAAGCCGCACAATTCCCGATGTAGGAAAAAGCTCAGACACCCCCCTCGACTAAATATAAGTCACTCATAGAAATAAAACTGTAAAAATAGCAAAAAAAAAAAAAAGTAAAAAAAAATTAGTTAAAAATTAATAAAAAAAATTACCTTGCAGAAAAAACTGCTGAAATTAGCAGATTTTTTTTACTAAATATTAGTAATATAAGAATAGAAAAAATAAATCTGTTGACTTTACAAATATTTAGTTATATATGAACAAAATTTTAGTCAATTGAACAAACAAAATAATTGCTGAATTCAGCAAAAACATTTACTAAATATTAGTAGACAAAAAAATCATTAAAAATCTGAAATTTTTAAATATGTTTTCAATATTTTTTTATGCGAATAATGTCTTTCTACATTTTTTAGCAAAAATTTCTGTTGATTTTAACAAAATAAACTGTGTTTTGCATTCTACAAAATTTGTGCTAAATAGTGTAACAATTTTGTTAATATTACAGTTTTCGTTTGCTTTCTTGAGTCTACAAATATTAAGTAAAAGTTTTTGTTAATTTTATAGATGCTATTTTTAATTAACTTAAATTTACATAAAATATAAATAAAATTTTGTAAAGTTAACAGATTCATTTCTGCTGTTCTTATTTTATTAATATTTTGCAAAAAAATGTACTAAATTCAGCCGTTTTTTCTGCACGGTCACTTTTAACTAATTTTTAGAAGCTTTTCCGCTATTTTTTCTTTAAAATAATTCGAAGAAAGCCGAAAAAATAGAGTAATTTTTGACCCCACCTTTTAATACCTAAACATGAGATTGGGCAGCTAAAGAAAAATAAGTATCTCTTTTTTTCTGTATCACATACCCAAATTTCATTAAGATCGGAGAGAACACATCGGGAGACACCCCTTGTGAGATAAAGCTGATAAAAAAATAGACTAGTATTGGATTCGGCTCAATTGGCTTCGGAAAGTAAATTCTGAAGTACATCTAAAAAAATACGTTTTAGATGTTTTAGCACAAATATAATGGAAATAATTTTGCACATAAAAAGTTTGCGGTAAATAGAGCAATCCTAAGCAATAAAACGGAAATCCGAAGAAATTTGATTTGGCCTCTGAGAAGCACATATGAGTTATTTTTACATAAAAAGAAGCCCTCCTGCAGGAACAACTTTTTTGAAAAAACAGATTTCTTTAAGAAAAAACTAGAACATTCTGTCTTACCAATGGATTTTGCAAATAAAACGGAAACCTGAAGAACTTTGATTTAGCCTCTGAGAAGCTCTCTTGCAGGAACAACTTTTTTGAAAAAATAAATTTCTTAAAAAAAAAATTCAGAACATTCCGTCTTACCAATGAATTTTGTAAATTTACTGTTTTTTATATGTTGAAGCTATAAAAGAATTGTTCAGAAAAAATCGGTTATTCGACAAAAAAAAAACGGTTTATTCGATATTCGAAAATTTAATTTTTTAGATAAACCAAAAACGTCAACGCACAAAAAACAGCTTTTCAAAAACGAACTCGATCACCTTACCATTTACAATGCTATATTGTATGTCTCTATGCTTATAGTAATGTGTTGTAAGCGACTTAAAAAGATTGAGAACCACTGCTTTATATAATTAAGTATTACTTACAACCGTTAAAAAGAAAATGCCACTTTTGAATGGATGATTGGGGTTGGTTGGTGGTTAATAGTTTGTTTGGTATGCAAATGCAAAAGATTTAATAAAAAAAAAGTGCTTAGCTCAACAGAATCAATATTGATTTTAATGGTTTAATAATTATGACAGGGATTTTTAAATTTCATAAAAATGTTGATTATACATTTAAGATAACTAACATTTCAAGTAGGGTTGCCAGATTTAAAATTGGAAAAATCTGTACATCGTCTAGAAAAAAACAGTACAATGTAAATCAAAACAGTACATTGTTTTGTTAACCTTTATTAGTTCAATACATTAAACCTTTATAAGCCACTTTAGTTTTCGCAAAAAAAAACACAAAATAAGGATTATAAGAAAATGGATTATTTTTATTTTAAAGCACTTTTAGATTAACGCTGGAATATGGAGTATAAAGAACTAAAGGACTAAAAATTATCTTAGAGGGTTTAGACTGTTGCTGGTCAGGAATCTGAAATCGAAATTGAGAAATTCAAAATGGCGAGTCCAATACGGTGGCCCTGATGAAATAAACACATATAAATAATGTAAGTTTTTTTTTTCAATTAGAAAGCAATCTAATGCTACGTTTCTACTGGAGCTGTTTTGGACGTGTTTTAAAACGAAACATGTTTTGTACATGTTTTCCCATAAACTTTTTTTCACCAAAACACATGTTTTGCTTAAAACATGTAAGTGGAAACACAGTATAATACCTCATTTATAAAATCACCAAAAACTATTAATTATTGATTCAAAATTTGCATGGAATTTGACAATTGCACACAAGTAGTTTTGGAAAACTACTAGTTTTTGGTTGTAGTATAAATGAGGTATAACGCTTTTCTTCTGACAGTAAGATTTTTAAAATAAAAATAATCTTTTTCCTAAATCAAAATATAAAAATAAATTCATTAAATATATATTTGGTCCTTATCAGTTTCAGGCAATCGATAAAAAACATGAATTTGCATGGAATTCCTTGCCTACGACTCACTTTAAATAAAGTGATACAATGATTTAGGGTAATTCAATAACCCGTTTTATGATTTAATTAGTGAAGAATAAATCAAAAGAACCATTTTTGTTTGAAATTATTTGTTAAAGAATCAAAAAAATTCCATTTTTGTTTGAAATTATTTGTTAAAGAATCAAAAAAATTCCAATTGACTCTTTTCAACACAAATTAATTTTGCGAATCCATTCGTTGAAAATCGAATCAGATTTAGAAATGGACTTATATATTTAAATGTCTTTATATACTTCTTATCTCTGAATTCAGTTCTCCAAAATTCAGATCTAATTTTATATTAAAAAATAGTGCTAAAATTTAATTTTTTCAATACACATTTTGAAAACTTAAAAAAAGTACCAATACCAAAAGTACCCAATCAAAAAGCAGGACTTTTCGTAATGTTTTAGTTGAAATGCATAAAACAGTACTTTTCATAAAAAACAGTACATGTACTGCAAAAAAAAGTACGTCTGGCAACCTAAATGTTCAAGTGCTATTCATCATATGAAAAGCTCTCACATGAGTAATATGTTAACATTTTAATATGACTGTAACCTTTTGTCGAAAGGGGGAATTTATTAAAGAGCAAATATGGAGTTAGATCGAAAAATTTCGGATACACATTATCACTTATAACTTTTTTTACGTTTAAAGCTAAACTTTTTTATCAAGTTATCTTCTCAAGGGCTTATTGTAAAAACTTGATAAGCCACATTTTATTTTTAGTTTGTTTTTGCCTTTTAATGGTTAAAAAAGTACAAAATATGACTTCTGCCGGACTTTTCTTCTCTAGGTACTTGCAATAATTATTTAAGCAAGACTTCTATTAAATCTCAATCAATGGATGTCTAGAAAACAGCGAAAATCCTTGAAACAATAAATGTGGATTATCAAGTTTTTAGAATAACCCCTTCATATGTATAGTAGTCTCCGCTTAAATGCGCAATCAAAAATGTAGAGTTCTCTACGCATTCAAGCGGGGAATCATTTATCCTAAAGTTCTGATAAATGCGCAGTGACGCATTTAGGAAAATATTGTATAAATGCGCAAACAGCGCATTTAATTAAAAGTTTTGTTACACTTTTGCTTAAAAAAAGTTATATCTTTCCTTTAAAGGGAGTTTTTGCTTAATTTTTTGAGTTGTAGTTAAGTAAATAAGTTAAGCTTTTAATATAAGTTTGTGTTTAACTTAAATTTTTTTTTTTGGAAAAATTTGAATATGTTATTTAAGCGATTTCGTTCTTACTTTACTAATTTAACTCAGCCTAAGGGAATCATTTAAGCGGGGAACATATTTTAGCGGGACACATTTAAATGGAATTCCTTCCATGCACTTTGTATGAAATATGTTTTTGCCAGCAGATTTTGCGCATTTAAACAGGGAACGCAATTAAGCGGGAACTACTGTAGTTCTTCAGATTATGTGTAGAAAATATTAGCGAAATTCTAACTCTTCAGGACTCAGAACGATCACATTATATTAAGATTCTTTTTAAATTATTGATGAAGGCTACAAAACAAATTCCCAATACAGTGACCTTCTTTTTTGGAAAACACTCAATTACTCAATTTTTGTTCATATTCCGTTTGTAAGCGAAATAATAATACCATCGCATAAATATTTTGCACACATAATCTGACGACCTTATTAAAGATACCTTCATAAGAAAGGAAGTTCAGTGCCGTACTCAAAAGCAGTTGTTAGTAAAAATGTGTGTTGGGGTTTTTTCCTCCTTTTTCACTCCTTATTTAAAAGACGACTGTGCAATGCCTACAATGCGGCATTTAACTGGAAAATATGCACATAAAACCAAACAACACAAAACTCAAAGTAATATAAATATTGGAGTTCGTCAGAAAAGTATAAATTTTTTTTTGGGATATCATCACCTTTTAAAATGTTTTTGCATCAATAAAATAAATGGCGTTATTATTTTTTTTAAAGTTCCAACTTCTTCTACATGCGCGCTGCAGAGAAAGACGCTGATTCAGGGTCACTTTTCCTGCAGAGCAGTAAAAGCTTCCTAAATACATATATGTATATGAATACATATATGTATATGAAACTCGAAGTCACCTTGCGATTCTACACCAAAAACTATTTTCAAAATAGTTGCTTCCCTGTTTTTAAGGCGCACCATTTAGAAAATCAAAATTTTCAAAAAAACTTATATATTATTTTATGAAGTATATTTTTATGACACACAATAATTTTTTGCTGAGAAAAATGCTCTAAAAATGTGCGCTTTATGGTCACCCAGAAAGCAGTAAATAAGTTTTCAAAATGTTGTCTTCACTAAAACGAAATATTTTATTGATTAACAACTTTTTAACGGGCCGCTGTATATCGAAAATGTTTGTAGCATTTTTCGTAGCACAAAATACTTTTTCATTGCGGGTGTTTAAAAATAATATTTGTATAATTTTTTACAAAATTCAGGGTCTTAGAAAATGATTACGGCGAGGGACTAAAAGAGAAAGTCTTCCCTTAACATCCTGCCCAAAAGATTTGAGCTAAAAGTCTAAAATGTATACGAGTACTATGTTTTATTTTGATTGAATATACGTTTTGTGATTTTATAAAATATTGATATAAATGGGGTTTAAAAAATAGAAGTTCCACATATGATGACCTATGCAATTCCTTTAAGGTGAATATCTGAAACATTATATCACAAAACCATTCACTTAAAATGGATAAACTAATTTATTAAAGGAAGAAATTCCTTAAAAAATAATTAATTTTCCATCCTAATATATTCCAAAATATAAAACTACTGGTAACGAAGTATCGGACTTTTAAGATCGTTTTTTATATTCTATTCTCTAATTATGACATGCAATGGAAAGCGTAGCTTTTACGTATTTCGATTGGTACATTATAATTTTTAAAGCTGCTGCGTATGAAATTGAAAATCGGTTAATGATTTTATGGAATCTGAATTTGATACTGTTTGATAATTAGGCAAAATTTCTAATATGGCGCACGTGCATTATTGTGATTTTTGTCGTGTTATTTACAATGATAGAAAAGGATTATTTATATGTAGGGGTTTTAAATTTATTGTATTTTAAAAAGAATTAGGTTGTTAACAAGTAAAGAGCTAAATGTTAAATGTGTTGTATTGTCGTATCGATAATAGAGATGGTACACATTTTATTTGAAAATATTCAACAATAGGATAATACATAGTACGATACAACATTTGTAGCTATGTTCAGTGCATATATGAGACTAATTAATTGAATGGAATAATTAATTGATGATTTCATTACAGTTTCATTGATATTAATTGTAATGAAATCATTTTCATTAGCATGAATTCATTGATTTGATCTAATTGATTTAAGATAATGATTTTAAATTTCATTATCATTATTAATGAAGCAGTTAGAGGAAGCTAATTACAATTGACAGAATACAAATATGCTAGGTCTGAGAAAGATTCCGATTGATTAACTTTCAAAAACCACAGGGTGTCGTACGTGAAAATACAAATTCGATCACTCCAATAAAAGATTGGAACATTAGTCCAAAATGAAACGATATGTAATGTAACGGGGAACGAGTCGAATCGGAACACTTAACACATTTGTGTTGTCGGAA
Organism: Delia radicum; assembly: GCA_021234595.1. NCBI lineage: Eukaryota > Metazoa > Arthropoda > Insecta > Diptera > Anthomyiidae > Delia > Delia radicum. Next base: position 61,428,306 of record CM037852.1, on the reverse strand, counting down.
GTGGTCGCTTTGTCCGTTTTGCGATATCTCGCATAGTTTTCGAAATGCTATCGATTTTACAAAAAGGCGATATTTTAAAATGGCCAGTATCTAATGAACTAAGCGAGTTAGAGCAAAACGGACAAAATGACAAATACTAATGCCAAAAAAGGACAAATGCTAATGCCAAAAAATTTCATTAGAGTTAAATGGTACAGAAATTTTTTTGGCATTAGCATTTGTTAACTAATGCTAATAAGATTCCAATGCTATTGAAAAATCCCAAGTATGGTTTAGTGTACTATGTTCAGTGCTTTGAACAATTTCTACAATTTGGGAATGAATTCGCTTAAATTGAATACAATTTTTTAATTCAAGGAATGAATTCTTAAACAAGAAAATACTAAGAATGAATTCAAAGAATTCTAATTTAGAGAATGAATTCCATGACTAAAGCATTCAGCATTGAAATTGAGGAATTTATTCAAATTCAGTTAATTCAACTTTTGACCAGGGAATTCATTCCTCTAGGCAATGAATTTCTTAGTAATTGATTCCATTGTCGTTTAATTCCCTTTGGGAATTAACATTTTTTATCTAATTTCCCAAGGACTTAAGATTTTTGTTTTATTCCCTTAGGATTTAACTTTTTGGTTAAAGTCTTAACTTTTTTGTTTAATTCTCTGAATTTAAGTTTTTCACTTAATGCCCAAAAATACTAACTTTTCGCGTGTATATGTCGTTAGAATAAAATATAGTTTATGCTCTTAAAACCAGTGTTCTGTTGAACTTTTTTGGCAATTCTTTAAATACAAAAATATTTTTTGTATAAAAAATCTGTTGTAGGTTCCCAGTGTAGAAACGATAATGACATGTCATTATTTTTTTCACTACTACACTAGATTACTCTCTACATTACTCTACCACAAATAATAAGGTCTTACCAATAATTAGTTATTTTTCCATTTATTTCATTACAAAATACAATGCGTTACCCATTAGTACTTATTTTTATCATTATTTTAAAATTAATTAATAATCAATAAATTTGGTCAAAATCTATTTCTTTAACTTCTAGTAAGCACATATATAACTACTTATTTTTGAATTTTTGTAAGGTGGAAAGTAATTATATTTTGAGCAAGCAAGTAATTTTTGTCTTATATATCAAGTTTAACAGATGGTAGAGCGGTGGACTGAAAACATGGAGTCCCGGGTTCGAATCAACTGAGGGCAAATTTTATTTCAAAAATTTTTTTCAATAACCCTGTTAAAAATCGACATATATGGATCCATACATGAACACACATGTTCATAACCATTCTTATATATTTATATGAGGAACCATATATGTTCGTCTGTGTTTATATGAGGAGTCGTACATGTTCGTCTGTATGCATTAACGAAAATTGAGATAATATTTATATATACATATGACCACATATGTATGATCACATATGAACTCTTATGAAAATATATGAATCCTATATGGTGGTATATGAACATGTATAGCATCGAAACACTTCATGTATGAATGAGTTCATACATGTTTATAAATGGATGCATATATGTTGATTTTTAGCCGGGAAAACATATATTTTTTTATTGAATTTAGTTGTTTTTTTAATTTATTTGTAGACTCATTATTTTTGTCCATTCTGGTAGACAATTAGGTAACCACATATTTTTCTATTTTTGTAAGGTGTTTAGTAATGATATGTCGTTATTTTGAGTCACATCCCCATATAACAGACTTGGGCGACGTCAATTACATTTCAAAATCGTTCACTTATGAAATTTTTCTATATCATTAATAATATCGGACCTGCACTCACACTTGAGAGCTTAATCGCTTCCTTGGAAAATTTGTAAAATCTTTAATACCAAGCATGGGGATTAGTAACAACATCTGGGTATTTAATTACAGGGCAATTACTCAATTACACCCAATTACATGTAATTGAACATGAAAAAGTAATTGACCTGTAATTAAATACACAGATATTGGAATTATGTCCCATGTTTGGTATTGACAAAATTGAAAATTTCCCAAGGAAGCGTTTAAGTCCACAAGTGTGAGCGTAGGTCTGAAATTACTAATGATATAGAAAAATTTCACAAGTGAACGATTTTGAAATGTAATTGACGTCGCCCAAGTCTGCCATATAAAACAATGAGATTTGTAATGACAATTGTAAATACTTGCCATTACCAAATATGTACTTACTCACAGAGAAAAAATTTTGCTATTTGCGAACTGAAATTCGGTTAATAAGACTAAAATTCGGTTATTACGAAATTCATTCATTTGGTACAACTGAATATTAGTTTCCATAACAAAGTTCGGTTAATTCAACTGAGTTTTAGGATGCAACGTCCAAAATATTCAGAAATCTAATGTAAATATCGTTGCACTAACTGAATTTATAAGTTTTTACCATTTAAATACACTTTTCAATTCGGATTGGTACTTTATTTCTCTGTGTGTATGTATTCACTTATATGGAAATGGTTTTCTACACTGGATTTTTTAATGTATTACCATTTATGCGCTTGTTCCATTATTTTCATAGCCAATTCTAACATTTTTGGAGTTTTTCGTTACAAAACCATATCAGCCGATATTTTTAAAACATTAACTATAAAATATTAAATTATTGATCCAAATTTATGATATTTAATTATTTATGATATTGAATTTCAGTTAATTAATCAAAAAGTGAAGTACATAGGGACTTAAACCAAAAAGTTAAGTCCTTGGGAAATTAAACAAAAAAGTGAAGTGCCAAATCACGTATACCAAAAAGTTTAGTTCTTAGCGGAATTAAGCAAAAAAGACAATTCTCTAAGTGAATTAAATGAAAATTAAATAAATTCCCGGACAAAAAATTTAGTTAAATAGATTTAAGTGAATTCCCTACTGTATGAATTCCATAATTTTCCCGAAAGAATTTAAAAAATTGGAATGAATTCGTTCAACACAATTCGAATGATAAAAAGTGAATTATTTCAATTCCTTAAGGTTGGTCAGAGAATTCATTCCTAAAATTTAAATTCAGTTAAAAAAATGGGAATTAGGCAATGAATTTTTCAAAACTCTGACTATATTCAAGTGTGCTAACAAAGAGAAATCCGAAAAGAAAATATTTGTCAAAATGAAAATATAATTTTACCATCTCTATTTTTTGTTTAGGGCGATAAAATATATACAACACTCTTAGTACACCTTGTGAATTTTTAAATGTTATTGACTGTATAATGATAGAAATAGCCTTGTAATTGTTGTTAGACAAACAAGGTGTACTATGAGCTGTATGTTGTATTGTAAAAATAAAGATGGTAAAATTTTATTTTTCATTTGACGAAGACTTTCGGTTTTCTCTATGTTAGCACACTTGAACATAGAGGTACATGTAATGTTGTATCGTACTATCATCTGTTGTTGCATATTTTAAAATTAAAATTTACCATTTCTATTTTCGATACGATAATACAACACATACAACATTTAGAACATTCCTTGCGAACAGTCTTATTGTAAATAAATAAATTTTCAATAGATTTATAGCAAATAACCACAGTAAAACATCCTAATATTTGCCTCGGAACATTGGAGAAAATTTTGTATCTAAAATTAGCTGTTATTAAGAGGTTTTACTGTATATATTTTCAATACATATGGAAATTTCCTACGAGAAATTTATATTAACTGCCACCAAATTATAAATGTGATAAGCGAAATGTAAATCTACGCCTTGTCACACATTACAGAACTAACTTAAAACATGTCAGTGCACTATCCTAAAAGAAACAGTTCGGTAGCATATTCAGTAAGGTCAATTAGGTGTTTTGGCACTATTTATGGTGCTTTTCAATGACACAAAACACCAAAATTTTAAATCTTGGTGTCAAAACATAAAAACCACTGAATTGTATACATGTTTGCGACTTTTTTTTTATATGGAGTTTGAAAGACATTTTCGCAAACCTAAGCACTAAAAATAACGGTGAATAAATGTGGTTAATTTATTTTTTTTTTTTTTTTTTTTAGCTTTTGCTCTCAAAAAGTTGGCAACACTGAACATATTCCATGTTAATTATATAACTTGTCACAAGAAATAAATTTTCCGCTTCTATGATAAAGTCAAGTAAAGTAAAAGGTCCTTTCATATAAAGGATCCGGTCTAGTGACAATTCGAATAAATTTTCCGTAGGGAATTTTTTTATAATAATGCAAATGGAAAAAACAAAATTATATAATATAATCAAACATACCTGGTGATGATTTATACTGCGCCTGTAAAACATAACGAGGACGTTCTTCGCCAGCAATAATTTCTTTTTGTGTCATACGACGTTCTGGTGAACTTGTATGTATTGGTAATAGAGCAACAGCTGGTACACCTAATGGTGCAGTTAAATCCTCCTGGCATTGAAGTGAATTGCATTCTGAAAAGAGAAAGGAAAAAAAATATAATTGCAAAAATTTTCTAGGTCATTTATAATCGTAGTAGTAAGAGTCTTATATGAACTGATCAATTATTGATTTCTTAAACTATTTTTGTATCAAGTATTTTAAATTGTTTGTATCCGAAATCCCTATTGGAACAAGTATGGGGTGCTGTGATGCGCAATTACGAACTTTTATTCCGTTTTCAGTTGTATTTAACAAAACATCGTTATTCCGCGACGAGGCTGGCAGTATCAGCAAAAACCCTAAGAAAACGACGACTAACAAAGTCACCAGAAATATTCAAACATAAAAACAAAAGTTCAAAGCATATTTACCTTCTAAGCACTAGCAACAACAATGATATATCAAGTTCTAGCAATAACAATTATTTGCCTAATACTAGCGACAACTCTTTTGCAGTCCTCGGTCAAGATAATGATGATAATGATAATGAGAATGATCATTATGATAGAGATGATAATGAAGATTATAACGTAAATGCTACTGAGATTAAACCACAACCAATTATAATTCCAAATGTCTCTGATATTAAGAAAATGATAAATAACTTCTCGAAAATAGTTAATACTGATAATTTTTCTTATAAATCTATGCGGGATGGTCACGTAAGACTGATGATTAAAGATATTAATGCATACAGGGTATTAGTTAAATATATGGATGACAAAAAAATAAACTTTCATACATACCAACTTCAACAAAAAAGGGCATGTAAAGTGGTTATCAAAAACCTACATTTTCCAACGCATATATCTGCAATTAAGGATGAAATTCAAAGAATCGGACATCAAGAATTTATGAAATGAAACATCTTTGCAACGCAATTGTTAAAATTGAACCCCCTTTGAAGACAAAGGAAATTATGCAATGTTTTAGATGTCAAGAGTTCGGACTTTCGAAAACTTATTGTAGAAAATCTTTTAACTGTGTAAAATATGGTTTAAGTCACCCTACTGACAATTGCCCAAAACCTGAAAACACACCCCAAAATTTACTAATTGTCTCTAACATCACACCGCAAACTATAAAGGATGTCGTATTTATAGAGATCTCTGGAAAAGAAAATATAATTTTTATAGACACAACTCGAATATTTCCGGAACAAACTATGAGTTCAATGCGGAAAACTTTCCGTCTTTTATTAATAATAATAATTCTAATAATTCCTCAAACAATCGTTTTGAAAATTATCAGAAATAACAATAACCATCAGGAGCAAAACATACTTAAAACCTTAAAAACATTTATGGAAAAACAGAATGAATTAACGAATAAACTTCTAAGTATGATGCAACTAATTATTACAAAACTATGCGTTTAAATTTCCGTTTAGCACTATGGAATGCAAACGGCATTACTAATCATACCAAAGAAATTGAAATATTTCTTAAAACAAATTATATTGATATACTTTTAGTCTCAGAGACTCACTTCATCAGCCGTAGTTTCCTCAAAATAAATGGTTTTGACTTCATATATACTAACCATCCAGATAATAAAACCCACGCACCCCTAAAAAGATTTCAACAAAATTTTCTTCAAGCGACATGTATAAAACTCAAATGTAATGATGGTGACTTAATTTTGTCCTCGATTTACTTTCCTCCCCGACATACCGTTAAGTGCCAAGATTACGAAGATTTTTTTAGCACATTCGGCGTACGCTTCCTTGTTGGTGGTGACTATTACGCCAAACTTCCGTGGTGGGGTTCCAGACTAGTAAATCCCAAAGGCACCGAACCTTTTAAATGTTTGACAAAGAAAAACTATGCAGTCTTATGAACTGGATCGCCAACGCATTGGCCCAGTGACCCACGTAAAATTCCAGATTTATTAGACTTCATTGTTTACAATGGCATTCCTAGACAAAAGCTGGAAGTACGAAGTAGTAATGAACTAAGTTCAGATCACACCCCAGTCCTGGTAAATTTCAACATTTCAGTGCACTTGAAAGCTCCTAAATATCACGTTTTGTCAGCAAACACAAATATTCAAATGTTTCAACAGTACTTGAACAATAATATAAACTTGAATATTAGTCTTAAAACTGATATCGAACTAGATGATGCAGTTGAAAACTTTACAAATGAAATACATAACGCAGCCCATGTTTCAACGCCAGTACTTGTCGAATCAACACAACAAAACTTTTTCAAACTTTGACATATCTTTCGAAATTCGACAACTTATAAGGGAGAAAAGAATACTACGAAAAAGGTGGCAGACAAGCAGAAATGTATATGATAAACATTTATTTAATAAAGCTTCCAAAGATCTAAACAATATGCTAATTGAACATAAAAACGCTAAAACATCTCAATTCATCGAGGAAATAAATAATTCAAGATATGATGCACCTTCTGTGGAAAGCTACAAAGTTTCTCAAAAGACCAACCAAAAGAGTATTCTTTAAAAAAAAAAAAAACAGATGATTCATGGTGTAGAACTGATAAGGATATCGCAGAGGCGTTTGCGACTCATTTAAAAAACACATTCGTACCATTCTCTTTTAACTCAATAACCCAACAAGAGGAAATTTCTATAAAACTTTCTACCTATAAAACTTTTCACACCGAATAAAGTCAAAAACGAGATAAAAATGCTCAAAAACAGAAATCTCCAGGATATGACCTCATTAGTGCAAATATTGCTCATAAGTTAACGCATAAATGCGTGGTATTTTTAACCCTAATCTTAAATTTGATTTTGCGGCGTAACCACTTTCCATCACAGTAGAAATGCGCTCAGATCATTATGATACAGAAACCCAACAAACCAGAAAATCATCTAAAGTCATTTAGACCAATAAGCTTACTTGTCGTTTTCTCTAAAATATTTGAGAATTTTTTTTTGAGAAGGCTATCCCCAGTATTGCTATATATGAATATAATTCCTGAACATCAATTTGGTTTCAGGCACAGACACGGCACCCCTGAACAGATTCACAGAATCGTCAATGTTATAACTGATGCTTTGGAGAAAAAAAGATACTGTTCTGTAGTATTTCTCGAGATACAACAAGCTTTTGATAAAGTTTGGTATGAGGGGCTTCTCTACAAAATCAAAAAATTTCTACCTGTACCTTACTATCTATTTTTTAAAAGTTTTTTATCTGACAGACATTTTTATGTAAAAAGAAACGAGGAATGTTCGCAACTCTATGGAATAAATGATGGCATACCACAGGGCAGTGTGTTAGGTCCTATTTTATACACTATTTACACAGCAGATATGCCAACACTTGAAAATGTTATGGTAGCTACATACGCTGATGGCACATCAATTATTGCGACAAGTGATTCTTAAGATAAAACTTCTTCATTCGAACAAAATGAACTTAACGCACTTGATCAATGGTTAAATAAATGGAATATTAAAGTCAATTGTGATAAATCACAACGTACTACTTTTACACTTAGAAAAAAAGATTGCCCTCCAGTTTCCATAAATGGTGATACAATTTCAAAAAGTGTCAAGATGAAATATCTAGGTATGGTTCTAGATAGGCGTCTTACTTGAAAACATCACATTAAGAATAAATTTGATCAACTAAAAATTAAGACAAAAAGACTTTATTGGCTTATAGGCCCAAATTCTCAACTAGATTTAAACAAGTTAAGAATTTACAAAAACATACTTAAACCATTTAAGTATGTTTTTGTTGTACAACTGTGGGATACTGCTAGTAGATCAAATATTGATATACTTGAAAGATATCAATCCAAACTCAGGCTGATTACTAATGCACCAACAATTCAAGAAGAAGTGAGAATTTCCAGCACGAGGTATCTGAAAGGCTTAGCAACCATATTAATCCAGTGGCAAATTCGTTTTAGACAGCACCAATGAAACAAGAAGATTAAAACGTTTTCATATATTAGATCTTCCATTTAGAAACTAATCATACTTTTATTTTTATAAATCTTTGTCAATTAATTTTGTATATTAAACATAATTAAAATATATATTATTATGTTATGTATCTCATTGGAGTTACATAGCCCTGTGATGTACCATAAGTTTAAAAAATGTTGCTTATTATCTCCGGATAGATTGTAAATAAAGAACTAATAATACAAAAAAAAAAAAACTCTCTAAAGAGCAAACGCCATTTTGCAACGAAATTCATCTGATGTGCTTGTAGCGAAAAATAAACAACACGTTCTTTTGCAAAAATTTGTTATCATTGCCTATGATATGAACCAAAATAGTGCATCTCGAAAACTAACGCGGATAAAAGAGTAGTTTTTAAAAACAATTATTGCTCTTTTAACTACACTTAGAATACTATGTAGGTAAAGAAAACTGCAAATGTAGTTAAAAACAAATTAAATTTCACTTGAAACAAGAACGACTTACGTTTCAGTAAATTCATTTGTTTCTTACTGTTCACAATTGTAGTAAAAATGAACCACATATGCAGTCAAAAATAAACAAACATTTGTTTTATTTTTTTTAAATAAAAAAAAACTACTGTATAAAATGAATGTAAAATTATAATACAGTAATTTGATATGGTTTGTTTTTTAATGAACTACAATTGTAGTCAAAAACTAAATTTCTTCTAGAAATTACGCTTTTTTATTTAAAAATAAAGATACTGTATTACAACTCAAACATTTACAAATATTTACAGCAGAAGTTGCCTGTGTGTAGATATAACAGCAATGCGCTTGTATTAAAAAGATATGGCGATTTTCGCTTTCGACAAAGTACGCGAAAAAGATTATAAACTTCAATATATACTGTTCAAACTTTAACGCTTGTCGTTTTTCTGTCAAATTTCTTAAAAATCCGTCTCTTAGTTTATAAGTTAAGATGATGTCTTTCATATGTATCCTAATAAAATCCTTTTTTTTTCTTAGACCAAAGTAAAGCCTTATTATTAAAGGATAAGCTGCAGTCTTAAGTCAACTTATAATTGGATTTTAGTGTTTTGAAAACTATGCTTTTTCAAAAATAATTATAATTATTTAATATATGCCTAGAAATGACACTAATAGAAAGATATTAGGTTCTGGTCAAAAGAATTATGAGGACCACAACACAAGTCGCCAAAGATGCTAAAACTTTTAAGACTAAATATTAATTTCACAGAAAGGAAGTCACTGAAGAAATAAAAAAGCCATAATGGCTAGAATTTCTGAAAAAGTCCAAATATTAATAAGAAAACAATAACTTTTTAATGTTTTTTATAAAATATTAGACTTTGGCAATTTAGTTCGTTTGAGTGAGCGCTCTTTCTAGTTCAATTGTTTGCAATGAACTAGGTCGGTCTTCGAGTTCAATCGATCTTTGACGAAATCGTTCGTTAGATAGTTTGGTTGATAATTTTTAAGGGAATTATTTATATAAGACACTTCTTTTGAATATTAAAAAAAATTGAGCTGGCGAAAAGAGCGAAAGAACTAAAATAGCTGAAGATTGCGAACTAGCGCTCTAGTTCAAAGTAAAGACTAGTTCAATTAAACTAGGTCGTTCGCGAACTATACAAATCTATAAAATATTACGCACTAATGCTTGAAACGTGGGCTGTGAGGAATCATTTGTACTCCCTAGAACTACACCTACAGTATATAAAATATCAATTTGCATAAAACACCATTTAATAATTATTAAAATTGATTGATAAGATCAAAAGCTATATTGATTTGTTCGTGCACTAGTTTGACTGATCTCACTCCTTAATATGCCCAGTAGTGTATGTTAGTAATTTCAATATCTTCGGAGCAGTTTCTTCAAATATTTAGGGGTTTTAATGAAATTCGGTAGCTGACAAGGATGTTCGAAAATATATATGGGAAAATGGAGTGGCACTCAAAGTGTACTCGCCTTTTGTGGGATCCAATAGAATGTATTTGGTATTAGTAGAAATAAATATTTATGTCCTTATTTTGTGCATTCTTTTGCGAGATCCTCTACAAACTATTTTTATCTCATATTGGCTAAAGAAGGCAACGTAAAAAATTTGGTAGAACTTAATATTTATTTTTCGTGCCAAATGTGACATAAATTTCATTACAAAAGAAATTTAGGCTTTTAAGAGGTGTCTAAATTCATAAATTTAGCCAACAAAAAAACCTTCTTTTTATAAATTAATGAATCTGAATTTACATTTGTTAAATTAACTGAATTGTACTAGATTACTTTTAAAAACGTTTGCTATAATTAACGTTATTGCCATTATTGTGAATTGTCTAATAACATCGAAATTATCTAACCTTATCTTGTGTCAAATATTTATGAATTCTTGAAGTTTCTTTACGATTAAAATAATGACAATCGTTCACTTACATTGTAACAAGCTAAGCAAACGGTGAGCACAATAAATTACATCTCCTGATAATTGAATTACACTAATCAACCTGTTTTATTTTCTAACCTTTTTCTCATTTACCACACAACTCTATTTTCCTTTATAATTGTCTCGGCAACGAGAAATTATAAAATTTTGAAAAAGGGCCTAACAATTGTCATCAACATTTAGGTGTTCGAAAATATACAGTCCACTCCTGCTCGAGATATCCCAAACACCTAAATATCGCTACAACCTAAGTTCTGCCCTTTTACATGGTCACTTCGAACCGTCAGGAAAAGCAACATTGACATCACTGGAAGCTCTCTACAGATTCACCACATTATAATGAGGTAAAGTAAATTTCTCATATTTCCACATAATTAGTTGATATCGGGCAATCAAAGGAAAAAATCAATAAAACAGTATTGTCGCGTTAAAACAATATGTAAATAATTAAATTAGTTTAAAAGAAAAAAGTGCGGACATATATAAAAAAAAATCACGGTTAAAATTAAAAAATCATAAAATTTTCGAGAAAAAAAAACATAAAAACGTACGGAACAAGAAAAAATTTTTAAAATCGTGATAAAAGATAGCAAAATCATTAAAATTGAAAAAAAAACGTAAAATTGCAAAAAAAAAATATATAAAAATAGCTATAAAAAAAAAGAAATTAGTAAAAGTGCGGAAAAAACAAGTAATTTCAACGTAAAAATAGAAATATCACGATAAAAAAGAACGATTCCATTAAAAGTTGGAAAAAAAAGTTACAATTAAACGGAAAAGTAAAAAAAATCTGGAAAAAAAATAAGACAAAAAATATTTAAAAAACAAATTTTTTGTAGAAACGAAAAAGTGGAAAAAAAGTATAATTTCAAAGAATTTTTTTTATTAAAATACAAACCGGTAAAAATTTTGAGAAAAACAAAAAAAATACATACATAAGGTTGGTCACTTAACGGGGTTTTTTTTAAATCAATATACGAAATATTTGTGAATTCCCGTTAGTATTTTAAATTCTGGTTTTAAATAAAAAAAAAAAAATAATTTTGTTAAAATTTATCATCCTCAAAAAAAAAAAAAAAAATCCGTTATATGGAAAAAAAATTGTATTTCTCTTACATTTGTGTTTTTTCGGTCATTGCAAAAACTAAGAAACTTAAGAAAAATATAAAGAAAAAGAAATATCAAAAGAAAAGAATCGTTCATACATATTTACAAACCGTGGTGAAAAAATATAATCGTTCTCATTAAGTGATAATTGTAAAACTTGGAAAAAAAAACAAACTCTTTCAAACATCGTGTTCGATCAAACACAACAACTTTAACTCAACAAACAGCTTTATTTGTTTCAACTTCAATATATTTCTGCTTAAACATCGCGTTCGATCGAACATAATTTTTAAATCAACTTTCAGCACAAGGATTACACTCAATAATTTTTGTTAATAATTGTTGTAAGTGAATGTTATTAAAATTTCTTTTTACCTAAAAAAATTTGGTGATCAATATACACATTATTTCCGAACTCATTGCCCATTATCAAAATTTAATTAAAAAAAAAAAAAAACTTAAAACAGAATCAGATTTTAAGGAAAATATGCGTTCTTTGTGCTCATGAACGCATTTTATTTGCTTAAATTTACTTTTAATTTCAAAATTAAAATTATTCAAGTGCTAAAAGTGTTGTGCTCTGTATTCGTTTAAATTAATACCAATCAATTATTTCATACTCCGAATAATATTCTATTAAAATTAATATTTCAACTGGAATTAAGAGAAAAGTTTCATATTGTTTTTTATGAGAATTTTATAACAAAAAAAATTACAGTAATTACTGAAATGAAATTCAAAATTTTGTTAAAATAACACAAGAACATTGAAATATTTAATTTAAAGTGCCTCTCTTAAAATTTTTTTTTATGGAAACATAAAAATTCCAGTAAAGCTTTTGGTTCAGTTGAGAGTATTAGAATTCTTGGAAAATTTTCTCTTCGGAATGATTGGAAAGTATTTTTTTTTTTGTGTAAATAATACAGCAATTGAAAGTATATTTAACCCTTTTACATTTCTTCCACTTTGCTGCGGTACTTTTTTAATAAAAGTACATACATTTGCTATTATTTGAATTTTATAAATTGAATTACAATTAATTAATATTTTTGCATTGGGAAAAAAAAATTTTTTTTTTTTTTTTCACAAAATTTTACAATAAAACGAACAAAGTCAAATTTCAAAGGAATTCTTTTTCAAAATTGTCCACAAACTCTTCAATAAAATATTGATTTGAAAAACAGTAACCCAAGTCGTTTTGAATTTTTCAATTTAATTGATTAACCTTTAATGACAGTCAATATTTTATTTCTCTAAAAAAGTGCATTGCCTAGTTCTATGGTAAAATGCAACAAGTAAAAAGTGTTCAATTCGTTTAATTTGGTTTATATTAAGTTGGTCATTAACCTAAAAAGGCGACATTGGGGCGTCTGAACACTAATTTAACCTTGATAATATAAATTGAACATTTTAATTTATTTTTCGATATTGCTTAAAATTGGTAAATCAGATTTCGCAACTCAAACAATTTTAAACCTGAACATACTGGTTTAAGTATATTCATACGATAAATTTCTAGTTGGCTTTTCAAACTGGAGTGTAAGAAAAGATAGCTATAAATTCTTTTTTTGCATATTGTCTCATTTGAACAATAATTTTTCAAAAAGAAAACAACAATTTCTTTTCACATATTGTCTTATTTGAACAATCATTCTTTATAGATTACAATAAAGAAGAAAACCAACAATTTAGTTACCCCTTGGTTTTAAATTGAACAATCGTATTCTAAAGAAGAAAATAATTATTTTTTCTCATCAAACATTAATCGTCGAAAAGAAATCGGCAATTTGATTTCTCATATTACTGCAACATAAACAGGTGAATTTCTCGCAAGAATACAACAAATTCTTAATCACATTTTCTGAAATTAAACGACTAATAGCTTGTAAAAAGAAAGCTACTATTTCTTTCATAAACATATCTGCAACACGATTCAAAAAAAAAAAAATTAATTAATAAAATAAAATTTTTTCTGCTAATAATTGATTCTTAACTACGAACTCGTTTTCGATTGCAATTCAACAGTTTAAGGAATCCTTCATATAATTTGGAAAATTATTTTAAGCGACAATATCTATATTGTAAGGATACTGAAATTGTGAAATCATTAGGCTCTGTTTGAAGGTCCTCAGCTCGTCACTCACAATTCATAATTAAGTTTTCATTCTTATAAACTATATTTCACAGCAAATAAATTTGCTACGGTCAATTTACGTATTTTTTCTGAAAATTTTTGAATAAATTCTTCTGATAGAAATCTTCTTATTGTTAATCATGGGCAATAAGGACGACGGTAGCGTAAAGACCACAGGGAGTGCCCAGTCAATTGTCCAAGATAAATTTGTTTTTGATTGTGACCACTTACTCACGTTTTGCTCAAATTTTAGTAATGTCGAGATTCAGGACCAAACAGACTCAATGCTAGAGACCAAATTAGGAGATCTTGAAAATAGATGGGCTAAATTGGAAAACTCATACGAGAATCTCATGCTCTCACAGTCATCTGAAAGTTCCAAGGAGTTAAAGGAGAATGCCAAGGACAATTTCAATGCGTGCTCCGAGTCATATTATGTATGTAGGTCCCACATTATCGACTTGCTGAGAATTGCAAGAGTAAGCACCCCTTCTCATAATGTCACTTCTCGGATGAGTTTACCTGCTCAAAGCGTTTTAATGCAAACTTGCAATAACAGTATTAAACTTCCACCATGTGACACGGAAGTTTTCGAAGGGAGCTACGATAAGTGGCCATCATTCCGTGACATGTTCACGGCCGTTTATATTAATGGAACAAATTGTCCACCAGTTGTAAAGCTGTACCACTTACGTAGAAAAACAACTCGGGATGCTGGGGCAATCGTTAAACGGTTTCCGCTGTGTGATGATAGTTTTCAACTAGCTTGGGACGCACTCAAGGCTCGTTATGAAAATAAGAGAGATTTAGTTGATCATTTACTTGAAACCCTATTTAACATTCCCGTTGCCACCTCGGAGAATAGTCAATCGCTGCAGAAAATTCATTCTACTGTCAGTGACGTCTTGCAAACTCTCAAGACTTTAAATGTGGACACAGATCACTGTGATTTTATTATTGTCTTTCTTGTCCGTTCTAAACTTCCCAATGAGACACTATCTCTCTGGGAGCAATCTCTCAAAAATCATCGAGATTTAATTAAGTGGTCCCAATTGGAGGAGTTTCTCATAGACAGGTATGAGGCTGTCGATAGAATCTCCAGTATGAAGGTCATAAAGCAGCGCATGAGCCTTCCAAGTGGGGGACGAATGAGTCTTCCAAGTACATCAGAACTTCAAACTCAGTCCTATGATTTACATAAAAAACTCAATATTGGGTGCAAAGTATGTAGTGGTGATCATAATTTGAGAATGTGTCCCAATTTTAAGAAATTCACAGTGCAAGAGAGAATCGACTTTGTTCTGGCTAACAAACTTTGCAACAATTGTCTCTCTCAAAATCACTTCAAAGCTAAATGTCCGAGCAAGCATACGTGCTTTATATGCAAAATGGACCATCACACTTTGCTGCATTCGTCCAAACCCAATAATTCACGGGACACTACAAATTACTCTCAAGCTCCAAAATTTATTTCAAATAATTCTCATCGAGTTGGACACGCCTCTCGCGCAAGTGATCAGGATATTTCAGTTCTTCCATCTACTTCGAAACAGGCACTTGACTCACATGTCCAGGCTAATATATCTGTTAGTGGTAGCTACATATTACTCCGCACTGCCTTAGTTCACATTGAACACATGGGTGAGCTATTCACTGTAAGAGCTCTTATAGACCCAGGTTCCCAAAGGTCTTTTGTGACAGATAAATTAAGCAAAAGACTTGGAATTCCTACTCGTAAGTCTAGTTATGAGATATTTGGCATTTGGGAAAAGCCAGGTTCTGCTTCCAAGGAATGTGACTTGGTCATCTTTTCCGAAAAAACAAAATTTAGATTTTCCGTTAGTGCAATAGTCCTACCAAATGTCACTAAATATGTTCCCTTAACCTCATTTGAGGTTCCACATTCTTCAGACTTGGAAAATCTTGATTTAGCTGATCCCAGTTTTAATCAGCGTTCACAGATTGATCTCATTCTCGGGAACGATTGTGAAAGACACTTGTATATCAAGGGAACAAAAAAGAATATTTGTGGTCTAGCCTCTGCCTACAATACAATATTCGGTTGGGTTCTTAGTGGTCCAATTCCAACTCAAACTGTACAATCTTTTACTACATCGGTGGAAACTTCTAAAACTTCGGATCTTAACGATATTCTCAGAAAATTTTGGGAGCAAGAGGAATTACCTTCAACAGTGCTTATATCTAGAGAGGACCAATATTGTGAGGATTTTTATGAACAAACCACTACAAGGAGCTTAGATGGGCGATATGTCGTGAGACTTCCTTTTAAGAAAGAATTTCCCGACTCTGTATTTCTCGGAGCTTCTCGAATTTTGGCTATCGGTCAATATTCTAGAATGAAGCATTCACTCTCAAAGCAACCAGAACTGCAGCAACAATACAATGCAGTGCTGGAAGAATATTTGTCACTTGGGCATATGGAAAAAACTTCCTTTCGCGAAGTTAGCGCTGATGACAGATACTTCTCGTTTTATTTACCACATCACGCCGTAGTCCGCCCAGAGCACAAAACAACCAAGGTTAGGATTGTGTTCAACGCATCTAGAAAGACAAGGTCAGGATTCTCTTTGAATGATTCCTTATATACAGGTCCATCTCTTCAACAGGATCTTATGACGGTAATACTCAATTGGCGAAAATATCGTTTCGTTTTCAGTGGCGATATTCAGAAAATGTATCGTCAAATCCTGGTTCATCCTGACGACCGACCTTATCAAAGGATTCTTTTTCAGAATGGCCCTAATGGACTATTTCAAGATTTTCAGTTGAAAACAGTCACTTTCGGAGTTAACTGTGCTCCATTTCTGGCCATTCGTACACTGCTTCAACTTGCTCATGATTCGGAAACACAATATCCAAGGGCAGGCTCAATTTTGCGAGGAGAGACCTACGTTGACGACATACTGTCCGGGGGTCATACGATAGAGGATGCCTTAGAATCTCAGTCAGAGCTTATGTTAGCACTAAAGTCAGCCGGATTTCCCCTAAAGAAGATCACAGCTAATGATTCTCAATTGCTTTCTCATCTCCCAGCTGATGATCTTTATGACTCAAATTTTCTTCAATTTCATGAGTCTAGCGCTACGAAAACATTGGGTATCAAATGGAATGCTCTCACTGATTCCTTTAGCTACTCCTTTTCCCCTATTTCTCATGGCTCGACTGTTACTAAACGGACTATTTTGTCAGCCGTTGCCAGATTATTTGACCCTGCGGGCTGGATAACGCCTGTCGTTATACGCGCTAAGTTGCTAATGCAACAACTCTGGTTGGAACGTCTTGACTGGGATCAAAACGTTAGTTCCGAGACTCTTGCCAAATGGGAGAATTTACTTTATGACCTTTCCCATGTAGAAGAGATTGTTATCCCAAGATGGCTGCAATATAACCCCACGGACTCTGTTCAGATTCACGGGTTTGCGGACGCCTCCAAGGGGGCATATTGCGCGACAGTCTATATTAGATGCCAAACCTCTGACTATATTGCATTTTCCAATTTACTGGTAGCCAAAAGTAAAGTGGCACCCTTGAAAACTGTTTGTTTGCCCCGTCTTGAGCTAAATGGAGCCGTGCTTCTAGCAAACTTAGTGAATCACGTTGTCACTTCTCTTAATTTAAATGAATCAGAGGTCATATTGTGGACTGATTCATCGATCGTATTGGGATGGTTGTCTAAACCCCCTTGGACCTGGGAAACCTATGTTGCCAACCGCATTGCACAAATTCACCAATTGTTACCAAAAGCAACATGGCGCCATGTTCCAACGCACGATAATCCAGCCGATCTGGGGACTCGCGGTTGTAAACCTCTGGATCTTAAGGTCAACCCATTGTGGTGGCATGGGCCATTGTGGCTAACGAACCCACAATCAGAGTGGCCGAAAAGAAACCCCTTAAATCCACAGCCTACACAAAACTCAACGAAAACTGTTCAAACTTTTCAAGTGACTACTCGTGAAAATGATATATTAGATCAATTTTCTTCTTACCATAAGGCGTTACGCGTATTATGCTATGTTTTTCGTTTCTTTAATAAAAGTATCTCCAAGTCTAGACCATATTTGGGTCACTCTAATCCAGTTATAACTCAGGCCGAAGTAAAATTTGTCAAAACTAGACTAATTATGCTTGCACAGAGATCATGTTATGGGGAAGAATATCGGAAGATTTCAGATTCACAGTCAATATCGGATAAAAGCCCTTTAAAACCACTTAATACGTTTATAGATTCTCACGGAATATTACGTGTTAATGGTCGCTTATCTAGTTCTTCTCTCCCATATAATGAGCGCTTCCCTATAATATTACCTGGCAACTCTCGACTCTGCCAACTTTATTTGGTTCATTTACACACATTTTTAGCTCACGCAGACTGCAATCAAATGTGCAGAATGACGCAAACTGAGTTTTATATCTCTCGTCTAAAGCCTCGAATAAAGAAAATTTTACATCATTGCAGAATTTGTATAATTTTCAAGCAAAAACAATGTTCTCAAATAATGGCTCCACTACCCCCTGATAGATGCAATCTCTCAACACCATTTCACACTACTGGCATAGATTTTGCGGGACCATTCGAGCTTAAAACCTCGCCTTTAAGAAACTCACCCTACATTAAGGGTTATGTATGCGTCTTTGTTTGCTTCAGTACTAAGGCCATTCATCTTGAAGCATGCTCTGATCTTTCCACAGCGGCCTTTCGAGCGGCTTTCACGCGATTTGTTGGGAGGCGGGGGCTCCCTCACAGGATTGTCTCTGATAATGGTCGTAATTTTCTAGGAGCCAGTAGAGAATTGGGCCGCGAATTCACAAAATTTATAAAGTCTGCTTCTGCAGACATTGCCCAGACTTATGTAACTCACGGGTTTGAATGGAGTTTCATACCACCTCATGCACCCCATATGGGCGGTCTATGGGAGGCAGCCGTAAAAAGTTTTAAATTTCATTTAAAACGAGTTGCCGGTTCCCATAAATTCAACTTCGAGGAGTTCTCAACAATTCTCGCTCGAATCGAAGGGATTTTGAACTCTCGACCCATTTCTGCAATGTCAGAAGATCCTTCGGATGTTACGGCCTTGACTCCAGGACATTTCCTCACAGGCAAACCCATAATGGCTTTCCCAGAGCCAAATTCAGAAAGAATATCTATTGTAAATAGATGGGAGAAACTTAAAGCCCTACACCACCAATTTGCAATAAGATGGAAAGAGGACTATTTGAAATCCCTACACAAAAGGTACAAATGGAAAACCTCAAGTCCGAACATTAAACCCGGTGATCTCGTAGTGGTAATGGACGATTTATTGCCACCAAATGAGTGGCGTTTAGGGAGGATTGAGTCCACACATACCGGTTCTGATAACAACGTAAGGGTCGCAGATGTAAGAACGTCTACTGGTACCATAACGCGACCAATAGTAAAACTTTGCTATTTACCTCTTCTTAATGAAAGTGACTCATCACTTAATTAATATTTAACTCTAAAACTTTTACTCCTCCAGCAATTAAATCTCCCATTTATCATTCTCATAACACATCACTAACTCACTCTATTTTTCTTCTCTTGTCGTTTTCTTTTTATCTTTTTTCTTCCATAGACCACAAAATCGCCGTGATCGGGATCCGGACATCCACCAGTGCATGGTGTGCAAAAGATTCCACTCGCTCCGGTTTTGCCAGCGATTCTTAAAAATGAACTCAAAGGAGAGAAACAGCGTGGTTCGTCGATATGGCTACTGTGACAATTGTTTAGCCAGAAGTCACGACTTAAGATCCTGTCCATCGCTTGACTTATGCAGGAAATGTGACAGTTATCATCACACACTGTTACACCCAAGTCGTGCTAGAAATGATCTAAGATCAAGAATCAATGGACAGAGAAATAATCGTAACAATCTTCAAACTAACAACAGGCGAACAATTAACAGACAGCGCAAGAATAGAAACAGCAGCAACAACAACAACAACAGCAGCACCGGTTCTAGCAAAACAAATCGTCGGTCTACCAACAATCAATCTGATCCAGCAGTTCCTGATCAGCAAATTATTTCGGAGGCTATTCGGTCGCTGGCTCAAGTGTTATGTGCGCAACCAAATGGAAATTCCGCATAAATTGAGGCGGCGGCATGTCTAAATTCATAAATTTAGCCAACAAAAAAACCTTCTTTTTATAAATTAATGAATCTGAATTTACATTTGTTAAATTAACTGAATTGTACTAGATTACTTTTAAAAACGTTTGCTATAATTAACGTTATTGCCATTATTGTGAATTGTCTAATAACATCGAAATTATCTAACCTTATCTTGTGTCAAATATTTATGAATTCTTGAAGTTTCTTTACGATTAAAATAATGACAATCGTTCACTTACATTGTAACAAGCTAAGCAAACGGTGAGCACAATAAATTACATCTCCTGATAATTGAATTACACTAATCAACCTGTTTTATTTTCTAACCTTTTTCTCATTTACCACACAACTCTATTTTCCTTTATAATTGTCTCGGCAACGAGAAATTATAAAATTTTGAAAAAGGGCCTAACAATTGTCATCAACATTTAGGTGTTCGAAAATATACAGTCCACTCCTGCTCGAGATATCCCAAACACCTAAATATCGCTACAACCTAAGTTCTGCCCTTTTACAAGAGGAATGAAGGAGAAGAAAAAAAATTATGTATTTTAATTATTCGAAACTACAATAAGTTTTTTTATTTCACTCAAAAATTACATATTGAAAAAATAAATGCCATCCTAATAAGTTCTTGCCATGTTATATACATACAGTCTGAGGCAACCGTTTGCACGCACTATATTTGTATTGTTTTTTAAAGAATCTAAAAGGTTAAAATTAATTTTCTTATTATGCAATTATTTGTTTACTTCATAGTTAACTTACAAAATAACACTTTTATAAATATTTCCCATAGCATAACAATACAAGGTAAAGTAGGCGCGGATCCAGTAAAATATTTTGGAAGGGAAGTTAGAGTATTTTTGATAAATTTTCAATTTGTTTTTGATTTTTTGTATTTAAAACTTTTATTTTGGGGGAGGAAATGTCAAATTTTTCCTCGCCCTGGATCCGCGCCTGAGGTAAAGGCATTAGGGAGAATTAGGGTTTTTTGTATGACATTCTATGGTTTTCTGTTTATTTTTTATATGATTTTTTAACATTTTGTTTTTGTAATCGAAGGATAATTTTTCTAATAAGTCTACCAGGTATTGTTTTGCAATGCTATTTCTTTTCTTCGCTTAATTATGTGAAACAATTTTACAATTGGGTGGGACATTCGTTTTCACACAGTTTGTTTGAATAATGAAAAACTACAAATTTAATGATATAATGGCCTTATTTTTGATATTTTTGTGAATAGTGTTATTTAAATATTACAATAAAAAATGCAAATAAAATTGATTTGAGCTTTTTTCTGAAGTTTTAAACACTAAAATATCGACAATTTCCTTTAAAAACATATTTAAGCCAAATTATAAACAAAAAATGTATTTATTGTTAATAAAATAACCAAACAATGTGCCCTAATATTTTTTTTGTGATTTGAATCAGTATTGAATACGGAAAAATGTATAAAAATCGTAACATTTATCTGAAACAACGCTATTTTATGTTTCAAAATTTAATTTCAGTACTGTCTTATACCTCATTTATACCACAACCAAAACTAGTAGTTTTTGAAAACTTTTGGTTTTCGATGGAAAAGTTTTTATAGAATTTGATAAGCAAAATACAAGTAGTTTTCCAAACTTAATAGTTTTTGGTTGTAGTATAAATGTATTGCTAATTAGAAAAATTAACACAATTTAATAAAAGATTGATAATACAGGCACAAACTTGTAGTTTTTGGAAACTACTTACTTCTTTTTACTTGGCAAATTCCATATGAACTAAAAATCAAATCTAAAAATCTTAAAAATAACTACACGCAAAAAATAAGTTAGTAGAAAATTAGTAAAACGTCTTGTAAATCAAGTATACTATTTCTCAGCAAACTGTTTGCTGAAATTGTGTTTTCAGCTAAAATTTTTGTTATACTTATTCAGCACTTATTAGTTTTAAACTAAAGTTTTACTAACATTTAACTAAAGTTTTACTAACATTTAACTAATGTTTTACTAATTTACTTGGCAAAAAAAAAATGTGCTTATAAGCACAGAATGAAGTAGTTGTTGCGGCATGTCAAGATGTAGTAGAGACAAGGAAAATGATACTAAAAAGTACAACACTGGTAAGTCATATACAATAATCAGCCATGGACGATTTTTGTATATTTTTCTTACAAAAAATCGCCGACAATGTGTATTCATATAAATTGTTGATCTAATAAACTCAAATACGGTGTTGATTCCTTCTTGAAATTGATTATTACTTAAATTAAAGACAAATTTATTTAAAATAAAATGTGTATTTGTAAACAAACTTTTTATAATGGTAATTGCAAACAAATATATCTTTAGATAGACAGACTAAAGCGAAAGAGAAGGACATACATCTTAGGTAATTTTTTATATTTCCTTTCTCTATTTGCAAAAAAGGGTTGCTTATGTGTATGTCATATGTTGTTATTTATTTGTTTTGTTCAGTCCAAATTCTCATCATTTAGACAGCTTGGATGTAAGTAGTTGAATATACATATATTTTTGTTTATGTTATATATCATTTTTTCTACATATTTTCAGATATTAAATTAATTCATGGCGTCAATGTACGGACATTTTTATATTTTTTAATTCTATTGTCAATTTGTTTTAAAAAAACACAAAATTTTGTTTAGGATTTTCAGCAAATAAATTAACTAAAGTATAATTTTTCTACAAATTTTTTAATTTTTTTTTCATCCTACTAATATTCAGGAAAAATTTTATTATTTTTTAACAAGGATTTTTAATCAACTAAATGTTAGCAAAACTTTTGCTGAATCAACATATTTTTGCTGACATTACCAATTTTTTTTAGCCTCCTGGCTAAAATTTTAAAGTTTTTGCTGACTTATCTGACTTTGTTTGTGTGTAGTTTTAAGCTGTAATATAAATGCGAGTTCTTTGTTTTTATTAGTTTGCTAATTTTTTTATTTGTTATTTATTTAATTTCTCTTAATTGTTTGAAATTTTTTTAATTTGGTTAATTTGGGCGCGATCAGTTTCGATTACAAATTAACCAAATTAATAGAGATGGAACTTTACGAAATTTTAAGCTAAATATGGGTGCTTCTTAGTACTTTCATACAATCGCTCATACCCTTAATTCAACTTCTTAACGAATCAGCTGTTTGAAATTGTTCTGTGTACAGCTATAAAAGCGATTACCCATTTCAAATATCACGTAATATCCTGTAAAACAATATTCTACCTTATATCTACATGACATTTGCAAACATCTGATTGATAAGTATGTTTATTTGTGTGAAACACATATGCTACGATTTTAAAGTTCTATAATTGCAGTAAATTCTAACCTTGCATGTACGTTACGGTTAAATTACAGCCACGGTTGGCTAACCCAGCTTTTATTTATTAAATAATGTTAACAAAGTCCACAAAGGAAAGATTTTATTTCGGTTAAAGATGAAAACTTAACATTTTTAAAGTATTTTTTTATGCGTGCAAACGAGTGTCTCGGACTGTATAACCACCACAATTATATTACATAAGGATTTATGGAATTTTTAACATTTTCAACTTCCCTTCGACTAGAAATTGTTTAAAATATTAATAAACTTGTTGATTGTTAGTTTGGCTAGCTCCACACACACACGGAATTATGGTTGAAGGATTTTCAGCTATTTACGATACCAACAGCAATAACAACGTCACCATCAACAATAAATTGTTTGTAAATTTTTTTTTTTCTCTTTTAATGACAATAATTCATGCTGTTGATGATTTACTAACTTCCATAAACGAATGGTCTCATAAGGGGGTGACTTGAGTAGCGATTGTCAGTCGATCCATTATAAATTTTTTTTTATTATTATTTAAGGGATTGGTCGGACGTAGAAGATAACTGTAATTTTTCTTTATTTATTAATAAATGTTATGCATGGTTGACATTAGCAACACGGTTTGACGTCATTCTGTATAAATCGAAAATATTGAATCACTGTAATCGACGAAAAGACACATACCTAAACAAAATTGTTCATAAATACTTCAGAGTGTCTCAATCTGTTGGTTGACAAAGTCTTTATACCCTCCATCCCATAATTCTTTTAAAAAAATTCTGGGACCCTATAAACTATATATATTCTTGATCAGCATGAATAGAGAAGTCGATATAGCCATGTCCGTCTGTCCGTCCGTCTGTCTGTGGAAACACAAAATACTCCGACAATACAGAAGAGCTACTGCTAGTTTTCAGTCAAATTGTTTGTTGATATCATGAGCAGTTTTCTAGTGAAAATGATCAAAATCGGTTAACGCCTTCAAAAGTTATGAGTGAAAATGTGGGAAGACCTCTAAAAATTTTGAAGCAAATTTTAAATTATACTATTTATTTCATCATACATACATACATACGTACATTCAATGCTTATACACAAGAATATACGCAAGCACCTTTCACCTTTCTAACACCTTTCAACTGACTGTCGTTATCGCTTAAATACCGTTACCGATATTCTTGAAATACCGTTATCCGTAAAATACCGTTACCTTAAAATACCGTTACCGAAATAATCTAACAAGATCTGAACAAAAAAACTTCTGTAAATAGATATATTTTCCCAAAGTATGATCATAAACTAGACAGTCATTTAAACTCGGGCATAATGCGGTTAAAAATTGTGGTGTGCATTAACATTACCTGAATAACTAAAATAACGTTATCCTTAAAATGCCGTTACCAAAATAATTGAAAAATCTTTTTCCCTAAAATAAAGTTACCGAAATATCTAAAATATCGTTACCGCTAAAATACCGTTAGCGAAATAAATAAAATACCGTTAACGCTAAAATACCGTTAACGCTAAAATCCGAAATAACTGAAGTATAGTTTCCCCTAAAATACCGTTACCGAAAAAAAAGAAAATAGCGTTACTACGACCAATAACCACATAGAATCGGTTACCATCCATGGTCATGATCAACACTTAAAAACAAAAAAAAACCCACAAAATACTGTTGTTGTTTTTTTGTTTTGCTTTGTAATACAGTATGTATGTATGTTTAGTAGCAATCGCATGCAGAGTTGCCAGGTTTGACGATTTGTCGTCATTTTGATGATATTTAAATGACGATTTTTTGACAATAATTTAATATGTCAGCAAGATCTACTTATTTATCATTCTCATAAAATCGCCGGCTCGATTATTAAATTTATATTATTTCGTTAAAAATTGAAAGCAAAAACATTGTTTTTTGATCGATAGCTACCTTTATATGCTAATATGATGTGAAATAGAATTTTGCAAAAATGCAAATCCTAGAATTGAATAAAACTTAATCCAAGCCGCATTTATTTTTTTATAAATTCATTACGGGTTTAGCTTAATTTAGTTTCTGTGTTTATATGTTTAGAACATTTTTTTAAATTTTTATAAAATTTAATTGGAGTTAGATTTAAATAAAAATAAAAAAATTTTCATGTTAAAACACAAGGCATGGACTTTTTTTGCGAAACAAACAGATCTCTAGCCCGAATATATTTCATGTTGAAAGATGATATATATACAACTTTAAATGAAACAAAATAAATCCCAAAATAAATCCGGTGCTTAAAAAACAGGCCTAATAATATAAATAAAGTGCCCAAATTTAATAATTAAAAAATATAACATTAAGTTTGTTCGATAACACAAAAATTTGTACAAGTTTTTACTGGAAGGTGTACGTTTAGACAAATACGCAGTAAAAACTGGTAAAAAGGGAGAGTTACGTGACAGTTTGATGCCAAAGAACTTACAAGTTTTTACTGGATACATTTTTGCCAGTGAAAATTTGTGAGAAGAAAAAAACATATGATTGAAAAAATATGCTTATATTGTAAGTAAACAAAAGCAAATATTAAATTAAATTATAATTGTTTATGGATTTAAAGTGAAAAATATTAAATAATTAACTATGGAAGAAGTTAAAAAACATTTAAATTCTTTTTGGTCGACAATTTCAATTAACTTTTATATTTCCATAATGACCAGTTGATTTTTTTTTAATATTTAAAACGAGCTGTTTTATCTAATTTAATAATTCCTTCACATTTTCCGTTCGTTTACTTTTTTGTAAATTTGTCTTACTATTTGTAATTTTGTTACTGAGTAGTTTTTACTGAACTTTACAGGAAAAGTAATCGAACAGACTTATTGTTAAAGAATTTCCAAATTTTGTAAAAGAATTTAATATTTAAAAAGTTGTGCCACTGAAATGTTGTTCACAGAATTATGCAGATATAAGTGATTAACAGTTCAAGTGGTAAAATTTGTTTGATTTAAAGTTGTATTTATTTGATCTTTCAACATTATATTTTTGTTATTTTATTAATTAATAATCATATAATTACAAGTTATATACTATTACCCTAACCGAGCACTAGCTACTATGGCCTTCGGCGCGTTGTAGCGAAAACAGATCAGTGCCTCTGGTGGGAATCGAACCCATGACCCCCGCACTGATAAGCCAGCACGCTACCAACTAGCCTACTGGGGCACACTGTTTCAACATTTTATAAATATGAATATCGTTGTAAAATATAATGATTTTCGAAGTTTAAACCAAAGAGAAGTGTCAAAAATCGATAACACGTTAACATTTGAAATGTGAATAACATTATTGTATTTTATTTTTTATTAAAACTTTATCCCTCTTCTAACAAATATATTTTATTTTGACGATTTTTCAAAATATGATGACGATTTTTTCTAGAAAATTTGTCGTTTTTATGCTCTGCAAACCTGGCAACACTGGTTATGAGTGCATATGTGAGAAGCCTTAATTTAATTTAACAATTAGCTTAACAAATTATAATTTATAAATTATTCTTTTGTTTTCCATATACCAGGCTTGCCATATACCTTTTTTTGTTAACCCCAACAAATCAAATAATCACCAATTAGAAAAAAGGTAGAAAAAAATAGTTTAGTTAAAATTCTTTATTTATTTGACTGCATTAACCGGAGTTGCCAGACACATTAATCGTTATCAGATCAAAAAAATATCCAGGAACAAAATCCCCGAATCCAACAATGTAAATTCATAACTTTTTTTCGTACACTATTTTTACTTATTTTCATTCTCAACCTTTAATAAATTTGCAAGGAAACTCTTACACTCTAATTACATTTATTAAAAACCCCATTAAATTTAAAGGACATTCACTTTCAGAACTTTTTTATTTAAGACATATAAGGTGCATACTTCATCTTAAAATCTTTTGATTATATGCATTTGTTTCCTTAAAAGCCCTAATTTTTATTTGATACATACAAAAATAATCTAAATTAAAGTATTGATGTGTAAAAACCAATGGAATTTTGAGAAAATTTCTTAGGGTTCTTATTCTAGGAGTCGTAAACGAGAATTGCACAAGCAACTGAGCTGAAAAACAATAATTTGAAATACCAGTTTCTTTAATTTTTTGTGTCTCGAAAACACCCTAAACACTCGAAAGATTTTCTTTTATAATTTTTGACAAACTTAATTTCATCACACTTTCCGTTTTACTTATGTGATGTATAGTATAAACACATGTGTTGTAATGTAAATTGGCATTTCATAATTATTTCATTATGTATGTCTCCGGAAGCGTATTTTTGTTCCCTTAAATTTATCTAAAATTCTCATTATTCGAAACTGTTTTTATGCGTTTGTATTCATTGCATCTCTTCTAACGATCCAAAAATATATTTTAGTAACCCTTATTTCTTTCATTACTATATAGGCAAAGAGACAAACAACAGGCGAATTTTACAACAGGTTTTTTAACATCATAAGGAACTATAAAAATATATATATTTTTCACTACACGTTCTTCTTTAGGTAATCAGAATAACCTTTGAATACCCACTGTTATAAGCATGCAGAATTTCAGATTCATTTTAGTAAACTTTAATTAAACATTTTTTCTTTTGTAACATCCCAAATACATTAATCAATCAGTCATATTTTGTTTTACTTATAAAAACAACATTATTTTTGTTATTTTTACAAGGAATATATATATTAATATTGTTTGCACTTTCCCTGGTTTATGAAAACACCGAGATGGAGGGTATCCAAAAATTCGTCACAGCTGAATTTAATCTTTTTTTATACCAAATTCGGCATATCGGACTTTAATGCTTCCACTTGTTTTTTTCTTATTTTACTATATTATTTATTTTTACTTGAAAATTTTTCATAACTTTGTTACCAAAAAGGCCAAGTCTAAGAAATATAATTTGCACAAAAAAATCCTTAAATTTTAATTAGTAAAAATTAGCTTCCTAAAATGGCCCGCATTTCCATATGGCACTCGAAAAAACACCAGTGATAATGACTGATTCAAAATAACTAAGACATTCTGATTACGATGGTGTAATCCGGTTTTCACTGTATGGTTCAGTTTTCTTGAAAATCTGTTCTGAAGTTTAGCATTTATCTCAGCTTTTGCAAAATTGCTAATAGGGAGTTTAGACAGCGAGATTAATATACTTGATTAACGTTAATGCGCCTTATTAATAATTCTTTGGCAGTTAAAAGTTTTACTTAAAAGCTAACAGATAAAAGTAATTTTTTGTCTTCATGGAATGGTTTGGAAGCGAGAAAGCGTTAAAGTTAGAATTTCATAAAATTTCAAAAAATTAATTTTTTGAAATGAATACAATTTTCCAAAATCTTGAAAGCATATTTATGTCGACTATAAATCGTTAATACTTAACACAAAGTAAGATTGAATCTTGAAGCTTACATTTTTTTAGCATAGCATAAATATAAAGGACATTGTCGTAACTTGAAAACGTATGGACGCATTTTCATGAAATTTGTCAGAAAGATTATATTAAGTAAAATTTAAAAAGCCTTAAGTTTTATCAATATATGTTGAAGTTTAGATGCGTTTTCGCTCAATTTCGCGTTTTTCGAAAAACGAAAATCGACATACATATCTTCTTAAGTAAAACCACTAAATGGATAATTTTTACTGTGTTTATATCTTGGTAAGAGGAATAATTTATGTTTAACTTCTTCATTTTTATTAAATAGTTTTTGAGATTTACTCTACACATATTTTGGCCCATATCGGCTAAAAAGGTAACGAAAAAAATTTTTGTAGAAGAACAAATTGATTATTATGCGTGCGGAACAAGTGGTATAAATTTCATTGCAAAAAAGCTCAGGCCGTTTTGATGCCAAATGTTAGTTTGTAAAACTTGAATTAGGAAGTTTGGGAATCGCTGTTATATATTCTTCTTTGTGTTTTCTTTAAATTGTTAATTTTATAAGAAATTATGTAAATCAGCATGCATAGAAGCGTATATAATATATACTGCTATGCGTATGTAAGTTTAACGAACGATATAATTTATGGGAAGTTCCAAATTGCAGGAGAAAAAGTCTTCATCAGGGAAAAGGCTACATCATATCTATAAAGCAGTTTCATTGAATGAAAATCTTTGAAGGGTTCTTATGTTTTAAACAATATGATGAAACTTTTAATAATAATCAATATTTTTTATAAAAATGGCACCGAAAGAGATAGGACAAAACGGACAAATTGTTTTGTCTAGTGGAGTACTAACACAATACGGTAATAACATTCAGCCAGGTCCAGGTTAGATTTAGAAACACATCACTATGTATTTATAAACAATACATTAGAAGAAAAATTATTAAATTTTGCATATTATTTATGAAGGTTTTCATAAAAATGATAAGCTTTTCTTTTGAGTCTAGAGCTGGCTCTTAGATCATAATAAATCTTGCATATGTTAAGAAGAAACATAATTAGAAATTAATAAGTAGGGTCAAAAATAACCCCATTTTTCGTTTTTAGAGCTTTTTTATATTGGTTCCAAAGAAAGTATATATTGTGTTTATATAGAGGTATTTTGAAAATTCCCCTAATAAATCAAAAACATATGAACAAGTTTCTAATAAATGTCAAACACATTCTGACAAATTGCACACAGCTGCCCCATGTTTTATAGCGAATTTTTATTACTTTTGTCCGCTCCATACACGCAGAAAATAGCTGGTGTGTTTTTATAAAATCATTTCTATGCAAAAATTTACTTAGTGTTAAACTAACGGCGAAAACACTTGGGTAATATTTTAAACTGCGTTTTTGTTAAATTTCACAAGTTGTTTTTTGGTAATTTATTCAAGTTTATACTACGTAGAATTTACATTGATGATCTTTAATACAAAACATGCTATGTAAAATTTACATTGATTAAATTTAGAAAATAAAATAATGGCCTGTTTCTTGATTTTGAAAGAATGCTTTCTGATTTGGGTTTCTCTAACTAAATTTCTGTGCGAACGATGACTTGAAGTACAAGTCGAATGACAATGTAAAAGTTTTCATACAAAATTTGGTTTCTCTATTTCGAACGAGTTGTCAACACTGCGAACGTAAATGTCAAAACCAGTCACTTGCTTTTTTGATTTCGAGTAACAATATACTTAAGAAATATTTTCAAAAAAATATATCATTCATTCTATGAGAAAACGCAAAAAATCTGAACATGGGTTTATTTTTTGTATATGAATACTCTATGATCCCATTTGTACATTTCATTTTTCAGATCCTCCAAATTTGTTAAAACTTGTGATTTTATGCGCGTTTTTAGTTTTCATAAATATCAAAAAAATGCTAAAAGTACTTCACTTTGAAGTGCCACAACTTTTAAATTGTATATCGCATGTTATTAATTTAAACGATATTTGGAAGATGCACTTGTCTACTTTATAACTGGATGTTTTTAAACAAAATGATTGTTAAAAAAGGGCATACATAATGCAGATGCAGTTTTCTAATGCATTTTTCAAAACTTTCTCCACCTACTATTTTCAAAAAAAAAAAAATACAGTTTACTAAAATGTGGAATATTATCTAAATATACATTTTTACAAATTTCTAGATCTGAAAAAGACTATGTGCAAGTGGGACTATAGAGTATTCATGTACGAAATATAAAACAAATCGGAGAACCTCAGAAAAAAATCAACATTTTTCAGTGTTCTTTGCTGGAATGAATGATACTCGTATAATAAAAAATTATTAATATTTGTACAAAATACGCAATGGCTAACAAAAGGTAAGAATAAAATAACACGAATATTCGTAGTTTATTAAAAACTTTAAATTTCAGCTTAAAGAAATCCACAACGGAACAGCTGATTTTCTTCTTTTGATTTATTTATTTGTTGTATTTATTTATTTGTCATATACAGCTGATCACTGTTTAGTTAAGCTTTCGAAATAGAGAAACCCAAATTGATTCGAATTCGAGTGACTAGCTTTCGTTCGACTAGGTTTTCGTTCGAGATCGAGAATTTAGTTTGACATACCCAAATCAATGTGGCAATATTTATTAGATATTGGCAATATCGAACCCAAAATGGAGGTGGAGTTGCTTAAGCATTATTTCTGATGTAATTTAATTAAATAAAAAGAATGTAAAATTGGCTGCGAAAACGAAAAATTATAATGAATGTAATATATATGTAAGTACAAAAAATCTAAATACTAATTGTATTATTTTTTTACTAATTGTATTTTTTTTTGAATTTATTACGACTTCTCAAGACATTGGACGTCGTAAAAGAATCATGGTTAATTGCATCTAGGTATTTATATTCGTTTTTAAGTATATTTATTTAAAGAGGTGTTATTTGTTGTTAAATAAATTATTAATTTTAATAAATAATATTATTTGCAATATAATAGAGTATTTTATATTTTCAAAAATAAATACTTTATTGAGCCTGGAAAACGTTGCAATACTATACAAAAAACTTCGGCTTATTTACATATACATATACCACTTCGAACATTTACCACAAAACTTTATAGACCGTTACTCGAAGTTTTGTAAATGATAAACCTTGCTTCCTGCGTGTATCCAAGTTCCACTAGGAACTACGCCCCTGGTGACCTCTCATTTTAGTTAAGGTACCTAGGTAAACTCGAAACCGGCAATATTAAACGACGCATGCGAAATATTTTGAGAGGGCCAATAGGGTCGTGAATGGTACAGGAAGTGTACTATGAGGCAAACACAGTGTTTGCACTTTATATAGCTTTATTATTTTCTTTGTTTTTAATCATCTTCTTTTTAATAACTTTTTCTGTTTCCAATTTTTCAATTATAAAATCGGATTGCGTTGCTTTTATGGTTGGTTTTTATTTAAAACTTTATTTTAAATTCTATTTCAATGAACAATTTTGGTAGCATAAGACAAAATTCCAAAGATGCGACGTTTAATATGGTTAAAATCTTAGCAAGACAGAAGGAAGGTTTAAAATTCTGCCATATAAACGCACAAAGTTTATTGTGTAAAATCGATGATATTCGATTTATTTTTGAAAATTCTGATGTTGACGTTGTGTGTGTTTCTGAGACCTGGCTCACTGAATCTATTCCAGATAGTCTGATAAGCAGACATGACTATAAAGTATTTAGATTTAATAGGAGCAGGTGTGGTGCAGGTGGAGTTGCAATTTATGTAAAAAATAGTATTACATGCAAATTTTGGTGTAAACAAACTGATATGATTGAATACATTTTTACCGAAATCTCATCATTTGGGAGAAAATTACTAGTTGGATGCGTTTATATACCTAAATTTACCATTCCTTTTGACAATTTTGTTGAAACTTTAGAAAATTTAACCATGCCGTACAATGATGTAGTGATATTAGGTGACTTCAATTCAAATCTACTCAAAGAATCGACCCTTAATGATAGCATGGAATTACTAGGACTTTCACCTACTAATCTTACAATGCCAACACATTTTACAACTCTCAATAGCACACTAATTGGTATTATATTTATGGGTGATCCATCGAAAGTCGTTTTATATGATCAAATTTCTGCCTCTTGTTTTTCCAAACATGACTTGATGTTTTTAGTGTATGATTTTTCGTTACAACAAGAGAATCAGTTTTATAGTTAACGGAATTTTAGAAACATAA
Source organism: Delia radicum (assembly GCA_021234595.1). Classification (NCBI taxonomy): domain Eukaryota; kingdom Metazoa; phylum Arthropoda; class Insecta; order Diptera; family Anthomyiidae; genus Delia; species Delia radicum. The sequence continues at coordinate 61,395,154 of CM037852.1, read as the reverse complement.
ACTATACCTTGCTATATGAAAGTTTCTCTTCTTTTGATTGGAATAATATTTACTTTATGAGTTCTGTTGACGATCAGCTGGCATTTTTTGAAAACAACATTCTATCCCTATATGATGACACTGTACCTTTAATTAGGAAAAAAATTACAAGTAAAACTAAACCGTGGTTCACCAAGAACATTAAGCAATAGGCCGGGTCGATTTGTGGGGAGGCAAAAAAAATCGCCCAAAGCTCAGTGAAAATCGTATTCTAGGGATCAAAATAAGAAACTTTGCGGAATTAACCATACCTCTAAAACGAATTCTACTACCCCGAAACTGTTGACTTTTGTCCCGTAGGGTCAAGTTTTGAAAAATCCCACTTTGACCCATGTAGAGTGCCCCAATCGAGTCCAAATGTATGACCGACCCCCACTAACTTTGAAGGGCCGATCCACCCATGCTCGTGGCACACCCCCCTGGAACTCCCCTGGGGGGTTCCCCATACAAACATTTCAAAAAATCTCCATTTTTGGCACTTTATTTTATTATTTTTTATTTATTTTATTTATTTTTAATATTTTATTTATTTTTTCTCTTTAGAAATTTATTTAGTCAGAACATATGTAAATGAAAAAATTAATTTAACTTAGTAATAGAAAAGAAAAGATAAAAATTACTGTTTGAAGTCTTTTTTGCTTTCAAGTCTGGGCAATTTCGCACGGCTCTCTAACGTCGTCGCCATAACAGCCTCTACATTTTCCGGTATAACTCGTTTGGAAACGCTAGCTAGCAATTGAACGTGTCGTTCTGTTGCAGGTCGTAAAATAGGTTGTGTGGGTTTTTTAAGCCACCACAAGACACAGCTGCATGTCGTAAACTTACTTAAGCAAAATCGGTTACAGGTAGAATTGAGCATAAAATTATCATAAAGGATTTTCCAGAAGTAATAAAAGGCGCACTTGCTTAACAGAAAGCATAAAATTATCATAAAGGATTTTCCAGAAGTAATAAAAGGCGCACTTGCTTAACAGTATTTGTGGTCAGATTAACGTTTAATTTACATGTAAGTATTTTATGGGCAGTTTTGACAACAAAATCGGTTACAGGTAGAATTGAGCATAAAATTATCATAAAGGATTTTCCAGAAGTAATAAAAGGCGCACTTGCTTAACAGATTTTGTGGTCAGATTAATAATAATTAATAAGCAATCTATACAACGTAGAGATCTAGCTTACTCTAGATGGAAACGTTTTAGAACAGCAAGACTTAAAGGTGAATTTCGCTGTGCCAGAAAGGATGTTAATAGTCAGATAAGATTGGCTAAATCCAACTATTATGCAAAACGATTTGGTTCTGCCATTGACTCAAGGAACACATGGAGAACTATTCGAGACATTGGTATCGGAAAATCTGGTAAAACTAATAGATGAACTCAATAATATCTGCACCAATATACCATGGGTTTCAACGAATAATGTAATACCAAACATTACTCCTATTGATAATATCTCGATTTCTCTAGAAAATTCTTTCGAGTTTTCTTGTGTTAGCCAGGTTGAAGTTTTATCTTGCTTTTCATTGGTTAAATCCAATGCAGTTGGTTTTGACAATTTACATCCTAATTTTATTAAAATTCTGTTACCATTAATATTGCCATTTATTACACACCTTTTTAATACTATTATAACTTCTAGTTCTTTTCCTACAAAATGGAAGCACGCGAAGGTTATACCACTACCAAAGTCGAACACGGAATATCGCCCAATAGCAATACTAAGTTTTCTTTCAAAAATTTTGGAGAAGATTTTGCATTTGCAAATGAGTTCCTACAGACACAAAAATCTTTTAATGTCCAAAAAACAATCGGGGTTTCGTCCCAACCACAGCTGTGTAACTGCACTGGTTGACGTGTCCGAGAATATATGACGCGAACTCGATAATGGTAAAATTAATTTCCTGGTACTTCTCGACCATTCCAAGGCATTTGACACTGTAAACCATCAAACGTTATGCATGAAATTAAAAAAATGTTTCCACTTTTCATCTTCATCAACTAATTTAATATCGTCTTATCTTACTGATAGAAGTCAATCTGTACACGTTAATAACACTACTTCAAATCCTTTAACACTCACAAAAGGTGTACCACAGGGTTCGATCCTAGGACCTCTCCTTTTTCAGTTTATGCCAATGATTTACCACAGCAACTTACTTATTGTAAAATACTTATGTATGCGGATGATGTTCAGTTGTACTTAAGTAGTCCTGCAAACTCTGTTAGTGAAAATGTCGAAAAACTTAATTATGATCTAAATAAATTTTGGGATCTTAAATTAGATATTATTGGATCCCCCAATTTTGAGATCAATTTTGATCTAACTGTGGACAATATAAATATCGATCTATATGAAAGGAGATCTGATTTTGTATTTGAGACATAACTTTTTTTGATCGGGTAAAGCTTTAAATCGCAAATCTGGGGAAAATTTTCGAATTCGGATAAGTTAAATATGGTCGTTCTTAAATTTGAATTTAATTAATTATATGATTAAGAATTAATATTAATTTACTATTAAGTACAAAAAATGTATTAATTCATTAATAATAATAATTTTTCTGCATGAGTTTTTGATTGGACTCCCGATGAAAAAGTTCCGATATAGGTATATATAGTCGTATATATAATTCCATATCACATCTTATATCAGGGGATCCGAAAAATTTCATACATAACCTTATCTCATGATGAAATTATACATGATTTACTTTCGACTTATACACTGACTTTCATTGCTATAACGTCATTTTGTTTTAAAATTATTTGTTAGGCAACTGAACCGATCGCTTAAGTGTCTTCAGAAAATGAAATCATCTCCGTCTAAGCTTTCGATTGATGCAACATAGAAAGTTGTCATTTTAAGAAAATGTTAAAAATTTGTACAAAATTTTTCATAAATTCAACCAAATTTAAGTCGAGACTTGATTGTTTTAAAAATCCTACTTATTAGATTGAAGACAAATAATTTTGTTAGAAAAAAGTTAATTTCTGGAGATAAACATAGCATTTTATGTTTTTTTTCGGCCAAATTCAATTAGGTTCTTTTTTGTTATAAAGTTTTTACCTTTGGGCTTTTAATAGCTTGTTTTAGAATTTTCGAATTTAAATGTTTTGTTTTTCTACTAACTATGAACTTTTTTTTTTTAAAGTGTAGCTCTTCTAAATTGTATTTCTGCTTTTTAACAATTTTCTTAAGCTTAATTACAGTGAATTTCGTTTTTTTTTGTGTTCTCGATAATTATATTTAATAGTGATAATTTTTTTTTTTTGAATTTCTACCATATTTTGTATATGGTAGAAATTCACAACTTCTGATCAAATTTTTCTTTTTAATTTTAACATATATATTGATATAGAATTATATGTGATACCATATATAATTATAATATAAAAGTTATACTTTTTTTGGGGTTACTGTTTTATATGCACTTAATAAGTACTTCTTATATATAATTATGCATGGAAATATATATGATAACTATACATATCAATTAGATATGATGAGATGAAAAACATAAACTTATATATAACATAAGATAAATTGATATATGATTATATATAGCGCCATATTAGAAATGTTCGTACAAATAAATTTGAAATGTAAGTAAATATGTTTACATATGGTCACATATATAAAAAGATACCACTATATCAAGCTATATACGACTATATGTAAATCTTTTTTCTAAGGCTTTTCTTATTTAAAGAAACACATTTTTCTGAAAACTGAAAACCTTAGTGAATTTTTGAAAAAGTGTTAAAAAAGGGACTTTTAAAAAATCTTACAAAACAGACACATTGGTAAAATAATGGGTTAAGCTAAGTATGGATGTTTCTCAGTGTTTTTTATACAATCACTCATTACCTTACTTCAACTTCGCTAAATATAGTTGGGCCTTAACGATTTCTGCAGGAGTTGCATGAGAAATGAGGGCAATTAGGAGTCAATTGACATTGCATCACGGGGCCTATTATGAAACTAGTATATTTATAGTTCCAATTATATTTAATGAACAGGTCCCCTGACCTATGAAAACGAGATATACCACTTAACAAGCACTGTCAGCCTAGTTAATGCTTTTCAAAACGGGTTTAATCTAATTTTTATACCACATTTATACTACAGCTAAAACTAGTGTTTTTTGAAAACTATTTGTATGTATTTTTCAAATTCCAAACAAATTTAAAAAATAAAACCCAAACGATTTAAAAGGGTAGTACACGCAGAAAAAACTAGGGGAATTTTATCGAAGTGCTTAGTAATTCTACAACTACCTACATAAGTTTCAAGTTAGTTTTACAATTTTTTTTTTTTAAAAATTTTTGACTAGTCTTGTATTTATTTATATTTTTAAATAATTTGTAAATATTTTACTATAACTTTGTAAAACTAACTTTAAACTTATTTAGTTGTATAATTATTAAGTACTTCAATAATATTTGCCTAGTTTTTGTTTTGCGTGTAATTGTTAGTTATAGTACGTGAGGTATCATTTAATTTTAATTTTTTTTAAGATTTAATTACTTTTTTAAATTTAATTATTATGGAAATTCTTTAATTCTCCTCTCCCCGCTTGTCAATTAATGCTTTATAAAGTTATATAAAGTAGGTTTATGGAATAAAACTTTAAAATATTATCTACGGCCAATGTAAAGTCAATTACCCTTAAAGGGCATATCCCGGGACTGGTTAAACCAGGACCTAGTGTAGAACTCTTTTTTGACTTCTTAGTTTTTAAAGTTTTGTATTTACGGGCAGTCACTCACTTGAACTGTATTTTGCTGTTGGTGTGTGATTGTTTGCTGTACATTATTGTATGTTGTTGTTTTGTTCTATTTTTTTTTCGTTTCCTAGCAAAATAAAGTGGAAGTAGTGCTTTAAGAACCTCTTTAACTTGACTTCCAAAGCATTAGCATACGCACATTTTTAACTTTAATAGAAGTTATTGTTAACAACTGCCAAAAATGTTAAATTAAAGTTGTTTTAAACAGCATTTGCATCACCATATAAATTAATTGCTTTCTAAATTAATAACATCCTAAGAAGTACTTTTTCAAAAGTTCATATATTCTTTTTTTTATATGGAGGTTGAGGTGGTAAGTGGTTGGATTTGCAATCAGAAGGTTGCGAGATCGATTCCGGGCCGGGGAGATAATTTTATTTTTTTTTTTTATTCTAATTAATTTTTTTAGTATTTTTTATTTAATATAATTTTTTTCTGAGTATTTTAAGAGAATTAAGTAATTTAAAAACGACCAAATAATTAACATCTTGACTTTAATCATAAAGAAATTTGTTTTAGAAAATTGTTATCCAGAGTGGACAAGTAATTATTTTATAAAAATCTATGTTTTGCCTTTGCGATGGAACTTTTTGTAAAACTTATTTAAAAATATAAAAAAACCTAAGGTTTTATATTTTTTATTGTTATATTGATAAGAAAATGCAAAGATATATTTCACTGCTAAAAGATATACTTTTTAGGTGTGCCTTGAAAGTGTGCAATATTCAAAAAAACTAGGTTAAAAAATTTGATTTTGGCTTCAAAAATCTATGATTTTTTAATTCTATTGTTTCGGATCGCAAAAAATTTTAAAAGCTAGCTTATTAATAATAATTATTAATTAGTAAATTAATTAATTATTAACTTTTACTTAATTTAAATATATCACTTTAATTTACCTAAAGATTTTTTACCGACCTCTTTCTCCAAATCTTTAGAAAAAAATACGGAAATCATTAAAATATCTTACGTTCCAAGGCACACTCGTTCCATTGCCGCCCACTTTTCCCTACCTGTAGTTAAACTACTTCTCCAATATTTTTTTTTCTCATTGTCTGGTATATTTTATCTTATTAAAGACACTACTCGTCAAATTAATTAATGAAAAAATATTTTAAAATATGCAATGAATTCAAAATTTTTAAATGAGCATTTTTATTATTTCTTAATATTTTTATTTAACCTCATCAAAACTTAAAAATATTTTAAAAATAATTTATATCTCAGTGATACGAAATCACATAATAAAAATGTTTTAAAAATCATATTTTTCTTGTTTTCATAAAAATATATCAATATTTTCAACTTAAGTTCGTTTTAAGCTTATTGTACTGCATAAGTAACTTTGGTGCAAATGGTAGAGCGGTCTACTTTAATACAGCAGATCGTAACTCAGATTCGTGTGTTCAATACTCGCTGGCACCAAAAGATTTTTTTTTTATATAAAGAAGCATCACTAAAGTATGCTGCACATTTTTATTAAATGAAAATGTTAATATATATTTGAAAAAGACCTTGCATGAACTATTGAAAAATAGCATTCATGCACTGTTTAAAATGCAATTAAAGAAGTAATATATTCACTCCATCCGTCCAATGACGACAATGTTAAAATCATTAATGATTCAACTAAGTTTGCACCACATCTGGATCAGTAGATGTGGTGTTTTTACTACTTCTTCCTCAGCTCTTATTTTGCTGGGTTGTATCAAAACATCCACACTTAAACGATTACTTGCTTGTTTGCCAGCCAGGAGGTTGTGGAATCGAGCCTCGCCGGCTTCAATTCATAAAACAAAAATTTTAATTTATTTAAAAATCTATTTTTATATATATTCACTAACACGCACCAGGTGTCCGAAATGTTCAAATACGTCACCTCCAATGACAACGCCATGTTAAAGTGATACGTGACTTCCATGTAAAAAGCCCGATTCCCTTTGTTCGTAGGGTAGTCACTGGTCATATCGTACGTCACAATTCAACATCTTCATCTTGGACCAAAGGTGGGTATTGAACGGAAATATCCACCAATCCCATGTCATCACTTTAACTAACATCACTCACAATAATGCAAATTGAAAGTTTAACGAATTTCGTGGGTGTATAATGTTCCTATATTACGCAAATTGTATTTTTTGTATGCAAATTAGCTTTAAAAATACACTATAGCTTTTTTATATTTAATTTTAAAATGAATCAAAGCACTGCGAAAATGAATAATAATGCATTTGAAATATGCATAAAAGCATATGCAGATGATATACGAAGGAAATTATTTAAGTGATATTTGTATGCTCACTACACTTTACATTTGCATATGCCCCAGGCGTCTTACACTGCAAAGAATAGTATGAACCAACTTTATGTACCATGACCATTAGGCCGGGTCGATTTGTATGGAGGCAAAAAAATCGCTCAACGTTCAAGGAAAATCGTATTCTAAGGATCAAAATAAGAAACTTTGCCTCTAAAATGGATTCTGATGTCCCGACTTTTGACCCGTAGGGTCCCGACATTTCACCCTACGGGTCAAAAGTCGGGACATCAGAATTCGTTTTAGAGGTATGGTTCCTTCGGCAAAGTTTCTTATTTTGATCCCTAGAATACGATTTTCCTTGAACTTTGAGCGATTTTTAAATCGACCCGCCCTTATGACCATATTTTGAGCCTTGAAATCATTACAAAAATAATGAAAAAACATCTTCTGAGGGCTTTTAGATAACAAAAATCAATTTAGTCTTTGAATTAGAATGAGCAGCTAATACATACAAATTTTTGGATTCGTTAAACTTTTCCAATGCCAAAAACCTCTGTGGTTTTAGAAAATTTTTTTTTTTCATCAGCACTATGCAACATATAAAGAATTTTTTGTATTTCGTAGTAAAACTTGTTGATTCTAAATGTTTTTTATATAGAAAATCCTATACGTTCTGAGATCTTTAACGAACTTAGAAAAAACACTAAAGACTATAGGCTGAATTAGTTTGTACGTTACGTTCCGTGACGAATCAGATGATTTGTTTTTGATGAATGAAAATGAGTGTGTGTGGTAAGTTTGTCTGAACTGTAACGACGAACATGTTAAAAACAGAATTTTCTCTACTACGTTAAGTGACAGCTAAAAACAGCTGATTGCTCTCACATAAAAAAGAAAACTAAACAACCAACACAAGAATTTTTTTTTAATTTAATAAGCTAAATTGTAAAAAATGACGGAAAAAAAGGTTTTTTGACACATTATGATAATAATATTACAACTACATTTACAACTACTGAAACAATTACTATAGTCGATTAGCCAAAGCTGCTATGTTGTTACGGAACAGACTAACCACACAAAACAGCCATCCGGAACGGCAAGACTAATGGAGCCTTAACAAATAGTTTTAATACATAACAATGTTACCGTTAAGTGAACTTTTTGCTATAGAAAACCCCTCAGATTCAAAGGATTTTTAAATATACTTAAAAAAAAAACACCAAAACCTGATATAAGCAATATTTCCATTCGAATCACTATCCGATTCTAAAGAGTTTACCCGCAGACAAACTGTCAGATTTTTTCTTTTCAACATTCTTGCTCATAATATTTTATGCTATAGAAAAAATTAACATTCTGTGATATACTAATACTATAAAAATTACTAATAATTACATTTTGTTCTAATTTTTTGCAAAAAAACGATAAAAACAAATATTGTCCTTTTTAAAAATGTCATCAGTAGAAGTGATTAGTGATTAAAATCAAAACACATAATGAAGAAACCATGGACACTAGAGGAGTTCAACATTGTATGACCATTTTTCAAAATGGGTTGCAAAGCCAACAAATTGGATAATTTGGCTAATTTGTATATTCAGGTATTTCAATTTGTAATTGCAACTGTGTTTTGTATGGGAAAAAAATAACTTTTAAAAAAAAATTAATGTCGTCATAGACAGAATAATGTTTTTAAAATTGTATAAAAATCCAGAATCGGTTAAGAACTGGCCCAGTAATAAAAAGTACCGCAGACCACTAATGTTCCAAATGTCACTGGACCACAAAATTTGAGAAAAATTCCTAAATATTTTTGAAATTAGTTTTTGTAACACAATTTTTGTATTTAATATACCTATAAATTGTTAGATATGAAATATTTTTTTAGGATGTAGTTAACCTGCCCTAAGGTGTAGTCAAAAACAGGCAATATTTTTGGAATATTTTTTAAATATCCAATTTGAAATTTTAGAAATTTTCTTCAACAAAATCGAAAAAATTAAGATTTGAACATCATGGAATTGTTAAATACATTTTAGGGAACGAAAATAAAAAGTTGCAGAAATATTTCCCGGTTCATTTGGGTAGGGCAGCGATTTGATTTTTGCGAATTTCGAGGAACTTGTGTGTTTTTGTTATAAAATATTTAAAATTGAAAATTAGCCCATGTGGACTTGCGGTCCAATACAACCCCAGACATGTTTATATTCTAAGAAACGTGTTTTGAAATAGTATGACACAATGATATGCTAAAAATGTTGGCCAATGCCGCATTAACGTTAAAGGAGATCAGTACAAAAGTACATAATTTTCGATTTTAAATATTTTATGACAGCAAACTAGCCTAGTTATTACAAAAAAAAAAAAAAAACAAGTTCCTCGAAATCCACAAAAATCAAAAAGCTGCCAAACCCAAGTATTCCCGGGGATATTTTTAAATTTTTTAATTTTCGTTTCCTAAAATGTACTTAACAATACCATGAAGTTCAAATCTAAATTGTTTCGAATTTGTTGAAGAGAATTTTTTTTAAATTTTAAATTGGAGATTTGAAAAATATCCCAAAAATATTGGCAGTTAACGACATCCTAATAAAACAAATATTTCATTTCTCAGAATATTTAAGTCCATTAAATAAAAAAATTATGTTGCAGTAATTAATTTTAAAAACATTTAGGATGTGTGCTCAAACTTTATGGTCAAGTTGTATTTAGCACATATTTTTATACTGGGCTAGTTCTTAACAGACTTTTGATTTTTATACCTTTTTAAAAACATTATTTTGACTATAAATCGATTAATTTATCATATGAAATAAAACCTACTACGACATTAAAAAATTTTGCAAAAGCTGAAAAAATCATTTTTTTTTCCATACAAAACACAGTTTAAATTTTCAATCGAATTTTCTTTATCCAATCGGCAGCAAACTTCATGTTAAATTCTTTATATAGAAAGGAACCAAATTAGCCCATTCTTTGATTTTAGAATTCACTTACATTTTTTTGAACTCTTCTAATGGACACCCTAACAATATACCAGTTGTATAATACATGTTGTCGAAAGTCATTAGATTCACCCCAGACTAATTGCATCATTGCCAGTCGTCTAAAGTTTAATTGAAAGATGGATGGAGAGAGAAACTTTTAAACTGAAAGCAGACATAAAATGTATGTGAGTGGGTTAACAACTTTGGGTGGTGAAAATGGCAGGTTGAGGTCAGTATCAGGGATGGAAAGTAAAACTTAGTAATGGTACTGAAATTTAGTACTTTTTCAGAATGATTGACGAAATACGGGATTAATATATTTAGACATTAAGCGTTTAGACAAATTGAAGATGTTGTAAGTTAGGCCATAGATGTGATATTAAACCATTAACGCCCAAATGAAATATGCGGAAGAGAATTCAGTGAAAATGTATTCATATGCTAGGCAAAGGCGTCAAATAGGATAAAGTGAAATTAAAATTGAGATAAGTTGAAAGATATTCTTGTAAATTTCGCAGGAGCAAAAAAGTGAAAAACAGCTACCCTAGACGAACCGTTTCTTAATTCGGTATTGTTAAACATGATTTATGAGGTTTAATTAGTGCCTGAACAAATAATAAACACTAATAACATGTATCATATCACTATTACGAGTAACAAAAAATTTTTAAATCAAAATTTTTCCTTTGACAAACATTTTGCTAAAATTTTATTTGCTGTCAATTATTGTGAATTTAAAAGATGAAGATATTATGTGACTAGAAAAAACGTTTGTTTCTTGATTTCTAAGTTTAGTTGGCTTTCAGAAAATAGTTCTACTTAAAATTATTGGACAAATAGTTTCAGAGAAAATCGAGGTGTCCTCATATGGGGACAATGGGAGTTAATTTTTTAAAGTTAAATTTGGTAGTATTAATGTCAGTATTTACTCACAAGAGAGTTATCGAGACCCGGAGCGGCAGCTCTTAATGAACTTCGGATATGTTGAAGAAAATAAAATTTTAAGGGACCCCGGCACAGATTTGCTTACTACAGTTGAATTTTAAGAACCGTAATTTGAAATATTGTGACCCAATGAGTGATGTGAGACCCAATGTGTGAAGCTGTAAAAAATTTTGGACAAATTGAAAAGGAGATACTGCGGATTTTTATGTATATTTGAACAAAAAATATGTAAGTAAAATACACAAGATGTATTTTACATTTTGGCCAAGGCCATTCCTTTAATCCACTAAAAAATACTAATATAAGGTAGTTCACAAGTGGTGTACTAAATGTCGTATGTGTTGTATAGTCCTATCGAGAATAGAGATGGTAAAATTTTATTTTAAAATATACAACAATAACTAGATAATATTACGATACAGCATTTTTACGTGGGATAATGTGTTCAAGTGTGCGTATAGACCGAAAAACCAACCCAAAAACCCCAAATTTAAAATAAAATTTTACTATCTCCGGTTTTACACTACAAGACATGCATTAGGGTCATCCATTTTGACCACTTGGTGGAATTTACTAGGTGTTCTAAAAAATTATGATAAAGGACGTAATTTTATATACATTGGCCAACTCTCAACAACGTGCGATGATGTTAAGGACTTGAGGAGCGATCAAATTAGTTGACGGAATGGGTCAAAACTCAATATATTTATATTTTTTAGCAAAACAAAAAACTATTTATAATGCAGGAATTGCAAAAGATAATTAGCCTCATAAGGTCAAAATGTCCTTAGTTTTGCACAAAAACGACTACAAGGACCTCTAATGTTCAAAAAGATAAATAACTTTTGATAGATTCTACCAATATTAATATTTTGTACATCAAATGAAATGCATTTTAAATATCTTTCAAATGATGTATAACATGATATAGTTGCTTTTTTAAATTCATGAACATATAGCGTTTTCAATAAATTTATGTAAATCTAGTTTTTAATTTTTGCCAATTATTTTTTTAAATGCATAGTTTTTGTAGTATAAATCGAAAGTATATTAACTTACTTTTAATTTGATGTCCAACACTCCTACAATTATTTCATTTCAATATTGAGCTATTGCAAAAATCTATAAGTATAAAATAAATTGTTTAGGTTTTCTTTTGCAAAACAATATTATCATTTAATTAACAATAACATTATAAATAACCTTCCGTTGGATAAATTAATACATTCATAGAACCATTAAATGGTAATGTGACAGGCCTCGTGACCGGTCCTGGCACCTGCTCGAACGATTTGTTTCATAGGCTATTATAAAACTATTCAAGTACGGATTTTGCATCGTTTCGCTAACATCTGTTTTAGAACTACATAGTTCTCATAAGCCCGATTCTATGGAATTAATTCCAATGATAGGCTTTACAAATTTCTATTTCACTTTTATAATACCCTATAAAAAAAACTTTTAAGACTCGTATCAGACCTGGTCCGCGACACACAACTTTTACATGCCGGGGTTGTAGGAAGGTGGCAATTTTTGCAATAGGTCCACAATGAAATGAAATAATAATAGTGCTGGATTCCCAATTAAAAGTAAGTTAATATACTTTTGATTTATACTACAAAAACTATGCATTATGAATATTTTTAAAAAAAAATAAATTTATTAAAAACTAGATTTAAATAAATTTATTAAAAACTTTATAACTTCATGGACTTACAATGCAACTTTATCATGTTGCATATTAAAAGATATTTAAAACACCTTTCATTTGATGTATAAACCATTAATATTGTTTGGGTTTATTAAAATATAATAATCTTTTTGTTTTTGAACTTTGGAGGTCCTTGCAGTTCCTTTTATGAAAGCTAAGGACATTTTGATTTTATAAGGCTTGTTATTTTCTGCAACTCATGTATTATGTTTTTAAACTAAAAATTATAAATATAGGTAATTTTGACCCATTTCGTCAACTTATTTAATGGTGTTGAAATTTATCCAATATAAGTACACTGACGCTATTTATCATAATTTTTGAGAGCACCCAGCGAATTCCACCAAGTGGTCAAAATCGGCTACCCTAATATACATACCTTAGAACACCTTGCGAACAACCTAAATTAAATGTGACTTCAAATTAACAAAAAAAGTGCTAAATCGTTCGATACTTTGACAAAAGGAAACTGAAAAAAGTACTAAATTATCCATCCCTGACATGGATGTTTTCCATCGTAGTTAGTTCTAAAATACATGTCCTAATAGCAATTTCTAATGTGTTAACCACAAAAATTTAATTCTCATAAACATGCTGAACCAACAAAGATTGTGAATTATATGTACCTACTTTGAAATGTTACAGCCGGAGGAAGCTCTGAACTTTTGGAATACAAGGTGATTGTTTTCAAGTGGTACACTTAACCCAACACTCAAAAAAAAAAAGTTAGTAAAGTCAGTAAAAAATGTTGCTGAGTCAGTAAAATTTTAGTCAGCAATTTTAATTAAAATAAATTCTAGAAACGAAACGAAATAATAACAAGGTATGACATAACCAGCCCATTTTGCAATAAGAAAAATTAAACAAAAAATTATCTAAGATGTGCCCTTAATCAAAAAAAATTAAAAACATGGGCATGATTTTTTTTAAAAAAAGCTGTTTTACGCATGTCACATTCGCTGTTTACTTTTAAATAGGCCAGATTGTTGCTTGAACAGAGGCTTTTGGTATTCTACAACATCAGAATCAGATGAACATAAAAAATTAAATTTAATGCTAAATTTACGTGGAATTTTTATATTCATTTTTGCTTTTATATATAGCAAACAATAATATTGACAGATTTTAAAAACCTAGAAATAATAGTACCAATGCATATAACAGCTTTCAACAAAATCTGAAAAAATGTATGCATCGGCGTTGCGACGTATCATTTCCAAAATACTTTAGGACGCAGATCACGAATATGGTCTCAGAATTTAAAAGTTAAATTCAGTTAAATGAATACTTGCAAGAAACTTTTTGTGGAAAATGTATATTTTTTTAATGAATTTTATGCAATTACAAATTTGAATAATACAAATTTGAAAATAATAATGCTACTTTTTTGTAGCATTCAAATAGTATGTACTATGTCTTTTATTTTTATATATTACGCGTTTCAAAAGATGCGATAGTATTCCCTATGCATGTTTTTAAAGTTGAAATTTCTCATTTTTCACGATTTCGTTTATAAAATATCTACAACGAAATGAATGATCCAAAGTTTTAATATGTATCTTTAATAAACTTCACTGGTAACTTATTTGATAAAGAAATTAAGAAAAAAATTAATGAAAATAAATTTATTTTAATACAATTATGATGTGAGCAAGATTATTCAAGTTTGAGAACATTTGTTTTTGTTAAACAAAAAACCGTGCAATGTTTATTTATTAATTAAAAAATTTCTTTATCCTCTAATTTAAAGCAGGCTTTATCTACTGAGAGGTCCTTACATTCCGCGTCACCGAAAATCTTCAGAGAACCAATGTAGAAGGGGTAGAGGATTTACCCAAATTTTTTAATTTAATTTTTTAAAATTTAAAACATTTATATTAATACCTTCAAAATATAGAGTCTGTGATAAATCTTTATTAATTAAAATCAGATTGAAGCATTCAATTATGTTAACCACATGTTTTCAATTCAATACCAACCAAGTTCTAGCTAATTACAGTGCGTTTTCATAAAAATAACGATTTTAAATTATGCATGTTAAAAATGTGCGTACTTTTTATATTCACTACATGGTAAATTCTTAATTTCAATGAAAAGGTTATAAAAATTGTATTTCAGATTAAATTTTGTGAAAATTTTGATACCCAACTTTTGTGGTTTTTGATAAAATGATTTAAGTGGAATATAAATTAACATCATGTGCTAAAGTTTTGCAAATTCTATTTTTTCACAAAAAATAAAAATAAGTGCAGTTTTCTCTTTAACTGTAAGGATATCCTACATCCTTCATTCAATTGCAATTAATTGAAGTGTTTTTAAATGCTCAAAGTCCATATATTCAGAATACATATAATGAAAGTTATTTGTAGTTTATTCAGATATAGGAACTAATAAGAAATTTTAAAGCAAAAAACTTTATTTTTTGATAAAAGTTAAATTCGCGAATATTTCAAAAACCGGAGCTAATATTGAAATTTGGTGTTAACATTCATGATCTACGTCCTAAAATCTATCGCAATTGATAAGTCGCATGTCCGATCCATTTTTTGTGTTTAACTGCGTAATTGATCGACATCACAAATTTGTTGCAAAGCCAATATTTGTTACAAATGACTCTTTTATAGTTATAAACAAGTCTTGCTCGGCAGATCCACAAAAACTTGACTGCTTTAAAAAGTTTTAGGAATTAAAGATTTTAGGGAACAAATGAAATAACATAAAAGCTAATAGGAAAGAAAACTGCGGCTCTATGAAACAAGGCCGCAATGAAATAAGTCCCCAAACCAAAAATGAAATAACTCCCCATTTTTTGGGGATTTATTTCATTATGAAACAATGCCCCAAAAAAAAATAAAAAAAGCCCCAACAAAATGAAACAAAACCCCAAAATAAAATGAAATAACGCCGCAATTTTTGGGGCGTGCTTTGAATGAGATTGGTTGCTTACATTCCTTAAAAATTTTGATTTTTAAGAAAATGAAATAACACCCCAAAAATATTATTTGGGGACTTATTTCATTTCTCATATTGGGACCTTATTTCATTATGAAATAAAGTCGCAAAAAAAATTAAATAAAGCCCCAAAAAATTAAATAAGACCCCAATTTTTTTTATTAGAAATTTTTGGGGCCTTATTTAATTTTTGGTTTGGGGACTTGTTTCATAGAGCCGAAAACTGCAATTTAGCTTCATTACATTCAAGGCCATACTTGGGTGTGATCGCTAAACGGTCATGAGTTAACATTGTTACGTTTGTAATGTAAGAAGAATCGCAAGTTTGATTCTTACAGCCGGCAGGTTGTATAGAGATAATCTGAAAATTTTAAGACACGAATAATAATACAATTTAAATGGAAAATTACTTATGACGCCTGTCCATAAAAAGGTCAGAAACTAGTCTAGTCTGATTTTAAAATGTATAGTGTTTATAATTTTTAGAGCAAAACCTTTATTTTTCTTCTTAACCTCAACCTTTCTAAAACAAATTTAATTAGACTTAGACTAGATTGCAAAATGCGTGTTTTGCTGTTTACTTTTAAATACGTGTTTTGCACATTTCCACTGAACGTGTTTCAAAACAAAACAAGTTTTGTACTTGGCGGAAGAGGATATCCCCCCCCCCCCCCGCGACACGAAAATAAACAATATGTTATTCTACCAAACTATTTTTCGTTGACTATTTTAGGCGATATGGGAGAAAATAAAATAAGAGCGGATCTCAAAAACTAATCCATAAAAATAAATAACTTTAAGCATAAATTATTCCTCTTACCAAGATATAACTACAATCCAAAAAATACCCTTTTGTGCTTTCAGTAAAGCAGATAAATTGAGCGACAACGCACCTTAACTTCAACATATATTGATTAACCTTAAAGCCTTTGCTAGTAATGCACTCAAAAACAGTCCCTTAAGTTAGCAAAAAAGTAAGTTGAGCCAGCAAAACTTTTGCTGGGAGGATCCTTGCAGAAAAATTGCTAATATATACAAATGTGAGAAGTGACCAGTGAGCTGATTTTTAGCAAAAAAAATTAGAAATTGTGTAAAAATAGTGTACTTAATAAAATCTTTCTGCTAAATTTCATAAGCATCCGTCCTTACGTTTTTTTTTTTTTTTTTTTTTATGTTGAACCAACACTCAGGGGATGCCCCTACTAATGCATTGCATTGTGTTGATATCAGGAAAATAGGTTATGGGGAGGAGGAAAGAGGGAGTAGTGTTTGTGGACATTTGACTTGAATTTTTCTAAATTGTAATTTGCAGGGAAGACTTCCGCAGGGAGACAATTCCACATACGGCTAGTGCGACTGAAAAACGAGTTCTCTCTGTAATGCGTTGTGCGATTTGCCGGGCTATAGACAACAAACGGATGAGATCTACTTGACAAGCGGGTAGTACGAACAGAGACCCGGTCCCTCGGGATGAGTCGGCTTATCTATGGAACAAAGTCACACAACCCACATTCCGACGATGCTCCAACGAGTCAATAGAGTTCGAAACCCTACTGTCATTGATAAGCATCAACGCTCTCCGTCGCACACGGTCCAGAAGCCCCAAAATAGACTTTGAAGCACCTGCCCATATATGGGAGTTATATTCCATCTTCGGCCGGATGTAGGTGGTATAAATAGTAAGGAGATCAGATGGGGTGAAGTATTTCTTACACCGGTTTAGAAAACCAAGACACTTGAAAGCTTCTTTCGATACTTGAATAATGTGATCTGTCCAACGGACATCACACTGTATTCTCATGCCCAGAACATCAAGAGTATCTGAATCCTCAATAACGATCCCATCCATATACACAGATGACGTGGTTGAGTCCACAGACCTATGGGTCAACATACAACATTGAGTCTTACGAGCATTAAAATCGACCCTGTTCGCACGACCCCACTCTGAGATTGTCGAAAGGTCATGATTGAGTGTGTCATTCATAATCTGTCTTTTGCCCCCGACCTCCACAAGGCTTGGCCTACGATCGAAGGAAAAAGAATGACAAATGTTGCTATCATCTGCAAAGGAGTAAATAGGATTGATAGTTCGACCAAGGAGGTCATTAAGAAAGATGAGAAAAAGAGATGGAGAAAGAACAGAGCCCTGTGGTACCCCTGAACATAACTGAAACTCGTCGGATGAGACCCCATCTATAACAACACGTATAGTACGATCTCTGAGAAAACTCGAGATAAATCGAGAGAAATCATTACCTACACCAAAGGCAATTAGTTTTGATAACAGTGCGCCGTGCCACACACGATCGAACGCCTTGGAAATATCTAGAGCAACTACCTTGTTCTCACCAAACATGTGAATAGACCGACTCCAACATTCAGAAAGGAACGCCAACAGATCTCCCGTAGAACGAGTTCTACGAAAGCCATACTGTCGATCACTAATAAGTGAGTTGGCCTCCAGATAATTTACAAGATGGTAGTTGACCATGCTCTCCATCACCTTCGAGAGCGCAGAACATATTGCAATTGGGCGGTAATTTTCAGGGTTATTAGCCGCACCCTTTTTGGGGATTGGTTGAACATTGGCAAGTATCAACGGTTTTTCGTCAACATAAATATGTTTTCAAGATTTTTGAAAATTGTGTACATTTCAAAATATTTATATTTTGGAATTCTACGAAATTTTAACTTTAACGCTTTCTCTCTTCCAAACCGTGCCGTCTGTTAGTAATTGTACTAACAGCATTTATAAGTTGTTACCAATTCGGTTGTCACTTTATTTCTCTGTGTGTAGTAAACACTGAAAACATAGAATCAACTACTCGATTTGCACCACCATTTCTGATTTCAAACAAACTTGGTAAATAAGATGTATATCATATAACTATAACATCGTCCAAATTTAGAACAGATAATCCCAGCGGGTATTGAAATATCGCGTTTCAAAAATTTAAAAATATTCGAAAATTTAAAAAAAATAGTCGTACATAATTATCCATATCCTTTTAACGCCTTAAGCTACGAGTCATTAATAACCTCATTTTAAAGCCACTTAGATTGTGGTTTAACTGGGCACACAAAATATTCACTACTACAGTAGATATCGGATATAAGCACATCTCATATAAGAACAAATCGCATATAAGAAAGATTAGCAAAAACACCGAGCCTTTTTGCATCTTCTCAGTGTAAAAATTGCTTCATATAAGAAAAACACGTATAAGAAAAACACAGATATAAGAAATGTTTGTCAAACACCAAAGCTGACAAACGTATTTGAAATGGTTTCATATAAGAAAGTATTTAAGATTGTTGTCAAACTGTGAACTGATTTTATTTTAGTTATTTTGTTTTTTATATACTGAATTGTTTTGTTTAATAAAATGTTTTTCTTTAAAACTTTTTTTACTTTTCATTTAAACATTTTAATTTTAGAGCATATATTCGTATAAGAAACAGATTTCTTATGTGCGTAAGTACGCTTATAAGAAACAACTTTCTTATATCCGATATTTCCATATAAGAAAAAATCGCATATAAGAAAGAAATCTCTGGCTTTTTTTGAGTTTCTTATATCCGATATCTACTGTACACTCAAATGATTTTCAAAAACCGCGGTTCTAAAAGCTTTATTTCATAAAACTGATTCTATTAAATTTAAAAAAAACAATATGGTAATTAGAAATTACCACCATATGCAGTGTCCAAATCCCTATAAGGAACCCTCACGGTATCCTGAGTTATGAATAAAAATGTAAAAAAAAAATTAACCTAAAAACAAATAACTCAGGAACACGAATTATTTGGCAACGGTGTATAAAAATAATTATAATTAACATATGTAAAGGGTCCGCCATCTAACGTTTTTTTTTTCAACTAGTGCTTATTTCGTGAATAGTAACACTTAGCTCATGTCTGATTTGAAAGATAATTAGTTTTATCCTTCCGCTGAACGAATATGGTTGTGTATACGCTTGAACAAGCTGGGAAATATTGCGACATTACTTTGAAAATCATGGTAATGTTGCAGAATGTGTGCGAAAATTGCGTACGGATTTTGGAAGAAGAGAAGCACCGTCAGCTCCGTATGTTCGTTATCTTGTGAAAAAAGTGAAAGAAACTGGCATCCTCATCGATAAAACAAAGCGTGAAAAGCCAAAAACAGTGCGTACACCCGAGAATATTGATTCAGTGGCAGAAAGTGTGCGTGAAGCGCTATCAACATCAATTCACCGTCGTTCTCAACAATTGAACATTTCGGAGACATCGTTGAGACGAATTTTGCATAAAGACCTTGGTATGACGCCATACAAAGTCCAATTGGTTCAGGAGTTGAAGCCAACTGACCATCCAATGCGTTTTCGCTTCGCTAAGTGGGCCTGCGATCGACTTACTATTATTTGTGGGGTGCCGTCAAAGATAAGTGTTACGCCAACAAGCCAGAGACAATTGACGCTTTAAAGGACAATATTCGTGAAGCCATTAGTGAAATACAGCTGCACACAATCGATAATGTGCTTAAAAATTGGACCGATCGTGTAGGCTACTGCATGGCCAGCCGAGGCAGCCATTTGAATGAAATTATTTTCCATTATTAACCGGAAGGATTGTCCTTTCAAATAAAAAAGAAATTTGAGAAAATATTCAGTTGTTTTTTTTTATAGCATTTTCAAAAAAAAAAGTTATTTGGCGGACCCTTTATATTTGTTTTTTAATTTCTGAAAACCAGGATTCAGTGGTTTGAACTACGGATCTTGAAAAACATGCATTTTGTCGTCATGATGTGAATAACTGATTTGCAACTGCTTTTGTTAAACTTTTATTTTCACTTTTTTTAATAAAATAAAGGTAAATCTTTATTTTAACTATATTCAGTAAGTTTTTACGATTTTAGTGCATAACTTTTGATCACATAAGAGTTCCACATAGTGATTTGGCACCGAGATAGTGAATAATTTATATTTATATAACATATATTTTTTTTGAAAATTTTGGACAACATGCATTTTATGCTTTTTTTATTTAAAGCACAACAGCAGCTTTCAAATGAGGTATCGTACGTATGAATCACGTAGCTTTAACCGTTGAAGAGATATGGCCAATCATGTACGACTACTTTTGTTAAATTTTCGTAACAGTTTAGTTATAATAGAGGTCGAAAATTTGCTATTTTGAGTGCTTTTATATGGGATGACTCGAAATTATTTTGATATCGTTAAAAAAAAAACCTTGCAGAACGTGATTTATGCAAACGGATTTCATTTGCCAAAATAGTGGATTATTATCGTGTAAGATTCTATTAATGTGCCTTAAAATAAAAAAATAAAAAGTGATATCCAATTTTCAATATTTTTGAGAAAAACCCGTATAAATATAATTGACGAACTAATTTTGAGCATATTTAAAAATAAATTAAAAATAAAAAAGTTCAGACTTTTTTTTTATTTTTAAATAATTAAAAGAACATTTTAACCAAAAAATAATTCAAAATTTTTATTTTATTGGTAAATAAATATGTGGGAATTATGGATAACAAATATTTTATTTACAATTGAAATCAAAATATTCAATTTATAGTTTAATTTAAATTTCACCTTTTAAAAACAAACAAATTTTTTCATTCACATTTATATATTTTTTGTATTAGTAGAGAACCTGTGTCAAACACATTCTCCTGAGTTATATCCTCTCGCAGCAAATGTCAAAGAGTAAAATATCTATGCAATCTATGATTCAATTATTTTCTACTAGTGTTTTAAACCACTACACTATCTTTCAACAATAAAAGTCTATAGTTATTTAAAAGTACTGGATTGAATACAGAACAGATGGTCACAAAGTTGTGTTAAAATATATTTTTGTATTTTTAAATTTCCCGAGGAAATTATAGCTTATAAAAGAGAGTAATTAAGTGGATATGTGTTATATACTTTGTATGTATAAAACTAGTAGCATTAATTTACCTTAGGGTGGCCAGATATGAAATCGACAAAAAAAAGTACATCGAGGTAAAAAAGCAGTACAATTAAGAAAAAAAGTACACATTTTTATTTTAAAAAAATCATAAAATTTAGTAAATAAAACTAACAGTTTATGTAATTAAGAACTAAATAATTCGCCAGAAGTTTACTTTATGGGCCACCTCTCAAAACAAAACAAAAAGTATGTGACCCCCTCTAGAATTAAAAAAGTAAATTTTTTCTTTTATCGGTTAAGGGGAATGAGGTTAAGGGGTTTTTTAAAAATACATTTTTAAATAAAATTAAATTAGTCTTTCAAATTGATTAAGTTTATGTTTAGTTGATCATTAAATGGGCAAATGAAGAATTTTTGTTCGATTTGAGATAAATTTATTTCAATTTGTTGATGTTTTAATTGAAAAGAAGCTCGATAAAGTGTTCTCTGTAAATTAAAGGAAAAACTTCAAAAATTGCAAATTTTTAAAAATTTTCATTTTCTATGCAATGAATTTTGTAAAACCATCAATCGTCATTTTATCATATTTCACTTCAAAAAATAATCAAAATAGATACAAATCGTCAAAGTTGGCAGCGCTGAGAAGACATAAACTATTTTTACAGGGCGTTTTAAATAACCTGCATTTGATTTTGTATACCAGCTCAAAAAAATAAAATAGTAATAAAATCATGTTTAATAATAGAAAACTAAAGTTTAAAGTTTAATTATTAAAGTGGCTTATTTCCGATTTATTCAAGAATAACACACTGTTTTTATATTTTTTCCTTTTCCTTCAACTTCACTTTCGTAACGGAAATTTACGGCACCCAGTGCCCATTGAAATTCCGTGAGCACGAAAAATCATGAATCGAGATCTCTTTATCCTATAAACTATTTGGCTTTTAACAAAAATAAAAGTACAAAAACTAGTACAGAGGCTAACAAAAAGTACTTTTGCGTACTTCTTTAGATGTTATGCAGAAAAAAGTACAATTGGGAAGAAAAGTACGTATACTGCTGAAAACAGTACGTCTTGCAAGCCTAATTTACCTGCATCCTGTTGTAATTGTTTGGCTGCACACTCTGCGCATTCGGCGCATTCCGTACATACACCTTGTGTATCATCATCTGGCGAATGCTGTTGCAATTGTGTTGCACCACTTTGGTTGATACTATTGTTGCTTGCAACTGCCGTTGATTCGACTGCAGTTGATGATGTCAGTGGTGTTGATGATGAGGTTGCTATTACTGCTGCTGCTGTGGATGACTGTTGATTTGCTGATGTGGCTGCTGGTGGTGGTGCAGGCGGGATTTGTGAATTATTTCGAGCTGCTAACATGGCAGCACGTTGCTGTTGTAAACGTTGTATAACTTGCAATTGCTGCAGGTGTTGAGCACCAAAGATGTGCCCGCTCAAAGCACCTCCAAGTGTATTTTTTAGGCCATTATCTTTATAGCCGTCGGGGGGACTTAGAGCAGCATCATCAACAAACTCAATGGGTGGTGCAAATTTAGGACTCTGTAATGATAAATAAAAAGTATAAAATTAAAACTAGACATTTTCCAACTTTGAAGGACGAAACTAATTAAAACAAAATGGCTCATGTTTGTATGTGTGTAGTATTTTGCATAGTTTAATTTTACTAAATATTTTGTGTATTCCTTTGTAGTTTTAATTGAAATATAATCAAAGTTATTTGCTTTTTCTTCAAGCACTTAATATAAAATAAATGTTGTACTCTTTGTATTCATAAGTGGCATTTGAATATATAATTAATATGTCCCTTTATATCTGACTTGAATGAAATCAGTACAAAATTAAAATAAAATGTACTCACAGGAAAAATATTTAAGCTGACAAGCAAGTTTGTTGAGAATTAAATCGTTCGATATTTACAACCAAAAATGTAGGGTAAGACCTTAACCAATTTTCCGTTGCCATAACCTCCAAATTCGTTTACCACAACTAAACCATTCGATTGGCTATACATTTAGAAATCAGTAAATATCTCTTTGCGCTGTGCTAATGTTCCCACAAAGAAAAATTTAGTCATTTGCCAACTGAAATTCGGTTACTATGACACAAATTTGGTTACTACAACAGAAATCGGTTGGTACAACTGAATATTGGTCTTCACAGCAAAGTTCGGTTAATACAACTGAATTTCAGTTGCAACAACCAAAATTTTCAGAAATCATATGAATATGGTTGTACTAACCGAATTTATAGGTTATTAACACCAAAATATACATTTCATTTCGGTCGTTACTTTATATGTCTGTGTTGAGAGAGAAAAAAACTATAGAAAAACTTTAAATTGCTCAGTGTTTAGCTTGCAAGGGGAGTCTCATGATGGGTTCTCTCTGATCTAAATGAAATTTGGTTATGTGATAAATAAAAAAATAATGGGACTCGTAATTTTTTCAAGGCCTAATCTCACATTTAAGGGGTTGAAAAGTGGGACCAAAGTTAATAAATTTTTTAACGAAAAATTAAATTCAGATCTTTTTTGAACGCAGTTTTGATGTACTGTTTTAATATCATTTAAGACAAAGTTTTTTGAATATCAAATATACAAGAGAGTTTTTGGACGTGTTTCGTATACCAGTTAGTGCGTCTCCAAAAGCGCTTTCATTTGATATTCCATTTGCATAAAATTTCTCTAAAACAATTCGAAGAATGCCGAAAAATCGAAAAATTGGGTTATTTTTGACATCACTTTTTAACCCCTAAACATGAGACAAAATACGTGTCCCTTATTTTTACCTTATCACATATAAAAAATTCATAAGATCGGAGAGAACCCATCGGGAGACTACCCTTGCAAAGTATGAAATATCACAACATTTTTGGAAACAATTCGGCCATGTCTTGCTTAGTAGTCCGATTACAATCAAATTTGTAACCGGAATAAGTGACGTACTACCGAGCTTAAGTTTTGATCTTGAACATTCCAAACACCCCGGATGTGGCAATATGACCACCCAAATTATAAAACTTTTTGTATATAAAATTTGTGTTTCTAGTCCGATTAAAAAATTTAACACATTTGTAATCTGCTAGTAGAGATTAACAAAAACATGCTTACATGTGTGGGTTACCTCTAATAGTTCCCGAGATATTCCAATTTGAAAGTGTGAAATTCCAAAATTGGTCCGACACAGTGAAAATTTCTTTTTTAAAATACGGGTTATTTAATTAAATAAATTCTTGATTAAATAAAAAAAAATTAATGCAATATCTTGTTCCACTCCAAAAATACATTCGGTTGAAATAGAAATAAAAAACCAAGTTTTTACGATTTTTCCCCCAGAAACCATCAACAGTCTTTTAGCTCCAGATAAATATTTTCTTTCTGAATATATATATTAACCCTCTAACCGGCACAAGTTTTTTTGGACTGAAATTTATTCCACTTGTTCGGCACGAGAAATAAATAATATTTTGTTTTAGCGAAATTTTTTTTGTTGCCTATTTTAGGCGATATGGGTCAAAATAGGTTTAGAGGCTATCTTACAAACTAACATATAAAATTTAAAAAGTTAAGGCATAAATTATTCTTCTTACAAAGATATAACAACAGTCCAAAAATTATCCGTTTTGAGCTTTTAGATAAAAAGATATGGCGATCTTCGTTTTTCGAAAAACGCGAAATCGAGAGAAAACGAACCTTAACTTTAATATATATTGACGAAACTTTGAAGCTTTGATAGTGTTACCAAATATAATATTTCTGCCAAATTTCATAAAAAACCGTCCACTCGTTTTCAAGATAAGATGATGTCCTTTATATGTATCCTTTTAAAGTCCTGTATGTCCTTGGAACGAACTTAGAGTATTTTCCAAAAGTTTAAGCTTTAATCTTCCTTTGTGTGGAGTATGAATGGTTTCATGTTAACAGAAATGTGTTTTAAGGACTTTTCAAAATTGTGGTGGTTTCAAAATATTTATTTTTTGAAATTACTGAAAATTTTAACTATAACGCTTTCTCGCTTCCAAACCATGACATGTACACAAAACATTACTTCGCAAAATATGTGGCTAACTTCGTTCTCTATCGATGTAGCTCTCATTTTTATAAAAAAAAAACACTTTTTTGGCGAACTTATGGCCAATTTAAAATACCCCGCCTAGAGGCGGGCTTGCCGGTTAGAGGGTTAAATAAATGTATGCACAGGGCATACTGTTGGGACATTTATTCGTTCCCCCGCATAGTTTTTTCATAGTTTTCATGCATTTTCATACATCTAGCGTATTAGATAAGGACAATTGGTTCGATACACCTAAAGTATACGCTGTGCATACATATATATACATATATAAAGAATTCTATTTTTAGATTTTTTTTGGCCCCAATTTTGTCTCGCTATTCGCAAAACACTAGACCAGATAATTTTTTGAAAATCGGATTATAAACATAAAAATGGTGAGCACTCAAAATAAATATATACAAAAAGTTTCCTGTTTTGGGTGGTCATATTGGCGGCCGGGGAGCGTGGAAGGTTCAAAATCAAAACTTTAGCTCAATATTTCGTCACTTATACCTATTCCAAATTTCATTGCAATCTGACTACTAAGTAAGAAATGGCCGTGTTATTTCCAAAAAAAAAAACAAATCAGTCTTTAATAAACCGTGGTTGTGAATGCGCTATATTAGCAAAACTTTTCATTATTTAAACAAACAAAAACAAAAAAAAAATATCAAACAAACAAACGGATTAAAATTCCAATATTGGGATTAGTGATTTCTTTAAAAAAACAAAAAAAAAAACAAACAAATTACAAACTTTATAATCTGTTGTTAGTTGTTGCTACTTCAAGCAACAACTAAACAACTAACATGCCTACTCTAAGTGAAGAAGATAGTGATGATAATGTTAATGAAGGTATTTGGCAGCAAATACCAGGCACATTAAATAAACGCAATCTTATAACTTCACCTAATAGTTAGCACAGTAAAAGAATCAATTTATCAGACGTACCAAGTTCTTCAACTCAAAATCGATTTGATGTCCTAAAGGAAAAGGAAGGATATAAAGAACCAGAAGGAAATGCCGAAAAAGAAGACACATCAGAAAAGCCACCACAAATTTACATTCCTAATGTATCAAATATAAGTATGATGGTAAAATCTATAAGTAGTGTAATACCTTGTACTGATTTCAATTATAAATCTATGAAAGACAACCAAATTAGATTAATGATAAAAATAGTAATTAATTCAACAAAACTGTTAAATATTTGGAATTAAAAAATATAAGTTTTCACACATACCAACTGAAACAGGAAAGAGCTTATAGAGTAGTCATTAAGGGTATTCACCATTCGACATTACTTACTGATATTAAGGCCGAACTTATTTCGTTAGGATATCAAGTTAGGGATGTAGTCAATGTTAAAAGTCGTGTAACGAAACAGCCACTGTCAATGTTTTTTTGTTGACGTTGAACCTCACCCTGATAACAAAAACATATTTAACATAAGATACATAAGATACATAGGTAATGCAATCGTATCAATTGAAGCCCCAAAGAAAACTGAAGATTTGGTATAATGTTATCGGTGTCAGCAGTTTGGTCACACAAAATCTTATTGCAGGAAACCATTTCGATGTATGAAATGCGGTTCGGACCACCCCACAGCAAGTTGTACAAAAGACACAAACACTCCTCCCACATGTTTACACTGATAACAGACACATACAGCTAATTACAAAGGATGCAATACTTATCAACAATTATTGCACCAAAAAAGAGCTTCAAATCCCAGAAATCAATACAAATCGAGAAGTGAACAAATTCAAGTTAATTCTAGAGAGTTCTCCCATTTAAATGAAAACAGCAATGCTAATGGTAACAACAACAATCCCGGTGATGATTACATTTCATACTCACAAGCAGTTAGAGGTAATGGCAGCAATACTGAATCTAGACTTTTGGAGAGACTAGAACGTATGATGGACAAAATGTTTAACATGATGTCGCAAATATTGATGAAACTATGCAAATAAACCTAAGAACTGCAACATGGAATACAAACGGTGCATCCAATCACAAAAGGGAAATTCAAATTTTTCTCTCTTCACAATGTATTGACATTTTATTAGTTTCAGAAACTCATTTCACTGAGAAAACTTATTTTAATATTAGGGGTAGGGTTGCCATTCGTACTGTTTTAAACAGTACATGTACTGTTTTTTGAAAAATGTACTGTTTTATTCACAACACCTAAAACAGTACGCAAAAGTACTGTTTTTTTGGATTTGTACTGTTTTTGTACTGTTTTTTGTATATTTTACACATTTTTATATAAACAAGTTTTTTTGCGTGTACAAAGAATATATATTTTTTAACCATGTTTTTTTTCGTGTGTACAATAGTTTTTTATATAAACTTTTTGAATCTCCCTGTATTAATTCCACTTCGTTTCTTTGTACATATATAAGTTTGGTTTGTTTACTTTTCAAGCAATGGATGTTTGTAAACACAATTTTTTTTCATGACGCTGCCCAATGCAAAAAGTAATGGCGTCCAAACTAATAATTTTAGCCAATTTGACGAAATTTAGTCAATTTGATGAAATTTAGTCAATTTTACTTCTTTAGAGGATGTAAACTTGACGAAATTTTGTTGATTTGAATAAAGTTTGTTAAG
The DNA here is from genome assembly GCA_021234595.1 of Delia radicum. NCBI lineage: Eukaryota > Metazoa > Arthropoda > Insecta > Diptera > Anthomyiidae > Delia > Delia radicum. Next base: position 61,366,853 of record CM037852.1, on the reverse strand, counting down.
TCTTAAAAAAAAAATTGACAAAATTTCGTTAAAGATCTACAAAATTTTTTTGTTGATTTTACCTACGCTATTTGGTTCGGTGTATTAACTTATTTTAAGTAAATATGTGATGTATTGAAGTAAAAGTTATGTTAACAATAAATACAAAAATGTACTGTTTTTTTTTTGAAAAGTACTGTTTTTTTTTCATCAATGTACTTATTTTTCACTTTTCAAATATGGCAACCCTAACTAGGGGTTATGACCTAATAAAAGCTAATCATCCCGATGGTACCGCTCACGCCGGTTCTGCAGTATTAATAAAATCTTCCATAAGGTTTAAGACAGTGGATTCTATAATATCATCATCAATTCAGGCTAGTGGCATTACAATCAAATGCAACAACAATAATGTTGCCATTTATGCAATCTATTTTCCACCTCGACACACCATATCTCTTGAAAATTATGAAAACTGTTTTACCAAACTTGGTTCACGATTCATTGTTGGTGGTGATTTCAATGCCAAGCACCCTAAGGGAAAAAGAACTATATAAGTGCATAATTAAACATAACTACAAAGCAATTTCTACTGGTAAACCTACATACTGGCCTAGCGACCCATGTAAAATCCCTGATTTATTAATTTTTTTTGTTTGCTCTGGTATATCTATTGTAGCCAGACGTACTTTTTTCAGCAGTACGAGTACTTTTTTTAGTCAATGTACTGTTTTCTGCATAACCCCTAAAAAAGTACGCCAAAGTACTTTTTTTTTGCTTTTATTTGTACTTTTCCCCTGTTTAGTATTTTTAGTAACATAATAAATATGCAGAAAGATTCACACAGTTAGAAGCGCCCTGTTAAAATGTCTTTACAACCTGAATACAGAAGTATTTTTTCGTGTTTTTTATATGAGAAGCAAAAAATCGCCAGTCGTGACGACTTTTTTTCTTTATATTAATCAATCGTCAGTCGCCAGCATTGTGATGGAACTCTTAATCTAAACAAATCGTAAATATTTTTGAAATTTGTAAGTTTATTTTTTCTATTCCACATTCAAATGCGGCAACTGAGAGAATATTTAGTTTAATGTTTACCTTTTGGAGAAAGGAAAGAAACAAGCTTTTAATTCAAAATTTAGAGAGTGAACTGACCATTAAAACTAATTTTGAATTTACATGTGTAGAGTTTTTTAAAAACTGAAAATGCCAAAAATGGAATTGTTAACCACATTAAAAAGAATGGTAAATATTTATAACATTTTTGAATTATTTAAAAAAGAAATAAAATATAATTATTTAATATTTAGTATTAAACATATTAATATAAACTTGTTCAAATTAACTTTGTTTTTAAACACAATTAAAAACCTGACTAATTTTAAGTTAACATTTACGATCTCATTTTTATATTCTTTACTGAAGTATATGTTATTTTATGTTATTTAATGAATTTAAGGACGTTTTCAATAAAAATACAAATGTACTTTTTTTATTAATTGTACTGCATTTTTTCTTTGATGTACTTTTTTTTGCCAATTCAATATCTGGCTACCCTAGGTATATCAAATAACTTTTTAGACATTTTAGATTGTGATGATCTAAGTTCGGATCACACGCCAATTATACTTAATTACAACACAGATATACAAACTGTTTCCAGAGTTTGTAAAATCATTACACCAAAAACAAATATTACATCATTTCAACATTGGATGGATACAAACTTGCAACTAAATATTTCGCTTAAAACAGGTGATGAACTTGATATGGCCGTTGAACAATTTACAAGCATAATCCAGGAAGCTGCACTTCTTTCTACTCCGCAAACAACCCCACAAAATGGAAATAATGTTATAATTTCTGCTGAAATTTGATATTTAATCAGAAGTAAAAGAAGACTTCGAAGAATTTGACAATTAAGTAGGAATCCGAGAGACAAGACAAATTTTAATAAAGCGACCTGTCATATAAAAAAACGCATTGCTGAAACTAAGAATGAAAATTTATCAAACTTTTTAAGAAATTTAAGTGCAACCAATAATAATGAGCACGTCTTACGAAATAATGAGCACAGCAACGAAATATCTTAAAAAAAAACGACCACAAGAGATGTCCCAATAAAAAGACCTGACGGAACATAGTGTCGTAGTAGCAAAAATAAAGCTGATGAATTTTCTGATCATCTGGAAAATATATTTCAACCAAATTATTTTAACGACAATTGTGAAGAATCTAATATAAAATCTTTTTTAGAAACTCCTTGCCAAAGGGATCTCAAAATAAAATCGTTTTCACCAATAGAAGTTCTAGATGAAATCACTAAACTCAACAATTTCAAATCGCCTGGATATGACAAAATTGATCCAATAGTAGCAAAATCCCTTTCAAAAAAAGCGTATTGCTTCTCACTTTAATATATAACTCAATATTAAGACTGTCACATTTACTATCTCAATGGAAACATTCCGAAATAATAATGATACCTAAGCCCAATAAGCCTGATCACGTTATGTCATCTTATAGACAAATTAGTTTGTTACCAACATTTTCAAAAATTTTTGAAAGATTATTTTGTAGTAGAATGTTACCCATTATTGAAAAGAAAAGTGTAATACAAGACCATAAATTTGGCTTTCGTCATAAGTACGGAACTCCGGCGCAATGCCATCGATTAGTAAATGTAATAACAGACACACTAGAAAGAAAATTATACTGTTCTGCAGTATTTTTAGATGTCAAACAGGCCTTTAACAAGGTATGGCATATAGGTCTTTTATATAAATTAAAAAAAGTTTTACCAACACCATTTTATCTTCTTCTTAAATCATATTTGGAAGACCGAAAGTCTTATGTGAAAGTACGCGATGATAAGTCAAAAATATGCGAGATCAACGCAGGAGTCCCACAAGGAAGTGTATTGGGTCCTGTTTTATACACCATATACACATCTGACATTCCTGTAACTAGTGATATCACTGCTATACTAGCATCATCTACATCACCTAATGAAGCATCTAACTTAGTGCAAGACTATTTGAATGAATTGCAACAATGGTTAACAAAATGGAAGATATGTATTAATATTGAAAAATCAAAACACGCCACTTTCAGTTTAAGGTAAGAAGAATGTCCATCATTGTACATGAACGGTTCTCAAATACCTAAAGCTCAATCCGTTAAATACTTAAGCATGCATCTTGATCATCGTCTGACATGGAAAAAACATATATGTATCTGCAAAAAGAGAACATCTGAACATAAAAACAAAACAAATGTGGTGGTTATTAGGATCTAAATCCTAGTTAAGCATGGAAAACAAAGTTATTCTTTACAAGTGTATCTTAAAACCGGTGTGGACATATGGCCTTCAGTTGTGGGGCACAACAAGCAACTTCAATGTGGAAATATTGCAACGTTATCAGTCAAAAACGCTAGGTGTTATTGCAAATGCTCCATGGTATATGACTAACAAACAAATTCATAGAGATCTCAATATTCCATTTATTAGGGAATAAATAAATTTAGCACCCGATATTTAGACAGACTAAGTAATCACAATAATATATTAGCAATATCTTTACTACGCGAAACGGAAGAAATTGGGAGGCTAAAAGGACATCACGTTTTAGACCTAACATTCAGGAAATAAAAATTCAGATTTTAAATATTATAAATATTGTAAAAACAACCCTCACTAATGATAAAATTATGAACACAAAATTTTAGTATTATTTTATTAAGCTTACTGAAGCTTAATAACTTATGTTAAGTTAATTTACGTGATCAAATTTACTAAATATTGTAAAATAGATTGTAAATAAATATCTTCATAAAAAAAATAAAATTTTTCCAAAAATGTTGTGATATATCCCACTGTGCAACGGTTTATAAAGTGTTTGTTGAGGATGATTGGAAGCATCGTGCGGTGTTTTAGTGAAACACGCCTTAAAATCTTGGGATTTTATTTTGGAGGAATCTAAGAGCTCTTGAAAATTTGCCAATGCCGCTTTTCGAATTATTTTGTAAAACTAATTTTTTTCTGATCGTTACCATAAAAAGCAATGTTTGCAAATTTTAAAAAATTTATTTTAAAGAAACGAACATTTTAAACTTTTAAGTTCACACAAATTTACCACAATAACACTTTAGCAATATATCTGTAAATTACTTTATTATTTATTATAAAAAATATAAACTTAAATCAATTGTTATTTTATACAATTTTTGGAATTGGCATACCATTTTTATGCAAATTTTGGTTTATTTCGTGCAATTTTAAACTTTCCCGGGATATCAGATATGTTCAGTGGAAATAAATCCTTAGAGTTACACAGATGTTCTTTTTAAAAGACCTAAGAATCTTCCAGTGTTACCAATATGAGAGTTTCAAAGAAATAAGCCGTTCTAGTGTCGGTTTTTATACCGATGATTTTTGCTCCGAAGTGGTATATGTTCTGTACTCCAAAAACCGCTTCTGAAACTGGTTCTATATAGTTACGTACATCTAACATTTTCACTCTTTGAAAATTGTGGTGGCTGGGAACCGATTTTAAAAGATTTCCTAAAGCCGATAAAAGTATCCCAGTGTACAATAGCAGTCCCAAGAGACTCATAAATGAGCCTTCAAACCTTCTGAAATCATAGCTTTATGAGGATTTTTTTTTTTCGTCGATGAAGCCTCTTTCTGAGCGCTCTTATATGACTAATAAAAGACTCAAAAATATGAGAATTCCGAATTGTTAATTCATTTGTGATTAATTTTTTAGTCATAAGTGATTGATGAAATTTTTAAAACAAAAATCAATTAGGCTCATAAATATGTTTCATTTATAACTCAGAAATTGGAGTGGTTTGAAAAATATCATATTTTAGTGTCTTTTATGAGTACTATTTCCTGAGTGATCAGAAATGTGTTGACTGGAATGTTATAGAGAGGCTTTCACTCGATTTTAAAAGAATTTGATGATATTATATATAGTGTTTCTATTTTCCTAAGCTTTTCTTGCAAAGTCAACATATTGAAAATTTTTGGGAAAAAATCAATATAAAAAATTTAACCGGCTAATCGATCTATTTTAAGCGATTGTTCTGGTCGAATAATTATATAAGTTTTAAATTATTTGCTTCCACATTAACCGAAATATGGTCGACTAATCGAGGAATCGGTGTATTGATTAACCGAATTGAAAACACTAATATTTTTTCCCATCTCTAACTATTCGTAAAATTTTAATTTTTTAATCATATCGGGAGCCGTTATATTATTTTAGCAGACAGTTTTATTTTTTAAGTTGTAGTGTACCCAGCAAAAACATGGCAATGACTATTTATAATTTTATACATTACTTTGTAATGAGTACTTATTACCTTCTGCATTACTTTAAATAATAAGATAATAGGTTACCAATAAAAAATTTATAATGCTTACTCTCATACAAAAAATGAATGGTGAACAGTAATAGGTTATTCATCATATTGCTTCCAGGCAAAATATAATGATACAAAATTTTTCTGGAGATCTACTTTTAGACTTATTAAAATTCGTCTTTTTGTAAGCTTAAAGGTATATCTTTAACGAATTTGCATAAAATAAAATTCATTTATGTTTTAAACTATCAAATGAACATTTGCCTCGGTGGCTTAGGGTATAGATCAGTCGCCTGTTAATCTGAGGACCAGGATCGATCATGTTTTAAAAGAAATTAATAATATATTTTTTAAATTCATACTTTTCTCAAAATCTATTTTGAGACTCATTATTGTTTTCCTTCTGGTAATGGCTTATTATTCATACACTCGTATGCATAAAAGTAACCCATTATAATTCATATTTAAGTAAAGCTGCCAGTAATGCATAACCCATTACTTTTGGCACATTTCATATAAAAACGTTAGAATAATAATATAAAGAGTAATACGTCCAAACCTTCGAGTTAAGATTACTAGACTCATTATTTGGTAAGCTGTATTTTTACTGGGTAACAAAGCATGTTCGTTCACAGGCAAAAACAATGGCACTACGAAATAACCCCCAATGAAATAACACCCAAACGACAAAATGAAATAACCCCCAATGAAATAAATCCCAAAAAAAATGAAATAAGTCCCAACAAAAAAAAATTAAATAATACCCAAAAGAAATGAAATATTCCCCAAAGGTGAAAATGAAATAACACCCAAAATTTGGGGGTTGTTTTGTAATGAAATAACTCCCAAAGGAAGAAATGAAATAACCCCAAATGAAATAAGCTCCAAAGAAATGAAATATGTCCCAAATTTTTTTTATTTTTTGTTTTCATATTTTTGATTCTTTTGTTACACTGTTCAGTTTTTCTGCGTGGCGGCCTGCGGCCGATCTTAGGGGTTTTCTCCTCCATAGGACGCGGCAGGTGGCTTCGCTGAATACAGGTTTCCTTCTCATTATCTTCCCTAGTGTGACGCGCGCAGGAAAACTTTATTCAGCGAAGCCACCCCCAAACAATTTTACACAATTTTTTTGGGGGTTATTTCATTTTTGGCCGTTGGGGGTTATTTCATTGGGGGTTATTTCGTAGCGCCAAAAACAATTATAGCAAAAAATTGTCAAAATGATTTCAGTTCAATAAATATCACGTGAAGACACTTAATTTCAATGTTATTGCAATAGCAAGATGTCGTTGACATGAAATCGACTCTTGCAATATTGTCTGCCATCAAATGTCACTTTTATTTTGTATTTTAATTTAGCTATTAAATTTATAAATTTAAGTAAATAAAAACGGGAAATAGTTCTATTATTTGTAGACCAAAATTTAAATTGCGTTAAATGTTATTGTTGTTGAAAAAAGTTTTGACACTTCTTAGCAATAAAATGGACAAGTGTTCGCTACTATAGTGCAATTGACATTATTTTTGATTTTTTTTCTGAAAAATATTTGAAAACGTTTATTGCATTTGAAGATGCCGGGTAAACAAAGAGTAGCAAAACAACCATTAATTGTACGTGGTTAAAAAAGACACCCGTAACAACAACAAAGTGCACTTGTTTTTATTGCTTTGAATGAGTTTCTTAAATACCATCTAAAACCAGCTTTGCTAAAAAATTCGCTAGATTTCTACATAACAGCTAAATCACTTTTTTACCAGCTAAGGAAATAAAGAAATCCGCCAAATCTAGCTGCCCGATTAAAAATAACTGATGTGGAGCTTTATGTAGTCATATAAATTTCTATGTGAAGCCATATGTAATCATATTATGCCCAGCAAAACCATACATTCCCAAATAATACGTAAAGTAATGTATCGCCATAGGGCTCCACGCATTACAGTACACCTTCCCTGCGGGAAATGGACCAGTCACTAGTATGGTGACGTGACTCGAACTTTGTGTGTATGAACCTGTCCTAGTTACGGTTCTGTTATATGAAAGTGATCGGTACTTTTAATATGGTCTTGTCATAGGAGGTGACAATTGCTACCTTTGGAGCACTGTATGACGTGGCGAATAACTTGCGAATAACCTATCACCATACCGATTAAAATGAATATGATACGGGACAAGTTAGAGGTAGGTAGTGTTTAGGATTAATGTGATATGCAACAGAACGAGTGGGAAAAAAATTAATCACGTGACTGGTGTAGGTGTACGTATCGTAGAACTAGAGAAACAATTTTGAAGGATAACTAGTCACATATTAAGCGCAGTGTGTTCTGTGATAGGGGTAGTTTGAGTGGAATAGTTTTCCGACGTACGACTGCACTGGTCTAAGGGGTACATATCGCAGGGCTTTCGAAAAGCAATTATCAATTAACCTGTCAACTTTTATTCAACGTGTATCATATTATGCACGCGTTGCGAAATAGCCCGTCCGGAACCAGTCACTGTACTTATCCAAAACTTTGTGTCATACTACATGTTCAACAACCCTCCAAAAAGGCACAACAAAAGTCAATTTTAAAATTAGTTTAGTTTGTCTATAACCAACAAAAAACTAAAACAAATTAAAATTTGGAAAGGTACATAAACTAGACAAAAAGTCCGGATGTTCAAAATATAGATTTCTTATATAGATTTTTTAGTTTTTTCTTTATTTGCTAACATTGGTATTATCAAACATTTTAATTTTGTATTCTGCATTATAATTCTAGTTCACAATAATATCTTTATGAAAAGAAGGAGCTGCAACAATTCAGTAAAAATGTAACGTATAACTTTTAAAGCAGAGCAACAAAATATATACTCAGTTTTAATTTTGTACCCAAAGAAATTCTTACAAATCGCCAATTACTTATACATAAAAAATCGTTATCAAAAATCTTGTAAAATATTTTAACAAGATATTTCAAAACCAATACGCAGAAATTTTGCAATTTTAAATTATATTCTTGTAAAGTGTTTAAAGTTTTTGAATCAGTTTTGCAATAAATCTGGTGATATATTTCTAGTTTTTTTGGTAGCGAAATTTTATGTGTAAAAACGCCATTCACTCGAAAAATCGCCAGTCGGCAGTTCAAAAATTAACTTCCCAAACAACTTTTAAGATCGCGACGTTTGTCGAGAAATCGTAATATCTGGCAACCCTGGTCACTGTCTAAACAGTTCCGTATTCAGTTCTTTTAAGCCAGTGGAGTGTTACGTCTTCACTTCGTAGAGGTCCACTTCGTAGAGGTCAAGGGACTGCATCCTTTGGAACTAATTGCCATGTTTTCATCCACTGCTAACGGCTTTGAACCAGTTCAATGACCACTAGCAACTGCAACGACCCTAGTTGCTTTAGTACACTTTGATGTTATGTTACGTTTTATCCAGTTACGTGATGTATCTGGTACCAACTAGTGAATGTTTTGTAACCATAACTATAGTCACGTGATTGGACATTTCACCTAAATTAACACTTTTTGGTGGACCACAATTTTGGTTTCACCAGTTGCGTGACGTGCTCCCCAATCATACATCACAGAATTACCACTTTGGATCAATCGACCCTTCATTTCCCGCAGGGAAAGTAATGGGTGGACTCATTACCTTGTAGGGGCTAAAGTAACTGGTTACTTATATGGTTACATGGTGTGAAAAAGTAATGTGGCTATAAAAAGGTTTTCAAAAATCTTCGAACGTGTCATATAATATTTATTTGCTTAAAATGTAAATCAGTTGTTGTGCTTCGTGTTTTCGTTCGTGATATCAAAAATATACACCTTACCCTCATGCTTACAAAAAATTCACAAAGTAATGTGTCTATAATTAGAGTTTTAAAAATATATTTTAATAATTACTTTACGTTCATAATTCACGCATTATCTAATTGATGGTCGGTATGTCACTATTTTATGTTTTGAAATAATGTCAAAGGTATCATTACAATGTAATCCATGAGTATTAAATTATCGGTAACTCATTACTTTATACTTCGCAATAATGCTGCAGGTGAGGAGTATTCATTACAAAGTACTTCATTATGTAAACCATCGGTAACTCATTACTTTATGTGGGAAAGTAATGATACATGTAAGGAATATAAGGAATACACACTGCAAGGTAATGCATTACTTTATCGCATGCATTACCAAAGTTTTCCTGGGTATTTCAACCGAAATATGAGCCCAAAAAATTGTATATATTTGTTATGTGTTTAGATATAATCTGATGCAATTAGATAAATGTTCAGTACAATTTTATCTGAATTATGTCCCGATAGGATTGTATAAGTTTCTTATCTAATTGTATCAGTTTATATCTAAACTGATACAGATAGATGCAATTATATAAAAATTAGATATGTTTGTATTTGGGTTTTTACCGTAACCGTATAAGGTTATACATAAACTGATACATCTAAATATAATTGGATCCGAGTTTCTGATATAATTGCACTCAATGTTAAATTTTTGTAATTAATATTATGTTTATCATATCATATCCGTCCCTAAAAAAATATTGTGAAATATATTACTTCTTTGCGGTTTTCAAAAAGATCGCGCATAAATTTTTTGAAGTTTTATCAAAAGTCTATTTTGATAAATTTTTTTCAAAGTGGAACATTTTGCTTAATAGTATTCAAACAATGCGTATTATCCAGTTGTTTAGTTATGGGAAAAACACAAACAAAATATCAAGAATACTTAGTTACCCGATTTTTTTTAAGTTTTTGTACGTTTTTTCCAATAATATGCTTAGCATTGTCAAACTTTTAAACCCTACTTTGTGCAAACATTTTAAAAATATGTCATTTCAAACGCTATCCAAAAAATATTTGGCTTTTACCCATTATCAGTAATAATATCTATCGTTTGAGCGACATTATGAGACGAAATTCTTCTAAATTCGGGTCAGGTTAAGATTTTTTTTAACTTCCGATTTTTACCAATTACTGTTGCGGTTATTGTGGAACAAAGGTCTAAAAGGTGAGAAATATCGAATAGCATTAACCCGTGGCACCCGCGTTTAAAGTTTTCGATTTTTCAAAAAATTTCTTAAACTGCTTTAATAAAAATATGTCTTTCGACACATCATATTAAATTAATTTTGTCATTTTTGAAATCGTATTAAAGGTTTTTGAGATATTGCGATTTGATTTTTACTAAAAATGTAGTTTTTCCCCATTCTACAAATCTTTTAAAAATGATCCAACATTTTTTTATTTTTGCACTTGCAAAACTTCTTTTTATTTAAGCATAATTATATCAATATTGGTTAAAGGATAACTTGCAAATTTACATACAAATATCTCAGAAAAACAGATAATTTACACAGTAAAATTGTAGTGCTTTTCAATTTTATACACACGATTATTAAAGGAATATTAACTTTAACTTTTGTTTCTCATTAATTAATGCTTTGATTGTTGTGGCACTAGGTCCAATAGTTTTGTGGTGCAAAATTTAAGAAAAATCGGATGACTTAAGCGTTAGGGACCTGCGCGAAAAGTCTCTGAAATGTGGGCAAAATATAAAAATTAATTTTGAAAAATATATTTTGTGATACATCATCTCTAAATGCAGACATAATGCTCAAATAAAAGCACGTTTTGTGTTGTATTTGATTGCAAACACAAAAAACTGTAAGATAATTTTTAAAAAATTTCAATATATCCGATTTCAAAAATTTCAAAATATCTGTGTTCAAAATTAATAAAAAAAAAATATGTTGCACAAGACATTTTTTTCTTAAAGCAATTAAAAAAAATGTTCGACAATCGAAAACTTTGGTAGCCTGGCGTCACGGGTTAATGCTATCCGATTTTCTCAAATTTGCACTAAATAACTTTCAGACCTAATACTATAATAATCTGAACAATAAATTGGAATTTTTCAAAAAAAAAACTGTAGCTCTAATGTACAGCTATCCGACTTTAAATGTGTCAATAAATATTATTATCTAAAAGAATATCTACATTGTTTTGGTATGGAACGATATAACAATGAATCAGACATAATTTTATCTAAAATGAAATAAATTTTTTAAATATTGCACTCTATGTTATTATGAACAATTTTGAATTGTGTTGTATCAAATTATATATGGTTTTATACAAATTCGATTAACCTCATATAATTGTATATGTCATATACAGTTATATATTATTCGATATGTAATAAGATGTAATTATATATGTCGCAGTAAAAAAAGGAGAGGGAAAAAATGTTATATATAAACATACATAAACATATGCATTTACATATAATAGCATACAGTAACGTATATATTTGTATAAAATTATGCATGATTATGAGTAAACGTTTTTACTCGGGTGAAAAATTTCCAAATTTGTAACACTGTATGTCATGCTTGCAAAGTGTTTTTTCGCCATTACTATTCTTTTGACAAATATTAGAACAATAATATCTACAAATTTTCAATAGAAAATAAGAAAACTTTTTCCGGCATTCATGACTTAAACTTACACTACAATATTTAACTTTGTACAACCACCCAAAGAGTTTCTGTTGGAATTAAAACAAATTTAACCATAAAACCGATGGTACGTAGGAAAGGGTTTCAAAGCAAAAGTAAGTTATTCTGCAAATAATGCTTTGGAACAAAAAATTTTGATGTGTTATAAGAAATCATGTAATATATGGAAAAAGTTATGACTTTGTTTTAAATCTAAAGCTTTTAGCCTCTGACAAATTGACATTTGACCTTTTAATCTAGTTAAAAAAATATGCCAAAGCGAAACTTTATCCTTAAGAGTGATTCTATTGGTCACATTACATTAGCATGTGACATATGTATATCCATCAAATATTGGATTACTTTTATGTTTGTTTTTTATTTTTGGCTCAGTTTCACTACTTTATTGGAAATCTGCTTTGTTCTTACAAGTTTCTACTTAATGGGAAATGATGTAAAGTCAAGTAAAATTAGAACAAACATTCTTCCTGAAATTGGTTACATGTTTTGTGAATAATGTTTTTCCAGCGTTTTTAGAGAGGGTAAAAACGACTAATAACAATTACAAATAATCTTGATAGCATAGTAGAGCATTTAACAATGGAATTGTAAATGTTGAATTTGTACAATTTGTACATTAGGGTGACACTAAAAATACAACTTTCGATTTGCAATAGTTTTCGCACGGAATATCGATCCAGTTGATATAAAACGGCTATGGTCAAAATTTGAGCAAAATCGGACAACTTTAAGCCGTGCCCCAAAGAGGTCAAAGGTCAAAATATTGTATATTGTGTATTTTTTTGGTATTTTTTATTTATTTTTATTGTTAATCTTATAAACAATTTCAATATTTCTTTCTAATGTGATTAAGAATGTTTCATAATATTGTTTTTGTTGAAAAATTAACCCGTCTGTGCCCTGAGGACCCTTTTAAAATTACACAATTTTTTATTTGTTAAATATTTTATGGACAAATTTTATATAGATTAAGATTTTAAGATTAGATTTTTGTCAAATTCTGATTTTAAAACTACCATCTTTAAGACAGGAGATTTTTCTAATTGGTAATTCAAAACAACAATTAAGTGGTAGTAAACTACCATCAAAGGGAGAATGCCTGAAATTACTTTTTTATAATTTAAGAGTTGCTAAATTAGACATAAAAGCTAGTGCGAGTCTTGTTATCAAAGAGTGTTCAATTTTTTGGGAAAAGGCACGTATCCCTGTTATGACAATAGTGAATGCCGAGAAGAAATTGATGAAGCTGTTTAACTAGTGGAGAAATTTGTCAAAACACAAAAATAGAGATTCAGAGTTATTTAAAAGAAAATTTGAAGAATGGAAAGAAGCATTGAACGACCTATTTGATATCGCTAAAGCTAACGCAATTGGTCTTATTAAAATTGAAGAAGACAAACAGTTTTTAATAAAGCAAAGGCTAAAAGGACGTCAAGGTTCTATGGCTGGAGTAGATGTTAAATTAAGAAAAAATTAAGAATATCGACAAAACCGCCAACAGCGAGAAGAGATCAGGCGAAAAATGCTTCAGGAAGTCCCATCAACCTCAAGAGGTGAGTTTGTATTCTGTTTATCAAAACTTATGATCAGGGAAGTTTTTTGGCTTTTGGTTTTTTTGATATGCCAGTTTTTTAGTTACTTTACAATATTGCCACTTAATTATATTCGTGCAAATAATATAAAACGAATATTGTTTATTTAAGTTACAATCCTATTAAAGGGTATAAATCGGTTAACCGTTTTTTACCTATAAAAATGACTTTAAAATTACAGTTTTAAGAAACAATTCATATTATTCTTTAGGAAATATTGTAAATGAAACTTTCAGTTCAGAGGAATCAGAAAACACGGAACCCGTTGAAACTGATGAATATGAAGTTGATCTTAATTCTCCAACTCCTTTGGAAACTATTCATAACGAAGCACCACAAAGAATAAGGGAAAGCAAAGAGATATTGACACCAAGACTTGCACCAGTTTTGAATAAACTTAAAATTAGTTCCAAGGATGCAGTCCTGGGCTAAACAAGTCGAAATACATTTTAAAACGTAATAATGTTCGCAAACAAAGAGATATTTTAAGAAAAACAAAAAGCGAACAAATCGCGTCTAAATTCACAACAAACCATGCACCATTGACAATTCATTGGGATACCAAGCTCTTATCTAGTGTTACAGGAAAAACTGAAGATCGTCTTGCTATAATAGCAACTGCTCCAGGTCTTGCGCATGTACTAAATATGCCTGATATACCAACAGGAATTGGGTTAGAAATATCATCTGCCGTTTATGATACTTTGGAGGAAAATAATATTTTAGACAAAGTAGAGGCATTTGTGTTCGACACAACCGCGTCGAACACAGGGAAATTTAGAGGAGCTTATAACCTTTCGGAAAAAAGGAATTGGTCGAGATGTGTTATACCTAGGGTGCAGACATCATATCTTTGAAATTATTTTGTCATCAGTGTTCATGGCAGCAAATATAAGTGCTTCTACTGGTCCTGAAATAGTAATATTTAAGAAATTTAAGAAACATTGGCCTAAAATACAGCAGGATGCTTTTTGACTGGATTAACACACCCCAGATTCAATGAAATTTTAGGTGGTGATCGCGCTAATATTTTAAAATTTGCGAACGATAAATTAACGGAAGACTTTCCTCGTGATGACTAACGTATGGGGAATGAAATTGCAACAAAATGTAATATGTTGTAGTTTTTTCTAAAACTATCGTAAATTTTATTTCACTTTTAAAAAAAACAATACATACTATTAATTTAATGTAAAAAAAAATTTGGTCCCATCCAATCCGCTTTCCGGCAGTTTTGGGGATCTTTTTTCCATAGCTGTTGAAAATAGCGATGTTGGCATTTTGAGGAGTTCCTTTTTAATTTTTTCGATCAGATTTTTTGTATTTTTCAGTCTAAAGATACCAGCATAAATTCTTCGCTTTAAATTAGCCCAAAAATCTTCGATTGGATGTAATTGAGGGACATTTGGGGGTTTTCCTCTTTATGAACATATGGTACATATATAGCTTCTACGGTTTTTCGAGCGTAATGGCTAGATGCTAAGTCTGGCCAGAAGATCCCATTCAGGCCTCGATGCATCTTTTCTATGAAATTCTTCACTTTTGGCAAGCAGTGCTCATTATATCGTTCAGAATTGACGGCCAATCCAGATTAAAAAAATACTGGTTCCGACATCCCTTGCGGACTAATTGCAAGCCATAGTAAAACTTTTTTAGGGATCTTTGTATGCTCCAAATATTTTATTTTGTTATCAGTAGGTTTCTTTCTTTCGAAAAAGTACCACACACCGATTTTCTCCTTGCTCTACAAAATGAGAAACAATTTCCGAAGTTTTCCAATTAGTATGATTATTGAAAAAATTACAAATTGTTTCTCGACGTTGTTCTTCTTTTGTCGGCATTTTAAAATATTTAATTATCAATTTATTGATAAAATTGTCAAAGCAACATGAGAAAATATGTGGTTATTCAAATATAACGGTAAAAAATTAATAGCTTTAGTACTTTTTTTCCAGCGTTGCAAAATTTGTTGCAATTTTTTTCCGCATACGTTACAAGGAATTTCTGGAATTAATAATAATATTCTTAGGAGGAATTCCACCTAGGGGAATTAAATTTACAAATCCTTTCGCACTGCATTTAGCCAGATGGATGGCCAAGGCCATTTATTGCCTAAAAATTATTATATTTCGAGACCAATTTCCCGAAAGAACCGAAACTGAAATAAATGGTTTGATTGAAGTAGCTGGATTTGTGGTTAAGTTTTATTCGATTTTTTGGTTTAACGCTGATAAAGCAGACCAAGCTCCTGTAAATGACATCGAATTTTTAAAGAAATTAGAAAACTATAAAAGAATTAACAAACCTATAGCTGAAAATTCCATATCGAAATTGCTTAACCATCTTTATTATTTGAATGAAGAATGTGTAGGTTTTACCTTATTCGACGAAAAACTCGATTTAGCAACTAAAGCCAAACTTGCTACAAAGATGCTTGCAACAAACTTGTCTGAACAAAATCTAGAAGAAGAAGGAGAGGAATATCCAAAAAGGCTAACAATAAACCAACAAAATTTAAGCCATTTCCTTGCCAGAGACAATAATGTAATTTTGGAGGAATTATTTTCCAAAAACACCAACAAGATTTTACAAAGGCTTAACATTTCTTCAGACTTTCTAAAAAAAGACTGAAGTTGTTGGCCAATTTTAGACGACTATCGTAAAGGAAAGAACATAATTTCAAACTTAAAAATTGTCAATGACTGTACAAGAATTCCACGATAAAATTACAAAAGATAAGGATCAGAGGCAGCATTTATTTAAAGTTTTATTAATTTTAATTAAAGATTTGTATGTTAAAATTTGTTGTTTTTCTTTTTGTTTCAGGCTGTACAAAATTATAGACAGCAATTTTCAAAAGAAGCAAATTTACAAAACTTAAGAACTAATTATATTTGAAGTTTCCCATATTTTATTTTTTACGTATTTTTTACGTTTAAATGTTTTTGTTTTTTATTAAAAAAGTTAATTTTATATGTAAAGTATTTATTCAATGCTTAATTTCATAAAACTTTTAACATCGGTGGGCAAAACGGCTTAATGATTTAAAATTGTCATAGATAATTTGTTAGCATATCTCAGATAATTAAAAAAAGTGCAGAATATTACCGTTTTACAGTACAAAATATATTAAACTTTAAAACCCACTGGGCACGGAAGGGTTAAATTTTTAATTTTTTTTTATAATTATTAATAATTGCACATTGTAAATGAAGTGGAATGATTTTTTATACAAATTCGGGCAAAAACGAACAACTTCTTCAAAAAAAAACATTTTAAAAATATTGGGCTTAAAAAATCTGACCTTTGACCTCTTTGGGTCACGGGAAATATTTGTCCGATCTTCCTCAAATTTTTACCATATAGTTTTTACACCAAATGGCACAATATTCCGCGCGAAAAGCATTAAAATTCGAAAAAAAATTTCGTCCTTATAACCTACTGCCACCCTAATGTACATTGTATATATACATATATTGTCACCTAAAATCCAAAAGGCCGTAACTAACATAAAAAATAAAATTGACTTTTAAATTTATTATGATAAAGTTAAACAAAATACATCTACCCACAAATATACAGATTTTATTAACCATAATCAAAAGGCCGCAACTACAATTTCAATATAATCATAAACCAAAAAGACTTTTAGTGCAGTTTATTTTTGCTTTTATGTAAGGATTAGGGCAAGTTTTTAATGGCATTTGCCACAAAACACAACTTTTGCCATTTTTTTTTTTTTTTGAATTATTTAGTAAAAATTTCATTTTTCATATACCACCTGGTCATAAATGCTATTTTCTACTGTCTTGCTTTTAGAAGTTGTAAACCATAACTACCCAAGCAGAAAAATACAAACGTCTCAGTGTTGGCAACGCCTTGACTACGGTCGGTTATGCGTTGGCAGAACGTAGAATTAACAATATTGACAGTACATATTGTCCTGTTATCTGATTGATAACAGTGGTCTAACGTTGGAAGTTTAAAAAATTTGGTGCTTTTAAAATGCAGCAATACAAATCCGTCAATACAGTTATGTCTTATGTTAGTCATTTACATCATATTTAAATGTGTGAAGTGAAATAAAATATAAAAAAAGTAATGTTTAGAATTGGTTGTCATATTGGTAAAAATATTGGCAAAGAATTTGCTGGTAGCACTGGCAAAACCCATGCTTTGTAAACAAAATAGTGCTTTTCTAGTACGATATTAGTTGTACCATTTGTAATTTTTTAGCACGGTTGGTTTTACAAGAAATTGCAGTGGTTTGACAGTACTATTTTCTTTGTACGATTGGCAATTTCTACCTGCCTAGACACGATTAATTTAAGCTGAACAAAATTAGTGTTAAAAGACTCGTGATTCTAAACAACTTTTGTTCTACGGTGATATTTACCTGAACTAGATAAAGAATATCTTTTTCTGCGTGACCGGCCGGGCTTAGGGGGTTTCTCCTATGTGATAGGCAGTTTAGCGGCTTCGCTGAGTAAAGTTTATCCATTTTGCGATTATATCAAAAAAAAATGTAGTTGTAATTTCGATGTATTTGTAAGTGTTTTCGAAAATAGCGCTGCAGGCAAATTGTAAACGGGTTTAGAGGGCGCTACGTATATAATTTTTTAAATCCTCGGGAAATTTATTTTCATTAGAGTACACACACTTTTATGTTACGGTTTGGGTACCGGGACCGTAGGAGGGGAACACCTACTTTTTTTAGGAGAACGCCCCATAAAGTGATCTTTAGCCAAAAAAAAAAAAAAATTCACTTTAAACACTTACATTTTTTCAAAATTTCACAAAAGTATTCTTTCTCGAGGCTTGGTAACTTTGAAAAATATTTAAAAATATATTTCAAATAAAGTGGGTTCCGTTTGGTAACTCTGAAAAATATATAACTTTCAAATAAAGTGGGTTCCAAGTGGTGGTCAGCGAAAACGGTGGCGCTTGGATCAAGAAAAATTTGTTAAGTTACAGCAGAAAAAATTCGTTAAGCAAAGTTTTAATCTTTTTTGGTTAGCTCTTATCGGTATCAGTGGGACTTTAGGGGTTGAAGCTGCAATACATTATCGTTATGATTTCTGTCAAATATTTTACGTATTAGCTCAGTGATGATGATGCAGCAGGGTCTATAGACAATTCAAAATTGAACTTACAAAAACCACGAATAAAATCTGCCTAACAAGGAAAATACAAAGAGGTAAATCCTCAGATTTGAATGAAACTTGAATATGTTGTAAAGCATAAATATTAGGCCAGTCTTATTTTTAGGTGCGCAATCCCAAGTTTAAGAATTTAAAAAAAAAAATGAATATATTTTAGGTTTTTTATATTTTCCAATTTGGGTATCAAATGAAAGGTATTTTAAAAATACATCCGCTGGTATATAAAACATGTCCGTGCATTTCCGAGCATTTTTATTATTCAACAAAACAATTTTTTCGAATAGCACATTTGTGTGGAATGTTTTTGTTGGTTTGAGTTCAAATTAACATGTAATAGTACTTATTTAATTTCATCGAGGGAGGGGGGCTTTTTAATTTTCGAAATCGTTCGGCGAGAACACACACGACTTGTCCAGAAGAGCTTTTATAGCCCCTATTTTAAATATTTCAAATAAGCGCACTTAAAAACAATACGTGGCTAATAATTTTTGTCCTTAACAAAATATTCAAGTTTCATTAATATCGGCCACTGTATAGTTTCCTTGTAAGCGTATATCAAAAGTAATTTCGAATCAGAAGCTTTTTGCAAACGTTAAAAAAATATTAAAGATGCAAACAAAAAAAATTTTTTTTTGTTAATTTAATAAAGTTTTCAATCGAAATACTGGTCTACAAACTTTGATGTGGAACGCGTATTTTTAATTTATTAAACTGTTCATGAGCCTATAGAAGATCGTTTATTTTTTATAACTTTAAAAAGAATATGAATGTACTATTTCCCAGCAAAAAATAAGCTCGCTTTGGCAAGCAGTAACTACATTTCTATGCTTCCAAAATAGGGCTTCACCACATTGCATACAATAAAGCATTTAGCGAAGGCATTCTGTTGTGCTTCTGTGAAGCAGTGAATAATGCTTACAATGAAGAAGTAAAGAATGCATACCATGAAGCACTAATTTTGTCAACACACAAAAAGGACTTTTTTATTGCTTAAAAGAGATATACCAAGTGGGACATCGCGAACAAAAATCATGCCTCTGGAATTGTTTGGGAAGCACTTGGTATTTAAATAATGCCTTCCAGAACTGCTTCTGGATACGCACCATTTTTCATGGGTTATGCAATAAAAATTTAATAAAGGAAAATGGAATAAAACGTTAATATTTAACCTTTTACCATTTTCGCTGGCACCAACAATGCCATTTTAAACTTGCCCTGGTATATGATATATAATGTTTTTTTGCTATCAATTTAATTTTGTTTTCTCGAAATAAATGAATTAATTTAATAAATTTTTCTCGAAACTTTTTAAATATTTAAAATTTGTTTTGTTTTAAAAATACTAACAATAGATATATAAAAATAAATAAGTTGACTAAAAACTTTTTTAATTACTGCCGAAAAGCTGTAATTTTTTGGATCAATTTTTTGTTTCGGTTTCAGAAAAATCCAGTACAAAAGGTCGTAACTAAAATTACTTAAAAACTCCATTTTTTTAATAAATTTTTTTCTCAGAAACAAAACCGTCTTTGTTTCTTAACCATTCTACTGTGTAGCCAAATTTAAAAAAATCTTCGTGTGTTGCGTTGTCAAATACGTCTAACGCAATGTGAGAAGCACAGGTATTTTTCGGGGCAGTAAAATAGCTCCCAATGAAATAAGTCCCAAAAAAAAAAAATAAATGACTCCCAAAAATGTCCATACAAATTGGAAGTTATTTTACAATGAAATAACTCCCAAATCGTGGGGCCTTTTAATATATATTTTTTTTTTTTGAAGTTATTTCATTTTTCCATTTTGAAAAAAATCCCAATTAATTTGAATGAAATTGCTCCCAAGTTAATGCAATTTTACATGAAATTGTATCAAGAAATATAATTTTATTTACGAGTTTCAGTGACACTTCTTAGATCTAATGCAAAAATTCATTGAATTCATCATGCAGGTAATTTTATTAAAAATGAAAATTTTGTTGTTCAGGTGCACCAACCGTAATAACAGAATTTGAGTCGTAGTAACCAAATTTCAGTTGGTAAATAGCGATATTTTTCTCTCTGTGAATGTTTCAATATATTTCCCAATAGAAAACCACAAACGACTGCATAATAAAAGATATAAATATTTTCTTTCTTTCAAAGTCAATTTTTCCCCTTAAAAAATAAAAATTAAAAACGGTTTTGATGAGATAGTTTTTGTATGAAACATAACAATATTTATAAAATTGTCTGTACTTTTTCCCTAAGATGCACTTACATGTTGACCTACATTCTACACATTTACTGAAATTTTAACCACAATAGTTCCCGCTTAAATACGATCACTTCAGTGCGTTCCCCATTTAAGTGAGTACTGGCAAAAAATTATTTCATAAAAAATTCATGCAAATAATTCCGATTAAATACGAACCGTAGGCTGAGTTAAATTAGTTAAGTAATAACGAAATTGAACGTTAAATGCGTTTTTAAAAATACGAGTTTTTTCTTAAAAAAACAATCCATAAAATACATAATTTTTTTTTAAGAATTATAACTTATTTTTAACTAAAACTCCAAAAAATTAATCAAAAACTTCTTTTAAAGGAAAGAAGTCAATTTATTTAAGAAAAAAGTTTAAAAAGACTCACTCAAAAAAAAATAATTTAATTAAATGCGTGTTTACGCATGTACGCGATTATTTCTTAAGTGTGTTACTGCGCATGATGATTCCCAGCTTAAATGCGCAGAACACTTAACATTTTTGATTGCGCATTTATGCGGATATTACCGTGTTCACTAAAGATTTTATATATTAGGTTATTAACGTCTTTTTTCCTTGCCTTGCTTCCTTTCATGTCTTTCCTTTTTGCTCTTTTTTTGTTTTTGGAAGAGGACATCATATCACACCTGGATCAACGCCTGACTAAATTAAGGTGTCCTAAATGTTGAGAAGAACTAAACTTTGAATTTTAAGCATAATTAACAGAGAATTTCTGCAAAAACCGACTTTCTGTATCTGACCAGAGGCAGGTCCATATTTATGGCAAATAATTACTAATTCATAGATATAGAGTAAAGATTTTTGGTCCATTTCGATTTATCTCGCGTAGTTTCCGAGATTTACCTTATTTTATCATTACAAAATAAAAATTAAGAGTAAAAAACTCCATCTATAAGTCAGCGGAATCAATTGTGATTAAAATTACGTGGAAAATTTTGTAAATTTGAGCATCACGAATTACTAAATATTAGATTGAAAAATTAGTTCAAGTACAGCTGAAATTTGATCTTAAGGTAAAATAAAATTATAACTAATAACTTAAGCTAAACAACTGATTTAAACGTTAACAACAGAAAAAAATAGTTCAACTGAATTGGAACCCGTTTTGATTACTTTTGTACTAACTTTTCTATGGGTGTACTGTATATCAAATAAATGTATTTAATATTTATTTTCAAAATATTAATTTGGGCTTCACCTTATTTTGGGTTCGAATTTGTATGAATAAACATTTATTGCTTAAATTTTAACCGGTACACTCACAATATTTTAACAGTAAATGATTGTAGTTTATTTAAAAAGTAATCAGTAAACTTTGTTTTTTAAGGAATATACATTCAAACTACAAATAAATATTTTAGAAAGGTTGAGGTTAAGAAGAATAATAAACGGTTTTCTCTAAAAATTATTATTATTTGTGTCTTATAACTGCCAGATTGGCTCTATATGAAACATTTTTCTACAACCTGCCGGCTGTAAGAATCAAACCTGCGCTTGTTCTTGCATTACAAACGTAACAATACCAAGTCATGACCGTTAAGCGATCACACCGAAGTATGGCCTCCATTGTAATGCAGTTTTCTTTTCTAATAGCTTTTCTGTTATTGTGTATTATACTCAGAAGTGACAAACACTCTCAAACACAAATATTCTATTTTTAGGATTTTGTTTATTTTTCTAATCTCCTCCTCTATATATTTTTAAACTTATTTTACCATTTATTAAAAAACAAACTACACATAAATACTGTTTTTCTCTAGCAGTTATTATTTTCAATTATATTTTTTTTTTGTACAAAAAATTCCTGATTTAAACCAAAAAGTTAATGATAGTAAAAATTAAAGAAACATTTTTTTTTATTTTATTTTTGATAGTGAATATAAAAAAAAAATTATTATTATGGATTTTGTGGTAATTTTTAAATAGTTTAAAATAAATGAAAAAACATTTGATTTAAAAGAAAAGGGAGTAGACCAGGTTTTAACTTTATGTTTAGTAGTGTTAAAGTATATATTCCTTTGATTTTAACGACAAAATATTGTTAGTGTATAAAAGCCATTTAAAATCCTATTCTACTTAAATCGATTGAAGTAATTCCAAAAGTAACCAGTTAAGCTTAATTCCAGTCAGACAGTTTTCATGTTAGGGATTGGTATATCAAACATATCCTGTCGAAATCCCTAAAGTTCTTCTTTTCCAGTGAAGACTTTACACCAGACATGCAAGCTGCTGGTTATCAGCCGCTTAGCCGTCGAAAAGTTTTTTTGTAAGCCGAAGCCATAGCCGATTCTCTCGGCTTAAACCGACTGGCCGATAAGTCCCCTAGCAAGATTTTTTTATAATATAATAAAGCTGCATTTACATATACCATCGAAATCCTGTTTAAATGAGGTTTCGATAACATTTTAGTGTACATGTACATACACAAGATTTCTGAATTTAAGGTAAAATAAATTTTATAACTATTTCCTGGACCAGTCACGGAACCTGTCACTTTAGTTTGGCATTGTCTTGGGACGAGGTGGACATGTTATAAATATAATTGCGCCCACAGTGCAATTAATTTATTTACGTCAAACAAACCGACTTTTTGAAACGAGGACTCTTCCATTGACATAAATTGTCCCATTTAAAAACATTTTACAAGTGAAAAGAAAAAGCCGTAAGTTGAGAAGGCGGTGTATATTAATAGAATACAGACATAAGCATTACTTGCATTAACTGCATCCTACTTACTAACACAAAGAAACAAACACTCACATATTCTTACATAAAAACTATATAAATAAATCACATAAGACTCAAGAAACTTTTCTTAAGAAATTAGGTTTATGTGTTGCTTTGGTGTAAAAAATATACAACAAAAAAGATTATTTTTTTGTTGCTGTACAGCATCGAAAACGATGACAGACGAGGTCGAAAGGGATAAGAGGCAATTTTTAACATACATGAGAAAATAACGAGTGTTAAGGACTTTCTATAGATATAAGAACATAAGCACATTAGGGTGACAGTAATAACTGAAGAGCTTTCTTAAATAGCAAATCTGAAAATTTGAAATTGTGATCAACAGAGGGTCAAAAACATTAGAAGTTAAAATTGAAAGTGCTATTTTTGTGAATATCTTTTGATTTTCATGTATCTACTCTACGCCCAGAGAAACACAGGAATAAGTTTCATCAATTTTCGTTAAATGTATCAATTTCATCAATATTTATGAAACAGTTTATAAACAACGAGGATTATTATGACATTTTTCCCACACTAAAATAATGAAATTCTTACTAATACAAAAGAACCTTTATATATATAGTGAAACATTTCATAAATATGATGAAAATAATTTTGTTTTTTATAAAATGTTTCATAAATACAAGTTTGATATAATTTTTATTAAAAATAAAAATTATGTTTTTCGCCCTTTAATTGTGCAATAAAAATGAAAATTATTCAAGTTCGAGGCCATACTCTATATTTCTTTTTAGGATATTGTCCTAACAAATAATCTATAGAGTTTTGTTGTTTATAAACTAAACAAAATATAAAAAGGAGAGAAAAACAAAAAACGTGTATTAAATATCCACCAGAGGTGGACCTTGCACATAACAAACAAGTTTTCAATTTATTTTTTGATCAATGGTTATAATCTTTAACTTCAAACTCATATGTATATTAGTTCTCATGTAGTGAGTAAACTAGTTCATACGAATGTTTGATGTTTGGCATGGGATTGATACCGCTTTCAAAACGTGTTCTGATGATGGGAACCTAGAAAATTCCCGAAAAAGATCTATCAATACATTCCTGAAAGGGTTTAATAATAAATTTGAAAACAAAAAACTCTATAGATTATTTGTTAGGACAATATCCTAATAAAGACATATAGAGTATGGCCTCGAACTTGAATAATATTCATTTTTATTTCATAAATACTCTGAAACGTGACATTAAACGGAAATCTATGAAACATTTCATAAATATGATGAAGCTTTTCCTTTGACTGCATATTGCTTTAAATTTCTTTATTTCATGTCTGATCAATTATATCACAATCTTGTGCAAGCCTTAAAAACTCCTAAGTTGGGAAAATAAATGTTGCCCTTATGTTTGCCCACATTTTTTGCCAAGGAAACGAAATGGGAGGCCACTGTTAAATTTTTATAAAAAAAGTTTCAGTTTCATTATGTAGAGTAGAGATTTTTTCAGACCATAAATGTTTAGCAATATTGTTTTATGATACTTTTGTGTTTATGTTGAAGGACTTTTTCATTTTCTCATACTTATATTCCAACTTATTGTTAATATAAAAGGTCCTTGTACTTACTAGTATTAAGTAGCTGTACGAGTAGTTATAGCAGTGGTGTTCAAATTATACACAGATCCATACATGAGTGTCTGTGTGTAGTAATTGTTTTAATAACTTCTTCAAAAAATAATAATGATTATAATAAAATTTCCTTAATCACAAAACTTAGTTTTCTTTCTGTACATAAGAGTTTAATTGTCATTATCCCATTTACTATTCATAAATATTGATTGGCTTATTCAATGTAATTCAACTATTGCAAAACTCTAAGAGTAAGAGTGCTTTAAATTAAAATTAAATAATTATGAAAGAAATGCGATGAAGGATTTTCCTTTATCATATTACAGTAATGGATATACATGCAAGGAGCGATACATGAGTGTTTAGGCATCCAATGCTACGTTTCCACTATACGTATTTTTGAAAAAAAATGTATGTTTTGATCCGAAACACATTTAGAAACAAATAAACATATATTGAATTCAGTGTTTCCATATCGCCAGTTTTAACTGTTTTATCCATTTTTTTGGATGCTTAACAGTTTTCCAGCGTTGTCATTAAAATAACTGTTTTTTTAGTAATGCATGCAGTGTTTCATACAAACCCAGGGAAAAAAGTTTCATTTTGATGAAATTGTTTCATAAATCGTTTGTCTTCAATTATTCCTCATATTTATGAGGCTTTCATAAATATGATGAAGAGTTTTATAAAAATGTATCATAAATGTTTCATAGACTATTATCGTTTCATAAAATGTTTTTATAAAATTGTTAACATGTTTGGTTTGCTTTTTTTTTGTAAATATACGGAGGTTGACAGTTCGTTATACATTAAAAATAACATTAAAATAATCTCGATGTATGTATGTATATAAAACCTTAAAATTAATAAAAATGTAAAAAATATTACTTGAGCCAGAGTAAAAACCATTTTTTTTTATAAAAATAGAACATTTTTGGACTTCAAAGTTTAGTAATGTAGTGATGCTTGTACGGAAAAAACACTACCCAGCCAGAAATTGCCAATGGTCTGAAAAATCAAGCACTGGCAGAGCACTGTTTGCCAATGGTCCAACAAATCAAGTGCTGGTAAAGCCCAGAATTACAACGGCCTGCAAACGTTAGTAAAAAGAGCTTTGCCAGTACTAACAACTGTAAAAATAATAAAACCACTGGCACAGCCCTGGCTTAGAACGCTTTCCCAACGTTGACCAAAAGAGCTTTGCTAGTGCTCGATTTACTAAATTTTATAAATAAATCACGTTTTCATATTTAATATTCTTAATTTAATTAAAAATTTTAATATCAAATTGATGGATAATCGATTTGAATAATAAATTTTCTAATTTCAAATATAAAATAAATATTTTTTTTCGTAAATTTACACATTTTTAATTGAAAATTAAAACATTTTCTTTATAAATTTCAAATTTCTCTATGAAATATTACAAACTGACAGCCAGAATAGAAATGATTTTTTAATTGAATTTTATTTAAATCGCCATTGCAGAAATTGAATTTGTACGTTATTTTTTTAACATAATTTTATTATTTTAAATAATAAAAATAAAATTTTATAAAAAATTATAATTAGTACACTGTTTTTTTATTAATTAATGTATTACTTTATTAGTTGTTTGCCAACGCTTTGAAAAATTTTTGAAATTATGATTTTGGTACTGCCAAAGCACTTATTTCAAGTGCTTTGCCAACGTTTTAAAAAAGAAAAGGCCACGCCCTACCCGGTGTTATCATTTTGGGGTTGGTATAGTACTTAAATCTTCATAAATTCAACGCTCTGCCAACGCTCATACCACCGTTGAAAGCACTGGGCCAACGCTTTGCAGTTCATATTTTTCTGGCTGGGTAGCCACGTGTTCGATTACTAAGAAGACAAGAATGGAGCAAACTTGACGGTTAAAAGGTTTTTTGTTAAAGCTCTGCCTGGTCTGGAGGCTCTAGATTTTCCGGTTTAAGTGGATGGAAGAACAACCCAGCAAAACCACACATTACCAAATCATGGGTAAAGTAATGTATCGCCATATAGCTTCACGCATTACATTACACCTTACTTCATTGAAGAATTTTACAGGCGATGAGCATAAAAGTAATGGGTGGACTCATTACCTTGTAGGGGGTAAAGCAACTGGTTACTTGTATGGTTACATGGTGGGAAAAAGTAATGTGTCTATAAATAGATTTTCATAAAAAAAATGCATAAAAATTTTTTTTACAGATATTTTTTTTTTTAATTACATAAATAACTTTTTTTTTTTTATTAAATAAATTGCGTGGTCGTGCTGGGATTCGAACCTGGGGTCTCTTAGTTAGGCGAGAACTGAGCTATCGATACATATAATATTTTATTGCTTAAAATGTAAATGAGTTATGTATACACCTTACCCTCATGCTTACAAAAAATCACAAAGTAATTTGTCTATAAATAGATTTTCAAAAATATATATTAATAATTACTTTACGTTTATAATTCATGCATTATGTAATTGATGATCGGTAAGTCATTACTTTATGTTTTGAAGTAATGTAAAATGTAATAAGGTATAATTACAAGGTAATCCATGATTGTTCAATTATAATGAGTTACCGATAACTATCGGTAACTCATTACTTCTTGTTGGAAAATAATGATACAGGTAAGGAGTACACATTACAAGGTAATGCATAACTTTATCGCACCCATTACCAAAATTTTGCTGGGAAACTTATAAAATATTTACTTTTTCGCCTTTACACCAACATTTTTATTATGTTACTCGTGAAAATTCTAAAAAAAACTTAACGGGAATTTAGGACATATTAAAAGGAACATATGATTTAAATTTAAAACTTTAATTTCCCCCCACCAACAATCAGCAAAAGAGAAAAAACGAAAATAAATAGTGAAGTAAATGAAAATAAAAATTTGTTTTAAATCGGCAAACACTCGAGTTTTTATTCTAATTCGATTCCAATTTTAATTCGCGACTATTTTGATGAAATTTTATTAGATTTTGATTTTAGTGATTTATAAATAAATTTTATTAAATAAACTTTACAAATCAAAATAAAAAATCGGAAAGAATATTGTGTAAATCTGTGTGTTTTTGATAGTAATTATGGAATACATCGTCAACTCGTTTGATTAACGCAGCACAAATTTTCATAAAATTATTTGTGTTTTATATGAAATGAGAAGTACACTCATAAAAATAAGCCGTCGACGAATAAAAATTACGTTTTAGAAAAAAACTGCTAAAATTAGCAGAACAGTAAAAGCTGTTTATTTTACAAAATTTAAGTTATATTAGCGCCAAATTTTAGTTAATTACAAATAGAAATTTACTCTGCTAAAATCAGCAAAAATTTTTACTAAATAGCTTTAGCAAACAAAATGTTTGTTATATTTTCCTTAAAAGTGTTTTTAATGAAAGTAACAGTATATTTTGCTAAAATAAACAAAAATGTTAGTTAAAAATGTGTAGACTGCTGATTTCGAAAGGGCAAATTTTTATTCGTATAAAAAAACTTTAAAAATGTTTACATTTTTTGTGAAATTTGTTTGCTGATTTTAGCAGAATAATTTGTTACTTACAATTATGCTAAATTTAGCTCAGATATAACGAAAATTTGTAGATTCAGCAGATTATTTCTTGCTATTTTTTCTTAATAATTGTTAGCAAAATAAATTTGCTAATTTTAGTACTTTTTCTTGCAGCGTCATTTTGAACTAATTTTTAGTAGTTTTAGCAACAAATTTTACTAATTGTTGATGCATTAGTGTAATAGTAATAATAGAGATATTTTGTAACACAGAAAAATTGCGTTTATTTTTGACATTGTTAAATTCAACGTATTAAATAAATGTGGAAATTTTATTGAAATAAAAAGGAAATTATTACTTTTCAATGTCAAAACGGCCGCGTCTCTATTTTATGACAGGATAAAAAAAAATAGATTCACGATTTTAAAAAAGGTCAAGATTTTTTGAAAAAAATATATTTTTCAGTTTTGGGAGAGATTGCCAATTCCATTTTTTAGCTGTATGAGAAATTTGTATTGTTCAGCTGATCTATTTTACCTATCTGCCTTAAATTTGTCAAAAATGGTCTGAAACAATAAATGCATAACAATAAATGCATAATTTTTATTCGTAACTTTTAAAGAGAAAAATTATCGAAATGTTTAAAAAAATGTTGAACCTCCTTGATGAAAGTGTGAATATTTATAGAAAAACTTTCCTATTTAGTACTTTATTATTAGAAAGTACTTTTTAGAACTTTTTCAGGAAAAAAATTTCTACTAAAGTGTTTTCTCTGATACCACTTTTTCAACGTTCAACGTAATAATTTATAAATGAATCAAATTTTGTGGTTATTTTGATTTCACAATTATTATTAAAAGTTAATAAGTGTGATAATTTGTTGTCTCGTACACGATTTTTATAGAAATGGTTCTGGGTTGAATATCCGAAATTTTGATCCGGATCGGAAAAGATTATTGGTTCACATTTTATTACGATGTGCAAATTTGATGAAAATCTGTTAATATTAAGACAAAGTTAATCCACAAATGAACCACTTAAATTGAAAGTGGTATGAGTCCATTTTCAAATAAACTGAGATATTGATGGGGTTCCATAGTATTAAATGGATTTTACTAACTGCACACAATTTATTTGTCAAAAAGATTTCAAATCTGTTCTTAATTTTTTTAAACCACGTACCATTTTTGCAATTTCGTTATTTTAAAAAAAAAAATAATTTTACCAAAAAGTTTGATCATTTACAGATTATGTGAAAAAACTTGTTAGTTTTCCAATTTCTTAGAAAATATACAATAAAAATGAAATGAATGTCTATGTTCAACCGTTTATTTTGAAAGTGGTATGTGTCCATTATATATTGAAAAAAGAACATTTCCAATTGATCTCAATTATCATATAATGGTTATGTATATGTTTCTAAATTATCATAGTATGATTCCTTCATTATTCTTTCAGCATTCTGTTGAAGCTGGATTAAAAAGTTATGCATGTTTTTTTTAAATAGTATAAACGTATAGACGTTATTAATTTAATAATTTAGGGGAAACTAGACACACTTGATCCCTTGGAACACTTGATCCCCCCTCAAATATCTCAAGATCTAGATAACTTTTGTATTGCTTTGTCTATGTTTTGTTAGCTTTAATAGTGCCCTTATTATTTTGTAATAAAAATTTACAAAGTAACTGGGACAATAAGAAAGATATATAGTGCGCCCCGGTAGGCTAGTTGGTAGCGTGCTGGCTTATCAGTGCGGGGGTCGTGGGTTCGATTCCCACCAGAGGCACTGGTCTGTTTTCGCTACAACGCGCCGAAGGCCATAGTAGCTAGTGCTCGGTTAGGGTAATAGTATATAATTTGTAATTATATGATTATTAATTAATAAAAAAAAAAAAAAAAGAAAGATATAAGCACCATGTTTTAAGTTTACAGGTTTATACTTTATTCTGACCTTACTTCTGAAAGGTTTCTGAACGAAGTGTTGCGAATTTCAAAACGTCCATTATTTAGCTTTTAACAGTATTTGGTTAGATAAAAAAAACTATGTGAAACTTGTTTTATTCCTTAACGTAATTTTTATAACCATACAAATCGGAAAAAGTCATTTGCTAGACACTTGATCCCTTTTTTAATGACACACTTGATCCCTAGGATCAAGTGTATAATATGTATTTTATCAGTAGATATTTATCGATATTAATCCGATAACAATTCTGATTTTAAATTACTAAGTTTTTCTTTAATATTTATCTGTTGGCTGCATTGTATATTTGCTGTAATAAGATTCCCTAAAGACTTTCTTTTTCATTTTGATGTCGGCGTTATCGGTTCGTATAAGGTACTCTACAATATGTAAGTATTTTAAATGTTTACTAAGAAATAATTAAAATTGTTAAAAAAAAATATATGACAAAAAATAATTTAAACATATATTAACAGTGAATAAAAATTAAAACTTCGTATGAGAGAAAAGAGGGCGCGAATCAGCGTACCCTATTAAATGCTGAAAATTTAAAAAAGCCGTTAATGAAGTAATTAAAGATGGAAAAGGAAATAAAACAACAGCTTAGAAATTTAAACTCAATTTTATGACTTTAAAGAAAACAACAAAAGTCTGAAAATGAAATTTAGTTTAAACCAAACTATCAAAAATCATTAATTTTTATTTTGGAAGAAGAAGCCGTATTAAAAACACATTTGCTTAATGGTTCAAAATTGCACCATGGTCTTACTACTTACCAAACGCAAAAATTAGCATATGAATACGACATAAGACAACACAAAAAGATTCCACAGAACTGGGTATATAATGAAAAGGCCAGTTATTTTTGGGTAAGGAACTTTTTTGTAAGAAATAAGTAATTATCCCTCCGAAGCCAGAAGCGAGAGAGCGTGGATATGTTTTTCAATAATCTAAAAGAGTTATATTTGGAAAATAATTTTGCACCTAACTAAATATTTAATGTTGATGAGACGGGGATAAATACCGTACACAAACCACATAAAGTCATAGCTGGAGGAGGAGAAAAACAAGTGGGTAAAATTACTTCATGTGAAAGACCACAACTTTATGCTGCGCTATAAATGTCATAGTCAATAGATACCAACATTTTTTATTTACCCACAAAAAAATGGCAAAATCGTAAAAATATGCAGTCTTCATTTTCCCTTACCAAAAACCATTAATCTACTATTTTTAAATAAAAAAATAAAGTATATAAAAAAACATTGAAGTATTTCATAATTTAATTTTCACTTTAATTAATGTCGAAATAAATTGTTCTTTTATGTTGATTGTAATCAAGAAAATCATATTTTCTTTAATTTCAAAGTGTTTTGTTTATTTTATGGATTTGATTCATGGGATCAAACCCCTTTTGTGAACACACTTGATGCCCGGGAACAAGTGTCTAATATACAGGGATCAAATGTATTACACTATTAGACACTTGTTCCGTTTTTTACGATTTCAGTGTTTTTTTATATCTTTAAAACTGTGTATTCAATAAAACTTTTGCTTCCATTTTAATTAGATATTTTAAAAAAACTCTAAAAAAAAAAATTTACCCCAGGAAAAAATATTGAAAAGTTTAGGAGATAAATGCCTTCTCCTTTTTGGGGATCAAGTGTGTCTAGTTTCCCCTTAACATTTTTAAAAAATATTGCGCTGACGAATAATATTTGCGTTATTAAGAAGTTATATAAACCATTATTTTGTCGCTATACGATGTTTACATATACATTTTTATTTTATTATTATCTAAAAAAGGAAAACTAAACGTTCTCTTTTTCAGCACAAATATTATTTTGTCAAGAAAAATTAAATAATGGAAACATGGGACTACAGCACAAGTACGCATTAAAATATTGTTAAGAATACAATTTCACAATACATTTATAATGATCATAACATGTTTGTGGCAATCATAATATTTGCACTATAACCATATTATTGTCCTAGTTATCATATTATAATCATGGAAAAGAATTTTGTCATCATTTATCACCATATTATGATTATTGTAAACAAATTATGATTATATAGTACAACAGAATTAAAAGCAGGTGTATTTTGTTTAAATTTTTCTTTATAATGCTTAACATTTTTTTTGTTTACAATTTATTTTGCGTGAGTACAACAAATTTAGAAATAAATCACTTTTTTATCACCTTTTACATAATTTTAGACTTTTGGGTGTAATGAACAATAACTTCATTTAATGAATGCGTGTCAATTTAACTTTTGTGTAGGTTCCCATGGTAGACCGGGCTGTTTTTCTATTTATATGTCTTTTTGCTTAATATTATTTAATTTGTTCGTACTGACTGCTTCTCACAATTTTTTTTTTTTTTCACAAAATCTTAAACAAGAATAAAAGGGTGCGCAGCTATAATGTGGCTGCAATTACATAGAGGATTATGATAGCAAATACTATATTATGATTGTAGACAAGAAATTAATATGATAAACGAAAAATAACAGACATTTTTTTTTTTTTTTTTTTTTTTTTTTTATAATTTAACCAATACTCAGGGGATGCCCCCTACTCATGCAGTGCATTGTATTGATCAGGAAAATAAGGTATGGGAAGGAGGAAAGAGGGAGTAGTGTTTGTGGATATTTGATTTAAATTTTTCTAAATTGTAAGTAACAGGGAAGACTTCTGCGGGAAGTTTGTTATAACATGATTAAAGCAACCATATTTTTTGTGTAATATGATTGATAAAATAATAATTTAATTGAAACAATCATTTATGGCTGTAGGAAAAATAGTTTTTTTCTCTGCGTGTAGAGAATAAAGTTCAATGTATCTACCACCGTAATAAAAATAGCTTAAGCTGTTTGGATGTGTTGTGTGCAAAATTTAAAAAATTGTTAAAAACGCAATTTACGCGTTTTTAAGCGGTTTTCTCAAAATTGGCAAAATAGAAAACAGATTTGATATCAGCGACACAAAATCTATTAAAAATATATATCGCCGTTCAAACCAAATCGATTTTTTTAAATTGTGCTGCTGTGTGTTATTTAAAAGACTGGGTGCTGGTTTTAAAAGGTACGTTTATTACAAACATTTCATAAGCTATTTAGAAAGCATACATTTTTTGAATTTCCTATGTTATGCCAAAGGTGGCAACCAACAATATTCTCAAGATTGTTTATCACATGCTCTGCCAACGTATAAACGACAGTCGCCGACGCTTTGCCAGTACTGTGCCGATTGTAATTTTCTGCCAGTGTGGTGGGTAACCGTAGGTTGCTCAAATATGCCCGCACTAGCATTTGGTTTATTGGAAACAACTTCCTAACGTTGGAAAAACAAACAAAATGTTTGTCTTAAAAAAGCTTTTCCAGAAACAAATTTTATATTTAAAAAATATTAAAGGAAATGAAAATAAAAAAGTAATTATGCCTGAAACCTGAACCGAAAACTCGAAACCATCTGATTACAAAATTTTAAACCGATGGTTATTTCTGGCTGTATATAACTGGGAAAGCACTTTTAGAGAACGTTGGCATAATGGTCTAAGCCAAATCTTTGCCAGTGTTTTTTTTTCTGGGCCACTGAATTTCGGGTTCTACGCTGTTAACGTATAGCTTTTTGCACTTAGTGCAATAATAACTATTTTCTATGTTCTCATTCGCATTTTGCTTTATCGGCAAAATGTATCAAAACATTTTAATCTACAAAATTAACAACATGACTATCATCCAGTGGCGGATCCCTCCATTTTGAGAGGGTGATAATTTTTGAACATTTTTGTAAATTTTAAAGAAATTTTTCTGATTTTTTGAAGGGGTACGGAAACTCTAAGATTAATTTTTATCTCAAAAATTAGGATATGAAACATAAAAATTTTTATTTTTTCTAGTGTCTTATTTTCGCGAAACCGTATGATTCACTACTCAAGAGTTCCAGGCTACTAAAGAAATTATTCGTGGATCAAAATATTACAAATTATTTACTTTTGATGGCCTTAAATGTAAAAATTCTGAATTTTTTCAAATTAAAACTTCTTTAATCAAAGTGACCGTTAAATATCAATATCGAATAAAATCTGATAAAAATTTATCAATTTGTCTTACATATGTATATAAAACTTAAAAAAAGAAATAAAATTCGTAAAATTTGTTCTTTTAAAAACCAGAGAAAAGTAATTTGTCCTTTTTGACTATTTTACAATTTTTGTAATTTTTAATTTTTACCGCTCGTGTAAATTTTTGTTAAGATTTTCTGGCTTTAAAAAATATTGACTTTGTTGTTTTTTTTTTTAATGTTTGTCCAACCTTTCACACATTTGAATTTCTCCTGTCTTTTTATTACAATTTTATTGCAGAATGTAAAATTTTATTTTGTTAAATTTTCTGGTGTTTATTTCTTCAAATCCGAAACATTTAAACTTCTATAAATCTAAAATTCCTAAAAGTTTTTACGGATTTCTGTTACACAAAATATCCTCTGTTTCAGCGGAAATATGTGGTTCCATGTGTTTTACTGTGCATCGTATTGAAAAATAATGAGATATTTATCTTTTTTAGAACAATTGATGAATTTTGAAACTCGTATTTTTGAGCATATTTTAGTGCTTTTTAGAACAAAAACCTATTTTTATAGCATATTTTAGCAATTTGTTTTTTTATTTAGTTTTTAGTTATCGAACAATTTTATGTTGCAATAAGAAATATTTTTTGGGTTTTCAACACTAATTTCGGAATTAAGTCATTTTTTGAAAATTTAAATTTCTTGTTTTCAGAATACACCGATTTAGCTATATTCAATCTTTTATTCCCTTTTTTGTTGGCATTAAATAAATTTCGCAAAGTAATTCCAACTACATATACTGAAAAATAAGTTTTAAAATACGAATTCTTAATGAAACTGTGAGTTTTAGAAGCAAATTTTTCGTTACTAGTGCATTTTTTTATGAGCTAAAACTTGATTTTTAAGAGCATTTTACCGGTTGCTTTGGTTAATATACATTGTAAAAGGGAATTTCGACACTTTTAATGATACAAAGCGATACTTTTTATGTTTTGAAAATCTTGTGTTACTTTGATTCTAGTAAACCGAATTTTAAAATTTTTCTACCAAAACTATAAAAAACAAAATGTTTAAGGGCCATTATTACAACTTGTCTTTAAAGTAATTGTTAGTAAAAGGTAACTTTAGCTAAAGTGAGGAAAAAAGTGAGCTATAATGTTTTTCGTTATTACCACTTCCCAATAAAATAAAATTAATATTTTTGATAATGTGGCAGCAACAAACTAAAAACCGATTATTAGTTTATGAATTGGTTTATAAAAATACGTAGTGGCAACGTACTTTTATTTATTTGTTTACAAAAAAACAATAATTTGTGAAATACGGTTGTGAAATTCGGTATTTTCTTCTTTTTCTTTATAGAGCAGAAAATGTGGTAACTTTAAACACATAAACCATACGTTTAAAGTTAAAGGCAACAATGTCTTCCCTTTAGCTTATGGGTCACTTTTAGCTTAAAGTATACTTATAATAACGAAAAACTAATAATCTGTCAGATAACATCCGAACTTTAGCTATTGGCAAGTTGTAATAATGGCCCTAAGACTTTTTAAACTTTTTCTTTACCATTTTCGAAAGAAGAGTAACAACATTTATTTAAAATTTTACAATTTTCGGATTTAATAGCTATAATAAATTTTCAAATGTGTCCTTTACAGCAGTATACAGTCCACCAAAACATAAAATAGAATGTGACCTATATAAAATGCTTATAAACAAACACAACTTTAAGTTCATTATGGGAGGTGATTTCAACTCAAAAAACATCTACTGGGGATCACGACTTACAAATACGAAAGGAAAAGAGTTATATAAAGCTTTAATTGAAACTGGAAGTGATACCATCTCCACAGGATGTCCTACCTACTGGCCATCTGATAGAGACAAGATGCCAGATTTGATAGATTTCTTTATAATACATAAGATCTCTAAGGCAAATTTAGAAATTAAAAGTGGTTTTGATTTCAGTTCAGACCACTCACCAATTTATCTCACGTTTTTCTGTGACATACAAAAAAAAAGAAATCAAACAGCACGTTAACCAACAAGCATACTGATTGGAAGCTCTATAAATCCCTAATAAAATATAAAGTCAACACCTTGGCTAATATCAACAATACTGATGATCTAGAAAGAGAAGTAGAAATATTTACGACTCTATTGCAGCAATCAGCATGGGGAAGTACACCTGTTTTGAATAAATCGGAGAAACAAATATCCTATCCAGAAAGCATTCGAGACCTTATTTTAAATAAAAGAAGGCTTCGTAAGAAATGGCAGCAAACTCGATGTCCACTTGATAAAACCATATTGAACAATGCTACTAAGAATCTAAGACGAGAAATAGAAAAAATTAAAAATGTCAACTTAAACCATTATCTATCTGAATTAACCTATGATAATAAAACAGATTATTCACTATGGAAAGCAACTAGCAAATTAAAACAGCCTTTGAGCCACGTTCCCGCTATCAAAACAAATGATGGTAACTGGGCAAAGTCGAATTTAGAGAAAGCTGATGCATTTGCAGAATATTTGTCAACAGTTTTTAGTTCTAACATGAGCAATAACCAAGGCCTCGAAGAAGTATTTAACAACGAAGAAGATGAGATTCCTATTTTCTCAATAACAGAAGTCAAAAAAGAAATAAGTCGTCTTAAAATGAAAAAAAGTCCAGGATATGATCTCATTGTTGCTGGCCTTTTAAAACATTTGCCTCATCAAGGCGTAGTCAAAATTACCAATATATTTAATGCTGCTCTTAAACTAAAACATATGCCAAGCCTTTGGAAAGTGTCAGAAATTATTATGATATTAAAACCAGGCAAAAGCCCAAGCGAAGCAAGTTCTTACCGACCAATATCACTCCTCCCTGTATTGGGTAAACTCTTTGAAAAACTGTTCAGCAAAAGGCTTAAAAATACTATTAATGATAGAAATATAATACCAAATCACCAGTTCGGTTTCCGTGAAAAGCACTCAACTATTGAGCAAATACACCGCATTACTCATTCGATTGAAATAGCACTAGAAAACAAGGAAATATGCTCTGCTGTATTCTTAGATGTTTCAAAAGCCTTTGATGACGTATGGCATAAAGGTTTGCTTCACAAATTAAATCATCTTCTTCCAAAACAATATTGTGAAATGTTAGAATCTTACTTATCAGACAGATTTTTTAGAATTAAACAAGATGACCAATACTCAAATCTATACCCCTTAAACTCTGGTGTTCCTCAAGGTAGCATTCTGGGACCTATTTTATAATTGCTGTATACGTATGACATACCTGTCAATGAAAATTGTGTTGTTGGTACGTTTGCTGACGACACCGTAATCATGTCCATCGACAAGGACATCGATACATCAACTACTAAATTACAAGCTGCCCTGCTGGAAGTAGAACAATGGACTAACAAATGGTGCATTAAATTAAATAGCTCGAAGTCTACACATGTAAATTTCACAAATAAAAATTATAACTGCAAGCCAGTTTACATAGATCAACAAAGAGTTCCTGTCGCGAATACAGCAAAGTATCTTGGGATGACTCTCGATGCAAAATTACATTGGAAGGAGCATGTAAAAAAGAAAAGAGAAGAACTAGATATAAAATATAGAAAATACAAATGGCTCATTGGTAGAAAATCGACTCTCTCAACTCATAACAAGCTTATGATTTACAAACAAATCATGAAACCAGTCTGGACTTACGGAATCCAAATCTGGGGATGTGCGAAGAATAGTGTGCTTCAAATCATACAAAGATTCCAAAACAAAGTGCTACGAAACATAGTTAAAGCTCCATGGTATGCCAGAGATGCAGATATCTACAGAGATCTAAAAATCAAAACAATAGCTTCAGAGATACAAACCAGATCTGAAACACATGAAATTAAACTGATACAACACATTAATCCTGAAATCCCGCTCCTTCTAAACACTTCAGGTCTACAAAGGAGATTAAACCGCTTCAAGCCACATGATCTTAAGTGGCGCTTCAACCAGTAGGATGTTTTTTTATAATAAAACTCCGTTTTCTGTTTATGTAAAATAAATTTCACAAAATCATCCAAACTAAACTGCTAGTTAGTCAATTTTGGCTAGTCGTAGTCTGTAAGCAAATTGTATTTAAAATACTGTTTAATAAAAAAAAAAAAAAAAAAAAAAATAATAAATTTTTAAACATCTGATAAACAAACATTTTTAATTTAACCATGATTTAAAATTATAAACCGTGCTATTTTAAAGTTATTTTGTGTCGTATTATATTTTTTATTTTTTGAACCGGTTTGGGGGGATATATCACCCTTTTGTAAATATACGGAGGTTGTTAAAATTGAAAATAACATAAAAATAATCTCGATGTATATAAAAACAAAAAATTACTTTGGGACCGAGAATTCTTAGTATGGGAAAAGTGGGCCAAATCCTTTTT
Source organism: Delia radicum (assembly GCA_021234595.1). Classification (NCBI taxonomy): domain Eukaryota; kingdom Metazoa; phylum Arthropoda; class Insecta; order Diptera; family Anthomyiidae; genus Delia; species Delia radicum. Next base: position 61,327,640 of record CM037852.1, on the reverse strand, counting down.
TTACGCTAGACCAACACTCAGGGGATTCCCCTACTAATGCAGGGCATTGTGTTGATATTAAGAAAATAGGTTATGGGAAGGAGGAAAGAGGGAGTGTCTGTGAATATTTGATTTGAATGTCTCAATATTGTAAGCATCAGGAAAGACCTCCGCGGGTAAAGCTACCATATTTTACTCCGAATTACGCTTTAACTTTGAAGACAAATGCGGAAGACAGCCACTTCTATACGCTTAATCTGAATTGTGTTTACAAAACGCTTTTTAGATTTTATCATCATACGCAGAGAGAATTTCTTGGACGAGTTTTAATGAAAGTTTTCTTCACAATGTAAATGAAAAATTTCTGAAACTTAATGAAAAAGCTTCACAGTTTTAATGAAACTATTTTTAATGAAATTTGTTCATTAGGTGTATGAAATTTTTAATAAATATTAACAAAATTTTCATCAAATTATATGAAAAACTGCATTAATTCAATGAAAAGTTTCAATGGATGAGTTTTAGTGACATTTAATAGACCTAATGCAAAAATTCAATGATATCATGCACAGAATTCTCTCAGTGTAGGCTACCACACATACTTTCAAAACAAGTTCTGCCAAAAAACTTTTTTTTTGACCAAACAAATGGAACCAAACAGATTGCAACTGAATATAACATAAAGTTTGAGGATATGACAGAAACAGAATGGCTTTATAGAGGCGGTGAATTAGTGCGACATCTAAAGCTAAATAGCATACAAGATGCGAAAGTGAGGGCTTTGAATAGCGAGACGCGCTTTTATAACTTCTAGACCACAGCAAAGGTATAAATTATATACAGAACACACTAAAGTCAGAGCAAGATAACCATTATTTTCAAGGCCCGCTGTGATAACCTGTGATTAACGGGCAATATTTTCGGAACCCAAGCTAAGAAAACATGCACACTCTGTAATACTGGAAAATATGAGACTTTATATCACTTTATGGTAAAATGTACAGTGTTTAAAGAATTTAGGGTAAGATATTTAGGTAAGCCCAATCTCAACCATGACGAAGTATTATTAATTTTAAATGGAGAATTAGTAAAGGGTCCGCAATATGCTATATATGTAATTATATCTGTGCAGCTATGAAGTACAGAATATATATTTAATTTTAGAGTTTAATTAAATTTTTAACCTAACAGGTAACAGACAACTTATGCATATGTCATTGTCATATAAAAAATATTTCTTTATATTAAAACATTGTAAGCTTTGTATTCAAATATTTTTAAATAAAGAATATTACTTACTTATAGTTTGATTCATACTTTAAGAGTTTGGTCATGAATCAGTTTTTGCTTCTTCTGAAAAAATGTGTATTGACATTGAATAAAAGCTCTCGATATACTAAAAAATATGCATTAAAAAACTTAAAAAAACTGTTTTTCTTTAAACCAGTTGGCATATAAAATTAAACCTTGGTTCTTCTTTAGTCTATATGTTTGTTGGTTTAAAACCTAATAATTATAACGTTGTTTTTTAGTACTTTAATAAAAAATAGATTATTAATCATAAAAAAACGTAGTTTTTAATGGTTTTTTGTAGTAAATTTTTCTAATTATAAACGGTGCTAAAAAAAATATATAGAAGTGATAGATTTTGTTCATTAAATTTTATATATAATGATATGTTTTGCCATACATAATTATGTATAAAAGCATTTTTTTTTTTTTTGATTAATTTCATATACACTTACATATAATATGATATCTATTTCATATGATCTAATATATAAGATATGATAATATATAACATACGATATGATATATGATGATATATTATGATATATGATGATATATTACGTGATATTAAAAAAAAATCATAAACTGCCCGAGTAAAGAAAATTATATGTAACGATGTATTCTATAATATAAAAATATATGATCATATAAAATAGCATATATCTCAATATGTATTTATATATAATAAAATTTTCAAAATAATTTACCAAAAAAATTCATGTATAAGCACATCCAATCATGCATAAAAATAAGACTATTCTGAATTTTATATATGATAATACATGGTTGATAAATTTGATTAAATTTTTATAAAATTAGATATAACCCAATATATAACTATATATAATAAAAACATCAAAAATTTCTTCTGTCACTTAGACATACTTATATAAAATCCAAAACTGAAAGCATTTCCTAAGTCAGTTTCTATATAACTATATATAATTCAAAAATCGCAAAATATTTTACGAAAATAGTTTACAATTTTGCGAAATCGATTTCTATTACAAATAACAAACCTTCCACCTAAATTCTTTAGACCAAATTACCTATGAGCCTGTTCTAGAACAGTTTATTTTACCACCGGTTACATAAAACAGGTTCCTGGGAGTGACACTGTAAGGTTTCACTGTCCCAGAACCAGTTATATAACTGGTTCTACAACCGGTTCTAAATCAACTTGTTCTAGTTTGGAGGTAAAGAACCATTGCAAATAGGACAAAGTCCAAAGAATCGGTTGTAAAATAGAAATTATAAGCTATTATAATACAGTATAAGTTGTTCTGCAACCTATTATTTGGATTTCACAGGAACTTTTTTAATATTGACAAACATATTTTTAAATTAAAATTAACAATTTCGTTTAAAACGAAAATTTGATGTCCTAAAAAAATATAAATAAAATTTAAGTTATTTACAAATTTTAATTGTACATTTTGTGTTTTGAACCCGATTTATGGAGGTCAAATATATGTAACTTAATACCTTTTAATATAAATATATTTGGGTCCGATATATAACGTTTTTTTCCGATGCCGATTTTGCCAAAAAAAAATCATCTTTTTAGATGAAGCTCATACTGCATGGCCAGCCGAGGCAGCCATTTGAATGAAATTATTTTCCATTATTAACCGGAAGGATTGTACTTTCAAATAAAAAATAAATTTGAGAAAATATTCAGTAGTTTTTTTTTATAGCATTTTCAAAAAAAAAAAAAGTTATTTGGCGGACCCTTTATCTATTTGTATCTAATTATATCTAATTGTATCAAATATAAAATAATTAGATGTAATTACATTGTGACAAAACTCGGATAGAATTTGATAGTTTTTTATTAAATTGTATCTATTTAAATACAATATAATTAGATCCAAAGTGATACAATTCAATAGAACCATTTTTCGGATCAAATTATATACGCATATGTAATGCGGAAAATATCTCATCATATATAATTTTATATAAACATTTTCACTCGGGTAAGTATATGAAATGAACATATATCTTAATATACTGCTACACATATAAGCGTATATAATTATATCAAGTTGTATATGAGTATATAGAAACTTTTTTCGTCGTGATGTTAAAAACTGTTAAAATAGAGCGAATTTATGTTATTTTGCTGCTTTTGTTATTTTGCTGCTTTTGTAGCTTCGTTACATCAAAGCATATTATATTCTTAAAAAAAACATATTTAACTTCACACTTTTACACTCAAAATAGTTTGTAGTTTAAATTAACTAAAAATTTAATTTAACATAAATCATAAATCACTTAAAATCCGGTCTACTTACTTTTCATTTAAATCAAATGTATTTTTAAAATAACTAACAAATACATAAGAACAAAAGCATAGTAAGTTAAAAATAAATGTTCAAATTTTTACTACAGATCAATAAAAATAAAAGTTATATTCAGTTATTTGAAACGATTTTCTTTGTTTTTCTTTTCTACAAAATGTATACATCACACACACATTTGTGTAAACTTTTTCAATTTCTTGTAATTTGAATTGAAATAATTGTAATTGAATATAATTTGTATATAAACAAAACTTATTTTAAAAGAAACAGAATATTTTGAATATTTTTTTTTGAAAAAAATAATTTAAATTTATAACAACTGCAACGGTAACAAATAAACTGCAATATTCAGTTCTTGAGGTTAAAATTTTATGAAACTTTAAATAAATGAAACTAGAAAAATCGGTAAATGGTAGTAAATTATTTTGAACAAATGTATGAAAAAGTTGAAAAAATATTTATTTGAAAAATAAATGTATGTTCCTTTATTTTTAACTCAACTGCAAACTTTTTTATTAAACTGCAAATAGTAAACTACATATTATTCTGAGTGTACATAATTACATATTTAAATGGCATATTTAACTTCACAGACTTGATTTACTTGATATTTTGCAAACGCTATAAATCTTTGATAATTATGCTTTCAAATGTGTCCCTTTACCAAAAGGAACCTAAAACTCTATAATACCTAAACATAAATATTAGGGTGTCCCGATAAATTGCGTTTTGGCGAATTGGTTGAAGTAATAGCAGTCAAACGATTGAAGTAATAGCAGTCGAACGAATACGGAAAAAACAAACAATTTTTTGATGCCGATCTTTAGTTCCCTACCAGGGATTGACGATTTTGATATTAGTGTTTTTTTTTTGGCGAAAAAAAAGTTTTGAATTTTTCTGCAAAATTAGTAACAAAAGTTGTATAATGACATGCTTAGTATAAAAACGCATTTATACGAAGGTGTAAATTTAGTCTTAAGTAAATAGCAGTAAAAAGAATGATCTTAAAAAAATCAATATTTTCCATACATGGTTTTAATATTTTCCATACATGGTTTTTATCTTAAAGAAACATCAGTGGACCAAAATTAACCAAACAAAAATGTGAAACATATTTTTTGTAACGGTCTCGATATTACTCAAGTTTTAACACAAATTTTGTACAAAATATTTAAATCATAGGGAAGTGAAGATCTTCCCCAAATAGTTTTTCCTGTTTTTCCCATATTAATAATTATTGTTGAAGTGGTATTCGTTCAAAAATTTTGTTTTGTTTCAGGACCCCCTAATAAACATTCATTTACTTGGTAGCAATACCGCCAAAAAAAGTCAACAAACAAATGCTATTGTGCTGCATGCCACATATAAATCATAATTATGTGTAATTAGCAAGGTTGGCCACCGAAACGAATATCGGTAATAGTTTATATATTTTGTTTCTTTCGGCACTGGTATCGGTATTCCATTGGTATCGGTATATACGATACCGAAACATTAATAGCGGTATGTACCGGTATTATTGAAAAAAATTTAAGAAACAAATATAACATTTTATAAATTATTAAAAAAATTAATTTATTATTTTTTATATAAAGCACTTGTTAAAATTACAAAAAATGATTGAATATTTCAAGTTTTACTTTTCAAACACATTTTTTTTTTTTTAATGTGTATTCGGAACACAAGTTGGCTCGCTACAAATATTTAATATTTGTATCGAGATCATATATAAAAAATAAGTACAAATTCACATAAAAGTGTTGTTAACTCAATCCGTATAAAAATATCAAAAAATATGCAATTTTCGACGTCTACACCCTTCAATTTTAATCAAACTTGGTATGACAAATGACGTTTTAAAATATGACAAAATAAATACTTCATCGTCCATATCTTCTTAACGGTTAAAGATACTTTATTCACTGTTACCTCATGTTAAAGCCACCGTTATCGTGCTTTAAATGAAATAAGCAAAAAAATTATTTTTGAAGGCAAAATGCATTTTTTTCAAAATCCGCGGTATTTCAAAAAACAGTTTTTTTTTAATTGTCAACCATATTTATAGTAAATATGGTTAACAAAAATATATACATAAAAAAATAATTTATTGAAAAAATAAAAATTAAAGTTTTGTGAAAGTAGTTGCAGATAATTTGCCAACTTCTTCTTAACGGTTTAAGCTACAAAATTCATTGATACATCATTTTAAAGGTAGTTAAATCTTGGTTCCATTGGTTTACAAAAATAATTTACTTTTTGACCTTAAAATGCATATTTGACAAAATCCGTGGTTCAAACCGCTGTATTTAAAAAAATGGTTGTCTAAAATTTAAAAAAAAAATATATGTTAATTATAAATTATTCTTCTATACCGCTACCAAATCTCTATGTGGTTATCCTGCATGTTTCTGAGTTATCGACTTTTACGTTACATTTTTTTGCATTTTTTTTCCTTACTCAGGATACCGTAAGATCTCCACATAGTTATTTAGACACGGCATAGGGAAGTAAATACACCTTTTTGAGCCGCGGTTTTTGAAAGCAATGTATTTTGCCGTGTAGCAGTGAATAATTTGTGTGCACTAGTAAAACCAAAATCTAAGTAGTTTTAAAATGAGGCATCAATGACTCTCGTAGCTTAAGCCGTGTAATAGATATGGAAGATATGGCTGGGATTAGCTGTTCTATATTTAGACGATGTTATAGTTATATGATGTACATCTAAAGAATGGCCCAGTTATAATCTGGACGCATTCATAACGTTGTTACAGCGTCCCCAGTGTATGAAATTTTAAACCATTTACATATGTTGTTGACAAGACATATACCGTTATTTGACATAATTTTCAAGTCTGTCATTCGAATAGAATTTCGTACAGACGCCATGGAACAAAAAAGACGTAAAGAAATTGTGCACACTTTCTTAGAAATTCCAACATTCAGTGGTTCGAAAATTTGAACATGAATCCTCCTAACTGCCCACAATTTCGACCAATCGAAAGATATTGGGCAAATGTAAAAAATAAATTGAAGAAGAGTAATAAAGAAGCAAAAAATGAAGTTATAATGTTACAAAAAAAAAAATTAATGGCGAGCATCAACAAACATGTCCGTTCTTTTATTCGTAACAAAGAAAATTAATTTATTTGTATGATTTTCTTTAAAGCTGAATAAATTTCCTTTAGTTTGGTGTATAATTTATAAAAATGTGTCTGTTATTTACAAAGTTATAACTACTTTTGTGCGTCCAGATTATAACTGGGCCATTCTTTACCATACCAAATTTGGTTGAAATCTGAAAAGGTGGAGGAAATCCAAATTAAAAGCTTGTAACCGTACTTCAAATTTATAATAGAATTTGCAATTTGTTTTAAACCTATTCAATACCGCTATCGTACTGGTATTAAATGAAATGGTTGCGGTATACCAGTATTTTAAAATGCAGGTGTTTCGGTATTTATATTGTAACGGTTACCAATTTGAAACGGTTGTGTAACGGATAACTGTATTTAAAAGGTAACGGTGGCCCACGATGGTAATTAGTATTGAATGAAATACGAGTGTTTATAGTAGGTACCAAATTTGTTTAACATACCTGTGGTGTACGATTATCATCTGTTGTTGTAGCCGGTGCCGTCGAATAATTACACTGACACCCCTCCTCACAGCACAAACGAACCAGTTCATGTTCACCGCACGTGCAGGGCTCTTCATCTTCCTCGTCGTAGGCACAATCCTCACGTATTAGAATAATATAATCGGCTTCGAAAAATTCATTACGCGTTTCATCGAATACGACACGATTTTTACGAGTAGGAGGCGGACGATTTGGTTTTTTAAGTAAACCACGCAATTGACCGTTAACTTCACGCATTTTAAATGATTTGTTCGATGGCGATGGCTCGAAATTGAGACTACGATCACGATCTTGTGTTTCTTGTAGATCTTGACAATTAATACAGTCGCATGGGGAAGAGGTAGTAGAACTTATTGATACTATATCGTCTTCACAGGTGGCGGTGACGTTGTCGTTGTCATAGACGAGTGTATTAGCGAGAGAGTGATTATTATTTAAATTATTTTCGTTTACAAGATTTTCGTTTAATAGTTCGTCATAACATTGAAATGGTGGATTGGCATTCGTTGCATACAATGAAAATTCTGGATTTTCTGATGGCAACACGTGCAAGAGTTGTTGCGGTTGAAAGTTGTTTATTGTTAGGGGAGTTGTAAACTGATACGAATACAACAAATCACTGAACCGTTGAGTATCAAATTCTGATAGTGTTACATTAGCCGTAGAGGAATTTCCAACAAAATCCGCCGTAGTTTGTGTTAAGGGCTTAATAAGTTTATTATATATTTCCGGTTTTGTTGGTACAAATGCGCTTTTATATTCATTCAATTGTAGTGCCAAAGGTGGTGGTGGTGTTGATGGTGCCGATGGTAATGGCGGCGTAGCACTTTCTTTGGATGATAAATTCTCCTCTTGTTCTTTGACCAATTGTTTGGTATTTACAATATGTTGTAAATTTAAATTACATTGTTTAGTGGGTGAATATTTATCAATATTTTTCGAAATTTTAGAGCTATCTAAATTTGTAATGGGATGTCTTTGCAATACTTGTGGTGTTTCTGTTGTCAAAACTGTTAAAGGATTTGAGTCAAGGCTCTGTTGTTGTTGTTGTTGTGACAGGCGCACTGTCTTTTCACTGACATATGCCAGTGGTGAGTTTCTATTGTGCTCTTTTTCTTGTGTACTTATGTTATTTGATACTTTTAATCCGTTTTGGTTTTTTTCTTTTTCTTCTTCTACTTCAACTAATTCTCCATTTGCTGTGTTTTGACTTTCGTTAATATCTATAATTCTTTGTTTTTGTTCGTTTGCATGTAATGACGACCTTTCTAAAGTTGTTTCATAGTCTGCTTGAAGTTTGTTAGCCTTCGTTGTTGTTGTTGCCGTCGTCGTCGTGTTTACCACCCCCTCTTGCAAATTGTTTGAATTGAAATTGCCCTTTAGTATCTCCTTTGAATGTCTTGCTATTTTGGAATTCAAGGATTTTGGTATAGTTGTTGCTGTTAGAGTATATTCTTCCTCCCAACTTTTGCCACCATTAGTTTGATTATCGAATTGTTGTTGTATGGTTGGTGGTATTGTATCGTAACGTGCACGAAATTGTCGATGTTGCTGTAGTAAGCGTTTTAAACGTTGACTTGCCTCAAATTCCTCTAGATTAAAATGGTCCTCCTCAATCAAATGATGGTGAGGGTGGCGGTTGTTTTTAGTTTTACATAGAGTTTTACTATGTGAATTGTTGTTGTTGTTGTTATTAATGTTTTGGTTTATTTCACTTAATCTTTTAATACCCTTATTGAGGTTAAGTATATTTTCACCGTTATCTTGATTGTATACACTTTCCGTTTTATACAAATCACGATTATTGGGATTTATGTTTATGTCCAAGGATTTTGTTGTAATTTTATCATTTTCATTATCTAAGCAGACAAAAATGTGTTGAGGATTTATTGAATTTTCTTGAAATTTTATTTGTAATTTACAGTTGTCACTTGTTAACACATTTTCATGAATTTCACTTTCTTTTTCAAAACATTTTGCATTTGCTTTCAATAATTTTAATGATTTTTTAAAAATTTCTTTATTATTTTTAGCAATTTTTAAATTATCTTGAATTTTTTCTTTACTTTTATCTATTTTATTTTTATTTAATAATTGATATTCATTATTTTCATGAATTCTATCATTATTTTCATGAACTTTTTCGATATTTTTTGTATCTACAACAAAATTTTGTTGTATTTCATTTGGTATATTTTTGTTAAAACACTGAATTTTATTATTACTTTTATGAATTCTTGCATAAGATTTATGTATATTTTCATTTGTTTTATTTAAATCAACTTTTTCTGTTATATCTGGTTTATCCGCATCCCTTTTTTCATAATTTAAAAGAACTTTTGTATCTTGTTCTTCCTCACTTTTCTTTATTTCTGTTTTGTTTTCATAAATATTTCGTTTAGTTTCATTACTTTTATGAACATTTTCTGTAACAAATTTATTAAAGGGAAAAATTGCATTTATTTCTTGTCTGTCCTTTTGGCCAGGTCGATTTTTGTATAGACATTGATTTTTAAATTCGCGTTTTTGTTTATCTATAAATACACTTTGTTTAAATAAATCCTCCTTCAATGTATCGTCATCACTTTGTATTTTGTCTGCTTGTTCTTTATTGTCCCCAACATCCTTTATGTTACAGGTTCCATATGTTTTTTCTAATACTCTCCTTTGAAAACATTCATCATCGTTTGAATTATTATTCTCACCAACATTGCTGTTGTTGTATTGTCTGTTAAATGTTGTTGTATACTCTTTATCTGCTGTTACGTTTTCCCTTTGGTCTTCGTTACCTTGTCGTCTCGTCGTCACCACCTGGCCTTCGTTTTTTGTTGGCCATACAAATGTTAAATACAATAATGGTTGGGTATGCTTCTGATTTTTAGTATAGATTTTTTCCTCACAATCAAATTTTAATTCATTCAAATCTTGCGAATTTAAAGAATTTCTAGATTTTGGGCACTCATATTCGGAAAATCTTTTCACTGCTTCTTCATTGTCGTCCTCATCCTTGTCGTCGTTTTGTAAGTTTTCTTGGACGTCTAACTTTTTGCTGGGGCTATCAAAATTAGGTGTTGTTTTAAATTTTTCCAATTCTAAAAATTGTGTATCCTTTAATTTCACAAATTCATTGTTGTCAATGAAATTTTTCGATTTTTCTATTAATTCGTCAGCAATTTCTTTAATTGCTGGAGGAATTGGAAAATTGTCTACTTTTTCAATGTCTACATTTGTAATATCCTTTATAACATCAATATTATGTAAATTATTTTCTTGATTTTCCTCTAAAACTTCACTTAAATTCACTTTTATTTCACTTTCATTCAAATTTTCTTTAGATTTTATATCACTTGTAAGATTTTCTTTTATTTTTAATTGATTTTTATTAAATATTTGCAATTTTTCTTTTTCATTTTGATTTTTTTTCTAAATTTTGTTTAAAATTTAATGTGTATATGATGTCCTCGTCTGCTGATGGTTTCAGACATTTTGCAAAATCCCTTAACGTATACGCACTGGAGTACTGGCAGTTACAAAGCTCAGCAGTCGTGGTCGTCGTCGACGTAGTCGAATAACAGCAGGAATATGATGATTTACCACTATGAAGAGTATTTGTATTTGGACTTTGTGGTGAAATGTTTTCGATCGATGACGGCCAAGTTGTTGTTATTGTTGTTGCTGGTTGTTCTGTCACTTCTTTACTATAACTATTTGTTGTATTTTGTTGACAGGTCTCTGTTTGATAACTTGCGCATGTCTGGCATTTCACTGGCAATTGCTCTTTACTGTTATTGCTACTGCTGCTGCTGCCGTTACTGTTTGTGTTATTATCGTTAACATTTCCACACGTAACTGGTGTTTTCGTTTCATTCACCTTCCTATCCACCATCGTCGTCATCATAATATTTTCATTATTAGTTGTCGACGTTTCAGCAGTATCTCTCTTTACTTCAGTAGCTGCTGCCGCTGTTGTTCTTTGTGTTAATTCATGTGTAAATTCTGAAATCTCTTTATTCTCCAATAGATTTTGTTCCTCTAGCGTTTCATTTAAATCACAATAGACAAGTTGTTCAAAATTGCATTTATTTTCCGTGTTGGTGACATGTATTTGATTGTCGGCTGTACAAGTTGTTTCATATTTTTGTCGCGTATTTGAATTTACAAATTCGTCATTGAATATTGCGGCCATAGATGTTGCTGTACCCTCCATATTGTCACATTTATCTGGTATCACATTTTCTGAAAGAAAGATTATAAAGAAATTTGATTTTAAACAAATTTATAAATATTTTTAGAATAAAATAAATTCAACATAAGCTAGCAAAGGCATTGTTTCAAGCACGCCACAAACCATAGACCGGATTTAACAAACACAAAACTGAAGTTTTAAATTTTCATCAAGTATTCTGTTTAAAATAAAGTAATTTTATAAATTACTGAATTTGTTACACCAAATTATATTTTACTAAATTACCAAAACATATTGAACTCACATCATAATTTATGATAAAAGATCGAAAAATAAACTTTTGGATTTAATTTTTTTAAATTTAAAAGTAAAACACTTATTTTTTATTTTATTTTTATCGATAGTTTTTAAAATATTTTGCTTTCGAAAATAAAAAAAAAATAAATTAATATTTTTTTTTCAAATTTTTTAAAAGGATTTTGATCAAAAAAAGAAAAGAAAAAAAATTTTATATAAAGAAAAACAGTGGCAAAACGGGCAAAATGTTTGCTCCACAGGAATTAATAATCCAGATAATACAAATAGAGTAAGTCTGTGAAAGATCAGGATGGATTAATTTTTTATGAAACAGCTACAGGGTATCTTAATTATTTGTTTACACATAAAAGAGCGTGAAAATACAAATTTAAACACTGATAATAGAACGTGGAATCAGTGGGATCGGAACACTTTACACATTTGTATTATCTATACGTGTTACATAGGTCAAGTTTTGAAAAATGTTTGTCCGTTTTGCGATATACCAGCCATTTTATAAGATGGCGTTTTGTTAATGGCCGGTAGCTCCGCACTTAAACGAGATAGAGAAAAATGAACAAATTGATCCATAGGAGTATTAATACACGCTGATAATACCAATAGGCTAGAAAAGATCCGGAAGGATTAATTTTTTATAAAACAACAACTGAGAGTCTAAATTATTTGTTTACCCATACACTTACATGAAAATACAAATTTAAACACCATTATAATAGAATGAAACATTTGTTCAAATGGAACGACATGGATTGGAACGGGCAACGAGTGGAATCCGAACACTTAATACATTTGTATCATTAGTACGTGTAGCATCGGTGAAGGTTTTTTGTTCGTTTTCCGATATCTCACTTAGTTTTTGACATACTAGCCATTATATAAAATGGCGTTTTTTTTAAAGTGTCCCTTATCTATGAAACTAAACGAATTGATAATGCATATAGGTCAGGGAAAGATCCCGAGGGATTTATTTTCTATAATGCGGCCACAGGGTTATTATTTTTTTAATTATAATATAAATTGAGATACTCCGATAAAACTAAGTTTGCTTCCAGTTCTAAGCAATTTTGTCACCTATAATCAATGTTCCAATACAAACCGTTCCCTGTTCCATTTAATATTTTTCAAATCCACTCAATCTAATTTATATTAAACTAGCTGACCCGGTAAACGTTGTTTTGCCTTAAAATTTTATTTGTATAAATTAGCTGACCCGGCAGACGTTGTTCTGCCTAAAATTTTATTTAACGCTAATAACTTTTTTTAAAAATAGCTGAGTGACCAGCAGTGTTGAAAGTAAATAAATGCAAGGCATGCAAGCAAAGCTCCCGCTTGCTGAAATAGAATAATTTTTCTTTAAACTGCCAATCAGAATCGTTATTGTAATTACTTAAATAGACGCGATCAAAGTTAGAACTTTAATGGCTACAAACATATATCCCGTTTGGTGAAATAGTATTTATTCTTAAAACAGCCATTCAGAACCGTTCTTAATTAGTGAAATTAATTGCCATATACATTATTTGCAAAAAAAATAAGTTGAAAGGAATAAATTTGTACAGAGGACAAAAAGATTAAAACTTTTAAACAAAATGGAGCATGAAAGGGGTCGTGGCGTTTGTGTATATAATGTATATACAATTTGAAGTAAATGTGTTAAAAACTATATGGAAGCAATTACATAATACAAAAAAGTGGGCGCAAAAGTGGGCATGGTCGAAAAAAATAGCCTATTAATCATGCCAGAGTCCCAGTTATATGCTACGAAAATTTCAGGAAGATCGGTCCAGAGGTCTGGTCTCCAATGAGGTACAAACAAACAAATTAACAAAAACACACATTTCATTTTATATATATAGATTGAAAGCAGATTAATTATAATTTAAGGTAAAATGGGGCGAAAAAGGGGGATTTGTATGGCTACCTTACCTGTAGATAAAAAGTGTATAAAACTTTAGGTAAATACATATTACAAAAAAAGTATTTTGTATAGCAAACATTGTTAGTGGTATAAGTAAGTATCTGAATTAAAAAAAAAGGGGGCGGTGAAGTGGGCGTGGTTCATAGTTATATGGCGACGTTAACAGTATTAAGAGCAATATACTACCAAATAAAAAAAAATCCGTTGGAAGGAACAAATTTGTACAGAGAACAAAAAGTTTAAAACTTTCAAACAAATTTGGCGTGAAAAGGGGCGTGAAAGGGAGGCGTGGCGTAAGAAATGTTTATTTCTACCTCGCCTGGAGTATAATGTGTATACAATTTGAAGTAAATCTGTTAAAAACTATATGGGAGCAATTACATAATTTAAAAAAAGTGGGCGTAAAAGTGGGCGTGGTCGAAAAAAAGTACAATATTAATCATGCCAGAGTCCTAGTTAAATGCTGTGAAAATTTCAGGAAGATCGGTCCAGAGGTTTGGTCTCCTATAAGGTACAAACAAACAAATAAACAAACACACATTCAATTTTATATATATAGATTTCGTTCCCAATATTAAGCACTACAATTCCACTCATTCCCCGTTTTATTCCACATAATTCCATAAACGATATCTAGAAAAGTATGTATTTTTACTTCCCTGTCTAACCCTGTTGTTCGGTTCCATTTATCAATTGTTTTTGTAAACAAATGCTGTTTTTTATCAATTCGAATTAGTTTTTTTATGTGATTATTATCATTAACAATGATTTTTCTAATGCAAAACATTTCCTTCTCATTAAATGGTAATGCATTTTTTTTCATTTGCATTACCATCACCTAATGGAAAATTCCCATATACATATAACATTTTCATAATTTTACAATACAATTATTTTCCACTCCCACGAATTCTTCTAGATAACGTTTGAGACGTGCCATTTTAAAGCCATATTTGAATATAAAAATTAAATGAAAAAGAAAATTAAAAAAAAATATTTTAAACTATTTTTCTTTTTTTTGTATCTTTTTATTTTTTTTTTTAAAAAAAAAAATTTAAACAAAAGGTTTTTATTATTTTTATCATGAGGAATATTTTTCAGTAGATATTTTTTCTTTTCTTTATATAAATATATATATATATATATATATATTGTACTTTTACTATAACTTTTATTGATAAAAACAATAAAATAAAAAGTTTGCGGTCTTTGCCACAAACTAAAGTAAGCTTAAGACCACAGTTAATGCCCACAGTTTGTTTGCCCATGGTGCTTTGACACTCAGAATTGTAAAGAGTGTCTCCAAAAGTGATTGGTAGATGAGGGTTATGCACAAACAAAAATGTAGTGTTGCGGTTATCTTCTATCTGGTCCCACTTGACATCTCTGAGTCCTAAAGCAGGTCAAATAGTATTTTTGTTTAATTTTATTTAAAAAACAAAAAAATATAATTTATTCTTGCCCGATGCTATTTTTTTTTTTTCTTTTTTTAATTTACATAGCTAGTAAGTAGAGTAGAAGGGGGAGTTTTCGCCACTGGGGCACATATGCCACCCCCGATCTTCGCTGTATTTAATAGAGTTGTTAAAATGTTCCTTTCTACAATTTGTGCAGTTATTGATCATCATTCGTGTCACTAAATTTTACACTTTTACTTCACACTTGGTCGAGGATAGACAGGATTTTGTGTTTTTTTGGGTTGCAAAAAAAATAATATAGAGTTAGTAAATTTGGGATAACTTTTTCAGTTCGTGTATTAAAACGAAATACCCTTTTAGACGTCGAACCATTGATATGAATTTATAATATCACCTCGAATTTTTTTGAATTTATTTTTTAAAAATGTGTAAAAAAAATATAAAATTACTTAAGCGACTGATCATGGGGAACATACGCCTGACCACCAGTAGTGCGATTCACTACGCTTTTTAAACCATAATTTTTTCGTTTAAAAATGTTAACCACAAAAATAACCATTTTGCTATTCACTAACACTTTAAACGATTTTTTCTGGCGTTTAAAGTCAGCTGTTATTTTTAACAACACAAATTGTGGTTTATTAACAGCAGAGTTTTTGGTGTGGTTAATTTTTTTTAGAAGGTTTTATTTATCGTTGTGCCAATATATAAAATAAATATAATGGCTTTGGAGTATTTAGCCTACAATTTATTGGAGAATGAGCCAGTTTATAGTGCTCCTACAGTCAATTTGAATGCACAGAAATATAAAACTGTTTACCGTGGTTAAAAATAAGTTAGTGAATCGCATAGTGGTTAGTGCAAACATCAAAATGTGTGGTTAAAGATAACACCTGCTAAATGTGTTAAAAGTTAGTGAATCGCACTACAGGTTGGGTAGTTTCGTTAGCAAAAATTTGTAGCACTTTCATAGATGTATTATTAATTCGTTATATAGTTATATGTGTTGCACGGGTCAGACGTAGTTTTCGTTTAAGAACTTCGAAGAAATTAAATTTTTTTACATATTTTTTTTTTTTTGGCTCAAATTACAGCTATTGATATAACTTTTTATTATTATTTAATATAAAATATAAGTATTCCACCGCAACCGTTATATTTATAGCTGACAAATGTGCAACATCAACTTCGCGAATTTACTCCATAGGTGGTTCACTTTAGCCAATTTGAGTTACTTTTGAAAGCTTAACAAAAAATATATGGAATAAAGATAATTTATGTTTTAAACATACAAATTATAGTGAAGATGTGTAAAATTTTTCCATCATATGGAGGCAATCTGACAATTATAAATACACAAATAATAATACAATTTAAATAGAAAATCACTGATGACGCCTGTCCATTAAAAGAGGCAGAAACTAGTCTAGTCTGATTTAAAAATTCATAGTGTTTATAATTTTTATTCTTCTTCTTAACCTTAACATTTCTAAATTAAATTTGTCAAATGCATATTTATTAAATATTAATTGCGACTGTCTATATGACGTGAAAATAACACTGTACTAAAATAAGTTATAAAATTTGCCCTCTGGCGATGTCTCAGCTTAAAACGCAAAAGTTGTCAACCCTGAAGGTAAAACCCATAGTCAATCTGGTAACATTGTGAAATAGAGACGGAGGAGATTAGAAAAATAAACAAAAATCTAAAAATAGAATATTTGTGTTTGTTAGTGTTGGTCACTTCTGAGTATAATATACAATAACAGAAAAGCTAATAGAAAAGAAAACGGCAATTTAGCTGCATTACATTCGAGGCCATACTTGTGATCGCTAAACGGTCATGACTTGGTTTGATTCTTACAGCCGTAGGTTGTTGAAAAATTTATCATATAGAGACAATTTGACAATTATAAATACACAAATAATAATGCAATTTAAATGGAAAATCACTGTTGTCGCCTGTCAATAAAAACAGGCAGAAACTAGTCTAGTCTGATGTAAAAATTAATAGTGTTTATAATTTTTAGAGAAAAACGTTTGTTCCTCTTCTTAACCCCAACATATCTAAAAAAATTTTGGTTGAGTAACGGCAGCGCTTTAAAAAAAAGTGGCGCATGCTCCCCATTCTACCCTACTTCTCTAAAAAAAATGTTTCTTTATCAAGATATTCTCCAACAAATACCTAATGAAGTTTGTTTGCTTTAAAATATTCTATCACTTTTAGGAATAACTAGATTCCCCAACCTGGAAGTGTTGGGAAAACTAGAAATTCCCCGAAACGATAGTCTTGTTATTCCTGAAAACGACAGAATGTTTTGACAGTTAAAATTAACTTAAAAAACTTATGACATTAATTCATATTAAGGAAATAATTTACCAACTAATGGAGGCTCTAGCTTTTCTGAAACTTCGAATTCTGATGAGATCCTTAGCCAGATCGAAATACTAGTATCAACCTAGCTAATATAAAAAAAAAACTAATGAAACTGTAAAAAATATTACTTGAGCCAGAGTAAAAACTAAAAATTTGAAAAAATTAAAATTTTTATAAAAATTTACATTTTTGGTCCTCAAAGTTTAGTAACGTCATAATGCTTGGTAGGAAATGACCCTAACCACGTGTTTGATTACTAAGAAGACAAGGATGGAGCAAAGTTGATAATTAATACGTTTTTTGTTAAAGCTCTGCCTATTCTGGAGGCTCTAGATTTTCTAAAACTTCGGGTTCTGATGAGATCTTTAGCCAGATCGAAATACTAGTATCAACCTAGCAAATATATTTGATTTACTTTATTTTTGTAAATATACGGAGGTTGGAAGCTCGTTATAAATTAACAATACAAATCTGGCAAAAATTTTGAAATTCAAATATGAGTAAAATGGTCGTTCTTAAATTCAAAGAAAAATTAACAAAAATGTTGAAACGAATTTACAAACGGTAAGTCAATTGTGGTTGAAGTTAAACATTTTCAAAATAAAAATCTTGTCAACAATTTTTAAAATTTTCCAATTTTTTATTTTAAAAATCGCCGATTTTAACAAATTTGTATAAACCGAATATTTCAGCCGAATAGTACTATTATTCGGGTTTCGGTCGAAAATGCCGCATATCTAATAGTGACCGGATAGAAATTGCCAACTGGAACTAAAAATAGTACAGGCAAACCACTGCCATTTTTGCAAATTTAATACACTCCGCACTACATTTTTCGTCATATTTATAGTGTAAGAAATAACTTTATGAAACTTATTGCGGTTTATTAAATTGTTATAAAAACACTTTCGTTTATGTAAATGCGAGCAATCAACTTTTAAAATTTAGGCAACACTGCATATAAATTTAAAGTTTCATAATTTATAATAACAATAAACACTTTATTACCACGAAATTTTAATTAAAAGTTTATGTTTTATCCGAGAATATGTCGAACTAGTTTTCGGCAACTATAAGTACGAACATATTTATTTTAAGTACGTTTATATTTATTTTATAAATGTTTTTTAAATAAATAAATAAATAAAATTTTTAAATCAAATATGAAAAACATTTGGTCTAACTATGTCATTTTCTCTCTGGGTAAGGCTCTACTAATTGCAAATTCCGAAATACTAGTTTCATGTGAAATCCATCACCAATCTTCGAAACGCTTTTAATTGAATTGCATGCTGAGCTAATAATAAGTCGTTTTGTCTCTCTTAGATAGCTTTGGTTTTATGCCATCGAAATACTTTTCCCCGTATCCACTTTGATTTATTCCGAAATTGCTGGAAAATTTCTCCGGTCGCTTGTTTATCGCACACTTCCACCCAAATGTCACCACTTTCTAAAAATTCTCGAACTTGTCGTTTTTCGAGTTCATTAAGATATTTGCCATGGCGTTTTGTTTGAAAATAAATAAGGAAGTTAATTTAACAAAATAAGCTTTACATTTGATTTCGAAACATCGATTTGAACTCGTTATAATGATTTAAATCGAAGTGCACTAAGAAATACATTTACAGCTAGGTCGTGTTTCGTCAATTTTAAAAGTGGATGGCTCCAATTTGCATAAACGAAAGTACATTTAACCACTTTAAAAATCCGCAATAAGTTTCACTTAATTATTTGTTATTTTTTTTTTAATATTTTATTTTTAATATTATATTATATTTCACGCATTTAAATATGATGTATAAGTCTAAGACCGAACTGTATTGCAGCTTTTTAAATATGTTTTAGTAAACGTATTTCTCAAAATTTATTTAATTTAAGTTTTTACAAGCACCAAATTTTTGGAATTATCAACGTTATGCCAACGCTAGCAAGTTCGCTGAAACCAACGCACAGTGGGATATATCACAAAATTTTTGGAAATAATTCCGGCATTTCTTACTTAGTAGTCCGATTTGCATTTGGCATAAGTAATGTAGTATCGAGCTTAAGTATTGATTATCAACCTTCCACACACCTGGGGCTGCAATATGGTCACCCAAAAAGGAAACTTTTAGCATATAAAATTTTGAGTGCTCGCATTTTTTTTTTTTGTTTCTAATCCGATTTTCAAGAAATTAATCTGCTAGTAACAAACACCTGCTTACATGTATGGGTTATCTCTAATAGATCCCGAGATATTCCCATTTGCAAATGTGAAATGCCAAATTTGGTTCGACTCAAGTCCATTCTTTTGCGAATAGCGAGACGAAATTGGGGCCAATTTCTTTTTCAAAATATTGGCTATTTAACTTAATAAATTCTTGATTAAATAAAAACAAATTAATGGAATATCTTGTTCCACTCAAAAACTATATTCGTTTAAAATAGAAATAAAAAAAAAATCAAATTTGTTATGCGATTTTTTTCCCAAAAAGCACCAACAGTCATTTGCCTCCAGATAAATATTTTCTTTCTGAACATATAAAGCGTGCTTACTATTCTGTAAGACATTTTTATATAAAAACGAGTTGTGTTAAAAAAATGTTCGATTTGTTTATACTTTTACCCCCAGCCGCTTCTAAATAAGCAACATTTTTAAGGCAAATATTCACTTTAAACCACTGTTGACCACTGTTGCACACGCCTCTAATTACGTAGCTTAAGCGATTCTAGGTACTCCAGCACATACCTAATTTATTGGGTAAGCCTCTTTCAATTCCAGATGGCAACAAAAACTATAAAAATCCCATTTATGGAAATGGTATTTTTGGGAATTGTGGGATTGCTTACATCAAATGAAAAATTCACACATAAGTTTCACATTGTTGACTTAAAAGTCTATTTAAGTCCAAAAATTCATTGGATTATGTCTATTAATAAATATTTTATTGAATAGTGAAAAATTCCATTTTAACAAAAACTGAAATTTGTACCTACCTATTAGGATTTCCCAAGTTTTTGTTCTACCAAGATCGCTAATTGGGAGTCTTTTTAAAAATTTTGTAATCCTTTCCAACTATACCAAACCCTTATATGGATGTTTATAACTCCTTAACAGAAAATTATCAAAAGTTACGAGTACTTCTTAATATTTCTTATTATTAGACTTTGTTATCATATCTTGCATCATTGAAGATAGTTCAAAAATAAGAAATATTTTCACAGTGGGTAACTTTTGAAGATTTCCTGCTTAGAAGTTATAAACATATCATATAAGTGTTTGGTATCTATGGAAAGAAAATTAACTGTCGATTACGGTATTTTTAAAAAGAATCTCATTAAGCACTCTTGGTAGACATAATTCAATGATTTTTTGGACTTAAATAGACTATTAATTCAACAATGTGAAATTTATGTCCAAATTTATGATTTGCTATAAGCAATCCCACAATTCCCAAGAATAAAAAAATGGGGCTTCTTACATTCTTTGTTGCTATGAATACATTTAAATCGGGGCTTGACAGAGACTTACCCAGTAAATTAGGTATATGTTGGATTACCTACAACCGCTTCCGCTACCTAATTGGGGCATGCACAGTTTTTAACAGTGGGCATTTAAACTGGGAACGCGCTTAAGCAGGCTCATTTAATAGGGAGCTATTCAAACGACATTTACTCACGATTTCAGAAATAATGGTTATTTTTAAATCCAATGTGGTTCCCTCCAGATTCATTTAAGAATCATTGTGAGTCTAAAATAATAAATTAACTCCTAACCATAATGTTTGGGTACTTAAAAAAATTTAAATTTCCTCACGAATTCAATTATGGCATTAACAAAAATTTCGCGGGTGGAGCTTTTAACTATAGTTACCACAAAAATCTAAAAATTACATTTGAATGTACTTTTTAACTCAACCGATTTTGTGAGCGGAAAGGGAACTCATATCAAAAAAATTATTTCATATGATCAAACTGTTGTGTCATGCGAGGGGAAATTTGTAATATTACCTTCACACAATTTTTACGGGTTTTTCAAAATATATTGAAATTTTTAATTAATTTTACAAAAACAACCAAAAAACGTAAAAAAAATGACGTACGAAAAAGTCGCTCAAATTCTTTAACTTCACATAGAAAAATTTTTCTTTTTTAATTCCAGAGGGGGTATTTTTTTTTAATTTCTTTTAGGGGATTTCCCGAAAAAGTAAACATTTGGCGTTATTTTTTAAATCATTTTCAAATAACTTTACACAAATACAAATACTTTCCATTAAAATCATATAGACTCAAAATCGTTCAAATTCGTTCCATTTTTAAATTTTGTCCTCCCTTTTTTTCTTAAATATACTTTAAATTGGTCTAGAGGGCGCATCATGTCATGGATCATTAAACAAAATCCATTTTTGAAATCCTGAGCAAAATTCCTTTCATTTCACTTATGTTACTAGGCGTACCGTTTATAGGGGCCCGGCCCCCTTAACTCCACATAGAACATTTTTTTCTTTTTTAATTCCAGAGGGAGTCATATTTTTTTAGGGGATTGCCCTAAATAGTAAAATTTTGGCTATCCGCTGCCATCGTAGTGTATTATTAAAATTTTTGGACAAAATTGATTTTAAAAGTATTATGGAAAAAACATTTATAAAATGTCCACAGATTAGTTTTGGCCACCCACAGCATCATTTAGTTTGAAACGAGTAATTTTATTTATAACTTGTTTTAAATTGAAAGATGTAGTGGAATCAAATTACTCTATGGAAATTTTATAAATATATTTCCAAAAATATGCTCAGCATGAGCATAATTTTGTACACAAATTCATAAAAATACGGTTAGCACCCCTATAAGTATACTCGATTTTTTTATTTTTCCAATAATCAGCTGGATAATATTCATCGTTTAGGCACTATTACGTAAAATTGTCCACTTTCGGTATACCCTAATGTGTATTAAAACTAAAAAAGGTTTATGCAGGAACATTTATCTTCACTGACTAAAGACGTCATACTGAATTGCCATTTGGAATTTTGACTTTATATTTTAAAAAGGATGTAGAATATACAAATTTTTGTTGTAATTAAAAGAAAAAAATATTTTTTTTACTAAAAAATATTTTTAAAATACCGAAAAAATAACAATTGAAAACAGTAGCTTTTACAATTGTTTGTGCATTCATTTAAGGTTAGTTGTTTCAGGCAGCTTCGATAGTCGTTTTTACTGCCATTGTAGTTGTTTTATCAACAGTTAAAATGATAGTTAGTAATTTTTATGACAAATACAGTCATCGGCTTTTTGACTGCATTTGTAGTCATTTTAACTATAATTTTTAGTCGTTTCTATCTTCCTAATTTCCTGAATGTAGGTTTTTAAAGAAAGTTCTCCGTTGAATGGATGAAAGTTTCAACAGATAATATGATATTATTCATAAAATTTTATGAAAATATGCATTAGATTAATGAAAAGTTTCAATGGACGAGTACCAGTGCAACTTTATAGGATCTATGAAAAAATTCATTAATATCATGCAGAGAATTCTCTGAGAGAATTTTCTTCTCTATTAAATATACCGAATACTAAATAAAAGCATTATTTGTCCAAATTAATTTATTTTTGTCAAAAAAATTGAGAAAATAAATTTTACTTTGAAATGTTTTGCAGAATAATTTCTACGGTTTATGATAAACACATTAACCTAAAAAATTAAAATTGGTAAAACTAATGTAACTTCTTCTTTATAAAGTGAACTACAAGTTTCTTAAAATTGATGAAAAGCTTATTACTTTTTACGAAACAAGTTTTTTAATGAAACTTAATCATTGAGTAATGAAACTATTTATTAATTAAAAGATATTTTTCATAAAATTTTATGAAAACATGCGGAAGTTAAATTAAAAGTTTCAATGGACAAGTTCCAGTTGCTGCTTAAGACATGCTCGATATTAAAGAATTTTTGCATTAAATTAATGAAATTGTACTAGAATTAGTCTACTAAAACTTTCATCAAGTTAATGCAAGTTTACATAAAATTTAATGAAGAAATATAGTTTGATTTTATAATTAGGGTTACCATATCAGGCTGTTTATACACTAAGGCAGACAAAAAGATTCTCATAGAGTTTATTTTGTCTGATGTATGTCCCGGTTTGAGCTAAGCAACAAATAAAATCTAAAATGATAATACCATATTAGATTTTTGGACTTGAGATGGAACAATATTATGAAAATATAGAAAGTTCGAAAAACATTTTTCAATAAATATAATTTTAGTTGTGTAAATTTTCTTACACTCAATGAAGAAGTTTCATTAATATACTGGTTTCATAAAAAATATGAAACTTTTTATTAATTTTAAGAAAACTTCTGTTTTTTTTTGTGAAGAAAGGTTCCATTGATTTCTTTTTTTTTTCGTCCAACAAAATTTTCTCAGTATGGAACAATTTTTGTTAAACCGGTTTATTGAGAGACTATGAATGTCAAATTTAAGAAAAACGACGATAGCTGTAAATCAAATTAAATGCCAAACATTTTTCCGATTTAGCTGAAAGTTCAGCAGCCAAAAAGTGAATTCTTTGGACATTTACCTAAATTTGAACCTCAAAAATGCATCGGCTCGGCCCAACAAACCGTTTTCATTAGCAAAATTACTTTTTTCTTACAGATGATTAAATCCATTCCATACATTTTCTGAAATTTTAGCTAGATTTTTTAAATATATGAGATATTGACGTAGCAAAAACTTTGAAATTTCTTTCTTTTCCTTTTTTTCTCGATTTCTTTCCCCTTTTCCTTTTCTTTATTTGTTTGGGGGTTATGTACCCTTTTCCCCCACCCTATAGCCACGTCCGGATGTTATCTTATTTTTTATATCAAACGCTTTTAAGCGATTATATAACAAAATGTCAAGCAAGTTACGAATTTCGGAAATTATTTAATTGATTCAATTAACATACACTCACAGTATTTTTTCCGTAAAGACTACTGAATATAACTATTAAATCAATGGAAAATCAGTTAAAAACAGGACTACTTACTTTTCGTTTAAAACAATTGTATTTTTTAGTTTATTTTTAACTGTTGAATAATTAATTGACAAAATCCATAAAAACAATAGATTTTCGTTTATTTCAATACTCAATATAATAAAACAACTTTTTGTTTTAAATAGAAAATTTTAACTGAATATTTTAACTACTACGTAAAATCCGTTTTTTTGTTTATTGAATAACAGACAGGAAGTTTAAAAATATATTTAACTGTATATTCCATTGAAACAACTTTACCGATTAAACTTTTAAATAACTGTTGATTTTTTATGGAAAAGTTCTTGTGAGTGTACAGACAAATAAAGTGCAAACCGAATTGAAAAGTGTATATTAATGGTAACAACTTATAAATTCAGTCAGTTCAATATTTACATTAGATTTCTGAATATTTCGGGTGTTGCAAGTAAAATTCAGTTGAAATAACCGAACTTTGTTGTGAAAACGAATGTTAAGTTGTGGCAACCGGCAAATAGCAAAATTTTTCTCTTTGTGCAACTTTAAAAATTTTCAACAAATCAATTTAATTGAAACATAAAAGGAAATATATATTTTTTTTGTATAGGAATTGCGTCAGCGTCTTTATTCTTTATTTATTGGAATTTAAAAAAAATAATTACGCCCTTTTCTTATTGATGCAAAACAATTAAAAAGGTTATGATATGTCAAAATCAGATTATCGGACGAACTCTTTTACATATATATGTAGGGCATATCAAAATTTAAAAAAAAACCACTTTCTATTTTAACTCCTACATGCATACAATACGCAGTTTTGTCATGCTACAAAAAACTTAAGATTATATGAAATATGAGGAAACTCATTGGCGGTCGTTTTTTTTTTTGTTTCTCAAAGGCTTTAATCGCTATTTTGGTAGGTTACAATTAAATATAAACTTACCTAGTTCAAAACTATTAAAGCCATCACAGTAAGATTTCATCACAGGTTCATTATAATTTTCACTTAAATCAATTAAGTCATCACACTCAGCAATAGTTTGTGTCAGACTGGTATTTTCTAATTTAACCGAATTTAAGAATTTTTCAAAATTTTCTAATACTGTATCCTCAAATTCCTCTTTACAGCATAAATTTCCTAAAGGGCTTTTCGCTTTCATATATTCAGCAGAACAATGAGAGGAAATTTGTTGCTCTTTGAAACCCAATGACAATTCAGCTGTATTAGTAGTGGCAGCAACAGAATCAACAGTACCACGGTTTTCATATCCGTTCTGTTTTTGCTTAACTTGGTCGCGCTCATTCTCGCATGTTAACGAAGCGCACTGAACCGTTACAAAACTGTTTGTATTCAAAAAACTAATATTGCTATTATTCATTTTATTACTATTGTCACAAGAACTACCACTGACACCAATGCCACCAATACCATCATAATCACCAGCAACATTATCACAGTCGTGACTACAGTTATTTGCAGTGCAACCATTTTCAGATTGTTTTAGTGGTATCAGAATACCTTTACTATCATCATCATTATTGTCACCAACACTACTCATACCAATGCATGTATTATGAAATGTTGTTGCTGCTGGTGGCAGCGACAGTGGCAGCGGTGGTGGTGATGGTGGTGGTTGTAAAACAAAACTATTAACGTTGACATTATTTATCATTTTTGTCAACATTATTTTGTATTCTTCTTCTTCTTCTTCGTGTTCTACTTGTACATTGTTATCATCACCATTGTCATCAACAACAACATTCATTGCTTTAAATGTGTTGGTAATGTTGACAATTGATGGAGGGGTGGTAGAGATGGAGGTGGTGGTGTTGCAATTGCCGCAGTTGCATATGCTATTGCAGTTGGATCTATTAACAGGTACAATTTTACCCCATTCTTCGTTCTCTTCCCCCTGTTCTACGGGTTTTTTGTATTGTTGTTCTTCTTGGGGCATTGTATTATCACCAATTGTCGTCGTATTATTTTTTGTAACTACTGTTGTTTGTTGTTTGTCGTTAAAAAGATTTTCATTTGAATTATTTTTAATCATTTCATGCGACGTCTTTTTAAGCATGACTTTTTTCACTATTTTGTTTTGTTGTTGCTGGTGTTGTTGTTGCTGTTTATATTTATTTGTTGTCATTTCATATATTGCTGTCTCAGTTGGTGTTATTATTGCTGTTGTTGCTGTTGTTAAGTTGTTAATTGGTTTTTCTTGTTGTTCTCCAACCGATTGTTGTTTAATAAACTCTTTAAATGTTGTTGATTTTTGTATTGTTTGTCGTTGGGTCGCTGCTGATAAACTTAATGAATCTAAAATAAACATTTTATTTCCCATTCAAATCAATTTAATTTGTTTATTTCATACATTGCTGCATTATAGGTCTGTAAGTATTAAAAAAAATTAATAAAACAATTAATAACACGGTGTTACAAATTAGAAACAAATTTTATATAATTTTAAAATTACCTAGTGTAGGTTGTAAGCTTAAATATTCGTCCTCCTAAAACCGTTTAAAATTTTAAAATTGGTTCAAAACTGACTTAGTTACATATAGTTTAGTCCGTGGAGTCTTGAAAAACGATTTTTAAAGATAACTTCAGATTTTGAGGCTGTATTGAAAATTCTGAAGATTGAAAAGTGATTTACTCAACTAGGCTTACAACCTACACTAGGTTATTTTAAAATTATATTTTCACTGTGAAACTGTGTAAATTATTTAACAGTTGTCTTAAAGAGGGTTCGATTTCACCCTAACAAAATACAAGAATTACAATTTTTAATTTAAACCTTCAGTAGTATACGCTTCATTGATTATATATTTTAATTTTTCTACAACAGAATGTCATAAAAATACACTCATAGAAAAAAGCCCGAACAAATAGTCGAAAATTCAGCTACGACAACAGAAAATTGAACTTGAATTTGCTCCAGCAGAATTTTCAATGAAGTTGAGATTCACAGTCAGCTTAATGTAGGTGGCCTAAATTTTAGAAGAAATAAATTTTGGTTGACAGTTGTAGTTCAACTAACTAAGAATTTAGCTAAATCGACAGAATTTCTAAACAAAATCAACAGAAAATTTCTGCTAAAAAGTTCTCTGCGGATCTGATAAGAATCAAGTCCAAATTTATTACAGGGAATATAAGTGGTTAATAAACGATTAACGATTTTTGATCGGACTAACGATTTTTGATCCATTTTTCTCTATATCGCATAGATTCCGAGATATACCCCTATTTTATGATTACAGAAACAAATGACAAAATAACGCCATCTACAAGTGAGAGTGATAGCGGTTTAAATTAACTGGTAAATTTGAGAATAACGTAAGCAACTGAAAAAATTAGTTCAACGGAATTAGAACCTGACTTTTGAACTTACTTTTTTTATGAGTGTAAGGAAGCTTTAACCACTCATTTAAACATTCATTACTGCTTCTTAAATTTACTCTAAAAAACTGTATGAAAATATCTTTATTACTGCTGAAATAGCGTTGATATCTTTGTACAGTACACTCATAAAAAAGTTATACAAAAGTCTGTTAAACGGTTTCCAATTCAGTGGATTTGTTTCTGTTTTGTAATTGTTTCTGTTATTATCGTTTAAATCTGTCATTTAGCTAAGTTATTATATTATAGTTATAAGTTATATATTATATATTAGTTGTCTCATTTCACCAAAAGTTTGTGTCTCTACTATCAGTCTCACATGTAGATGGCGTTTTTTTTGCTTATAATTTTATTATGTAATGATCAAATAGGTTATATATCGGAAAATAACAAGGGAACTTGCCTGATGGGTTCTATCCGATCTTAATAAAATGTGGATATGTGATCAAAAATAAGGGACACGTTTTTTAGCGACCCAATCACATGTCTCAAAAAGTGAGGTCAAAAATTACCCCATTTCTCGTTGTTGCTGCTTATTTCGAATTAAAGAGCTTTTGAAGACGCATTATTTGGTATACGAACGGGCGTTTTGTTAAAGAATTATAATTGGAATAAGCTAAAAAAGCGTTTAATGCCTATCAAATTTAATCGAGGCGTTATCTGAGCTTTTTCCGACATTCGTTATTTTTCGGCTTTTATGCGACTTTTTCTGAAGAGCATTTCAACATGTATTTTAAATAATCTGCAACCATAGTACACAACATAGGCAATATTGCCATAAAAAGTTTTGTTTTCTCGAGTACACCAAAACTGCCTTCAAAAAAATTTCAATTTCATTAGTTTCAGATATGTTTTCATCCAAAAATGTCCTAACTTTGGCCCCACATTTTAACCCTTAAACGTGAGATTGGGCCGCTAAAAAAATACGTGTTATTTTTTTTTCTTTACCACATATCAAAATTTTATTAACATCAGAGAGAACCCGTCGGAAGACTCTACTGTAAGCGAGATAGTAGTATTCTTTTTTAACCACCTATAATAAATATGGGCCTGCCTTTAGTCAGTTCCGGTGTATCCAAAAGCGCATACATTGTTATTTTAACGTCATATAGACAGTAGCAGTCAATACGTAATTAATATACATTTTATAATATAATTTAGAAATGTTGAGGTTAAGAAGTATACAGTAGTTCGCTCTTAAATGCGCCCGCTTTAGTGAGTTCCCCGTTTAAATGCGGCGAAAGTGCTGGCAAAAATATATTTCATACAAAATAATTCCGTTTAAATGCGTGCTGCTTAAATGAGTTCCCCGCTTAAATTATAGACTGAGTTCAATTACTAAAGTCAAAACGAAATTATTCGCTTAAATGCGTTATTAAAAACATGTGTTTTTTGTCTAAAAAAACAATCTATAAAATTTATGATTTTTTTCAAAACTGTTTGTTAAACACAAAATTATGTTAAAAGCTTAACTTATTTTTAACTAAAACTCAAAAAAACTAAGCAAAAATTTTCTTTAAAGGAGAGAAATCAAATTTGTTTAAGCAAAAAGTGTAAAAAATTGTTACTTAAAGAAGAATAATTGCGTTTTTACACATTTATCCGATATTTTCTTAAATGCGTTACGGCGCAATTACCCGAGTTTTCGGATAAATGATACCCCGATTAAATGCGCTGAAAACTCTGTAGTTTTGATTGCGCATTTAAGCGGATCAAATCTCTAAAAATTACAAACGCTATTAATTTGCAAATCAGACTAGACTAGTTTCTGCCTTTTTTATGAACAGGCATCATCAGTGATATTCCATTTAAATTGTATTATTATTTGTGTATTACAGTTGTTAGATTATCTCTATATCACAAATTTTTTCAACAACCTGCCACCTGTAAGAATCGCACCTGCGTCTTTTCTTACATTACAAACGTAACAATTGAAAGTCGCAACCGCTTAACGAACACAGTCAAGTAATTTAGCTAGTAATGCAGTTTTCTTCCCATTCATCTTTTGCTATTATTGTATATTACTCAGAAGTGAACAACACTAATGGCGTTTTCTTTTCTGGCAAAAAATGTAACATTTTGTTTGCCCTTTCTAAAAAATTGCACTTTTTGTGTTCTTTTCTAAAAAATTGACAGCACTTTAAAAAGGAATCATGTTCTTTTAAAAATATGTCGCCCTATTAACATGCAAAAATGTTGTCATTTTCACCCTTTATAAAATGATGGGGTGGGTGTTTTGAAAAAAAAAAAATATTTAAAGACGAAAATTAACAAATTTTGTTTTATAAATTATAATAATTTTAAAAAATATACATTTAAATTGCTAAAAATGGAAAAAGCTGCTGTAGTGATATGCGTAAACAATGTTGTTGGGGTACTAATGGATTCTTCCTCATCATCAGATGAAGAGGAAATGTGTGTTCTGCAGGAGCGAAATATTGTGCTTGCATCAATTCCTGAATCCATTTTAAATAAAAAAAAAAAATAATTAATTACAAAACAATTTGAATGCCAATTTGCAATTTGCCGCTTTTTTATTTTTCAACTTGTTTTATTTTATACACAAATCAGCTGTTCTAAAGCAGGGCAGCATTTTTTGTATAAATTCATGTTTTATTGTGACTATGAATATGGCAACATATTAAGAGGGTTATGACAACATTATTTAAATGTCACTTATAAAAATGCAACATTTTTTTGTCAGAAAAGAAAACGCCATAAAACACACAAACATTCCATTTCTAATCTCCTTAGTCTCTATTACACAGCGTTACCAGATTGACGTATTGTTTTAACGTACAGAGTAGCCAACTTTTTTTTTATGTTGAGACATCGCTATGGGGCAAATTTTGTAATGTATTTTAGTAAATATTTTTGTTAAATTAGCTAAATTCTAGAGTTGTTCTTAATATTGCATAGTCCATTTCGTTGATGTGTGTTTATTGAACTACACAATTTCCACATGTTATTCAAAAAATCACATATCGATTTCAAAAAATTCCAAAATTGGAATTAATTTTCAAAAAATACATTTGCTTTTCAAAAAATAGGAAGTGTAATTCAAAAAATACTATTTGCAATTCAAAAAAATGTAAATAAAAAAATACCAAATGAAGTTCAAAAAATACCAAATGTAATTAAAAAAATAACAAATGTTATTCAAAAACTACCAAATATTTTTTGAGAAACAAATACGGTTTTTTCAAAAACTAATGTAATTTTTTGAACAACATATAGAATTTTTTAATTACAAATGAGTTTTTTGAATTTTTTAAATTCAAATAGAATATTTTAATTTCATTTGCAAATTTTAAATAACATTTCTGATTTTTTGAAAATCAAATGAAATTTTGAAATTGCCTTTGTTATTTTTTGAACAACAAGTGGCAATGGTGTAGTTGCTTCTTTTACACTCAAAGGAAAAGCTTCATTATATATATGAATTGTGTCATAGACGTTTCCTAGTATTTATGAAACACTTCATATAAACCAAAATCTATTTTATCATATTTATGAAATGCTTCACCATATATATGCATTGAACGAAAATTGATGAAACTTAATTTTGATTTTCTCTGATGTAGTTCATGTTTCATGTTTGACAATGTCTTTTTCAATTATTGATCAATGGTTTGGTCAACAAATCTGCACAGTATCCAAATGAACGGTTAAAATAAAACTACACTCAAAAAAAGTAAGTTATAAATTGTGTTAAACGTTTATTTAAAATATTTAACTAAATTTCAGCAATTTTTTTTTGCTGACATCGCGTTTTTAGCTAATCTTTTAGTTAAACGCTTTTACCAAAAAACAAATTTTTAACTAATGTTTAATTAATTTGAGGTGATGCCAAAATTGTGCTGATAAACACATTAACAGCATGGAGCACTTGTAAAAAGACTAGATATAGATCTCGCAGCTTGTAATGGACGAAGTAGTGAAAAAAAGATACAAATACAACCACAAAATGCAAGCGAGATTGATTTCGTTAATTTATTTTTTTCTTTTTTATACTACACATCAAACAAAGGTACGCATGTGCACATACAAATTGTGAATATTAAAAAAACTGCAAATAAAACAATAACAAAATTAAATAAAGTAATTTAAAAAATTTAATTTTATAAATTTGAAAATTGAAGATGAAGGCAAAAAAAAAGATACACTTTGGTGCTGCTGTATAAAACAATATTTTGATAAATTAAATAAAATATAAACTACGCTACAAAACAATAAATGCCAGTCTCAGGTAGTTGCTTTTAAAAGCTTTTTAGGATATTTAGCGATATTTTGAATATTTTTGTTGTATTTTAGAATTATCTTCATTTGAAAAAGGACACTCTCAGCAAAAATTTTGTTGACTCAACTTACTTTAAAATATATATCATCGATACAAAAATAGGTGTTTAAACCGATTATGGTAGAATTTTTCATAATCACCTTTTAAAATTATTTAAAAAGTGTCAAAAACTACTCTTCGTTTTACAGAGTTAAGATTAATAGCCCAAAAAAAAAATTTCAGAAATCGAATGTAAATATTGTTGTACTATCTGAATTTATAAGTTGTTACCATTAATATACACTTTTCAATACGGTTGGCACTTTATTTCTCTGTGTGCATTTATTGAATTGCTGAAACCATCATCTGCACCTCAGTTTCATTAACTGTATATCAGAAAATATTAATTGAAATCATTAATTGCTTTCCCGAAATCATACATTTTATTTCAGAATTAACAAATGTATTTCAAAATTCAAGGAAATATCAATTACATTTGAAATATGATCAACAGTTTTTTATATAGTTCCAATTGTGTTTCAGAAATAATGAATTACATTTCAGAAATTATGAATCGTATTTCAAAGTAAAAAATATATTGTAAATATATCATATGATTACACACCAGGACATACTTCCTTGGTTTGAATGCCTGTATATGATTCCCTGACTTAAAATCCGACATCCAAATTTTCCCATCACTGCACAATTTTGAGAAAACCGCTGTTAAAGTTGGCAAAAATGGCTACTTTTGGTGCTTTTTGAAGACTTTTAATTCACGATTGATACTTTCTTATGATTAAAAATAAGAATAAATATTTTCTAAAACTGATTGTTAAAATAGCGTAAAGATACGTTTAACAAATGCCTTCTACAAAAAAATATAAATAAATTGTCAATATTATATTTGAGAAAAAGAATTATATCTAAATAATTTCGTACAATTTTTAAGATAGCTTAAAATGCAATTTAAACAAAGTTGGTGTAATAATTTTAAAGTTTTTCATTAAAAAAAAGGAAAGTTTAAAGTTCATATCGCTAAATTTATGACACTAAAATAAATTTAAGCTGGTCGGATGCCATCGTAATAGAAAAGCTTAAGCTGTTCGGGATAAAATTTCTTTACAAGTCTTTTGTTGTCCACAAAATAGTAAACGTTTTTGAAAATTTTAAAATTTGTTTATTTAATTTTATAAATAGATATTTCTCATTTGAGAAAAAATTTCTGGGTTTTAAACTAATTTGTTGGCTTTTGAAAAATACAAAAGTGTACAATTTTTCAAAAACACAACAATAAATGTAAGTAAATAATATCCCACAAATGTTGTAAAATTGTCTGGGTCACAGCGATTGCGAAATCGCCATGATAAAAATTACTCTAAACATCGGTTTTGTCTAATGTTTTATGGCGTTGCCATCACTGACAAATCTAACAAATAGTATTAATAAATGCAACTGTGAATAACAAAATACATATAAATATTAAGCAAAAATTTAATTCTAAAACAAAAAATATTAAAAAAGAAGTAAAAAATGTAAATAATAGGAAAAAACGTATCCAAAAAGTGGATCAATGCTGATGTATTCTGATAAAACTTCATATTTTGTCTGATAATCGAGATATGAAAAAATGTGGCTTTTATCGGAAAAGTAATATTGAATTGTGTATTTTTCCAAGTATCCTTCAGCTCAAATCTATTACAAACATTTTTAGAAGAAGCAAAGGTACATCCTACATTGGTTATATTGATGCGTTATCTTAAAACTTGATTTGGAAATGCAGAAAATGGAGATATAATACAGCTTCTTCCATTCTCACAATCAAAATTGATAATAAAAAGGCGCGACGTGAGTCAGCTATAGTGTAATTACACAATTTTATATTTTAGCAAGACGAAAATTTCTGACATGAATACCCTTAATATATAAAATATCAACAAATTTTGCACCAATTTCTTGATGCAAAAAGTGTTTAATAAAATTATGACACCCCAAAGTTAAATTTTCCAAACAAAATATAATAACTATCAATAATTGGTGGAAAAATGTATCTCTTGCATTAAAACCCTGTAGCCTTGTTTCTATTTTAACTTCACTTAAGTAGAATATAAAGCAAAAATTTTTCTTAGACTTTGAAAAATGCTAAATTTGGATAAATCAAAAAAATTCTTTCAGCTCAATTTTGAAAAAAAAATGGGCCCCACCCCCATAATAAATTCCTGGATACGGCCCTGATTGTATAGTTTTAGATCTAATCTGATGATTAGATAAATGTTCAGCATAATTTTATGCAAATTATGACCCAAAAGAATTGTATTAGATTGTATCAGTTTATATCTAAACTGATACAAATAGATATAATTATATAAAAACCAGATTTCACTGTATCCAGATTCTTACCTGATACAATAGTATCTGTTTGTATGTGCACTGATACATCTAAATATAATTAGATCCAATATTTAGTCTGGAAAAATAGCACTGAAGGTACATTTTTGTATATGATTGTATGAAAATATACACAATTTCATACAGATATATGTTCATCCTATCATATCCGTTAACTTCATAAAAATATTAAAAAACATTACTTTTAGCGATTTTCAAAGAAAAATTGCGGAATAAGTCTTTTTTAAGTTTTAATGCACATAAGGCTGTCCCGAAAGTGTACAATTTTACGTAACAGTGCGATGAATATTATTCAGTTTATTATGGGAAAAATATAAAAATTCGAGACTACTTAAAGTTCGCTACCCCTATTTTTTTGGATTTTTGTACAAAATTATTCTTAAGTTTGGTAATGCTGAGCATATTTTTGGACATATACTCTCAAAATAATTTGTAATTTCAATAAACTGAAAATGTAACTTTTCATTTAAATCAAATGTTTCTTGCTATTTATTTTTGAATATTATTTTAATAAAACAAATCCGTAAGAACAAATTAATAGTAATTTTATAATAAATGCTCAAATTTTAACTACAGGTCAGTAAAAATATAAATTGTGTTTTTAATTTTTAAAACCTTACGACCTTGAGCCGAACAAAAACCATCACGCAATAAAAGTTATATTAATTTATTTGAAATTATTTAAATTTTTTGCTTGTTTTTCTCCCAATGTAGACACACAATACTGCATACACATTTTGTTTTTATGACTGTAGTATTTGTATAAATTTTCCAATTTCTTGAAATTTGAATTGAAATAATTTTGTATATAAACCGTTTTAATAGAAAAACAGACACGAATTTTTTTTTGAATATTTTTTTTTTTTGGAAAATAAAAATTTTATTATAATAATTGTAACAGAAACAAATTTACTACAATATTGCATTTATGTGGTTAAATTTGAATGAAACTTAAAATAAATGAAAATAACATCGAACAGATGTATAAAAAAAGTTGAAAAAAATATTTATTTGAAAAATTTTCCTTTATTTTTAACTCAAATGTCACTAACTCACAAAAATTTGGGAAATAGGGGAAATTAGATTACATATGATTTTCTAACAATTGTGAATAGTTGTGGTGTTTGTCTTAGCTATCTTCGGCAATTACAATTAAATGTAAAATCGACCCCGTGTAATTGAAACTGGTTTTAAGCCACAGCAAAAATCGACCTGACTTTAGATCAAGCGGTTAAAGCGCCTGTCTAAAGTGTAGTGCGAAGTGCATGTGGCAAAGAAAGCAGTTTCAAGCCACGGTCGGGATTGCATTTAATAAATAAACATTTCATATAGATGCAATCAAACAATAAAAACCATAACAAATAATTACAGTATTGTCAAAAGGATTACTGATGAAGGTTGTGTTACCAGAAACTGCGCAGTCTAATTCAATAAAAAATTTACAATGTAGTTATGCTTTTTAGAAAAGTATGCTTAATCTTCTCAACCACGCCTATCTCGAAAACTTTTTTATTAAACTACAAACAGTTAACTACATAAAATTCTGAGTGTATTTATAAAATTTCCATAGATTAATTTTGGTCAAATAAGCAGCTCAATAACACAGGTCAACAGCAAAAAAAGGCTTGACTAACCACTATATAGATTTGATGCATCATGGCTGCCTAAGTACAAAAATGGTAAAATTTTTCAATTCTATGGATAATTTTTTTTTAAAAAATTTTTTTTTTAAAATTGACAATATTTTGAGCCATTTCTCCACTTATGTTGTCATAACTCAAAAACAACTAGTCCGATTTTGT
The DNA here is from genome assembly GCA_021234595.1 of Delia radicum. NCBI lineage: Eukaryota > Metazoa > Arthropoda > Insecta > Diptera > Anthomyiidae > Delia > Delia radicum. Next base: position 61,291,347 of record CM037852.1, on the reverse strand, counting down.
CAAATTAAATTTACAAAAATTAAGGTTTACAATATCTTTAAAGAACTGTACAAATTTTTTTAATGCGATCAATAGTTTCAAAGTTATGAAACAAATTGTTAGCAAAAAAAAAAAAAAATGCTAAAAAAAAAAAAAATTTGAAAAACAAAAATCTGGAAAAAATCGAAAACTGCAAAAAATATTACTTTTTATTTTTTTGTAGTAAAGCTACATATCATGCGAATTAAACTAGATATGGATCATAAAAATCGATGCATGCTTTACATTTTTATTTACAATTAATTGAAGGTATCGCATATTTACAAGCACTGTAGAAAATTGTACCTACTATATAATGAAAATGCAGAACATAAAAACTCAGGTGCATTTTACGACACGCATTTTGGCAAAACCCCTTTGGGAAAAACCTCTATGACATATTTATGATTCTAATAATTAAAAAAAAATAAGTAATAAACAAAAGATTGTTTAATTTTTACGATTGCGGTAGGATAGTAATAAAACGCTCATAAATGTGCGTGTACGCTGAAGTGCTCTTATTTTCCGTTAGCTACCTGTAACGGATAATTTTTTTTTTTCATAAAAGTCCTTAATGTTTTTTAGGATTCTTGGGAATAATAAAAAATTTGCAGCACACACAAACTGTATCCACACAAAGGGTTATCCCAAATTATAGTATCAGTATTTATAAGATCTCCTTGACCCTTTTTATTTCATTCAAGAAGTGTTTGCGATAACGCAAACATCATTTAATACCTACACAAAAATTAGAGTCCTACAGCTTAGAAGTTAAAAACAATTTTCAAATATTAATAAAAATGAGCCAGAAAGCCAGAACATTTTTATGTAAAAACGATCCAGATTTATTTTGTTATGTGTGCGGCCAATATATCACCGGGAAAAAACGGAAGTGCTTCTTAACTTCATTGCAAAAGTCATATCAAGATTGCTATAATATCTATCCGCACAATTTGAACCAGCATTGGACACCGAGTACTATATGCATTCCATGTCGATTGAATTTATCTATGAAGTCTTCTAACGTAAAGTAAGTATAAATTAATAGATTTGGAATATTTTATAATTACAATATTTCTTAATTAAAATTTGAATTCTTCATATTCCTGATTTCAATTTTTTTTTTCATTTTACAGACGACACTTGAAAATTTTGAAGCCTATGCTATCTATGGAGAGAAACAGCGAACCACGCATCCGAGTGTTATTTTTGTTTAAGTACAAAAAGCATATTTGATGGCCCACAAATTCGCAAATTGGTGAACGATACTGAATTTGGCAGTTCAATGTCAGAAATTGAGAAGAATGCATGGGATTCGTTTGTATGGGTTATTCAAAATTTCTTAGGAAATAACAAGGGTGATGATTACGTTGCGCACGTTGAAGAGATGTTAACTCACTTCCAGAATCTTGGATGCAACATGAGCATCAAATTACACTACCTGCACAGTCACTTAGATCGTTTTCCTGAAAATCTAGGAGACTTGAGTGAAGAACAGGGCGAACGATTCCACCAAGATATCCGGACAATGGAGGAACGATACCAGGGTCGCTGGGATGCACACATGATGGCTGATTTTTGCTGGAGTATTCAGAGTAACACTTCGTTATTCAACAATAGTAGAAAATCGACTAAAAGAAAATTTCAGAGTTTGTAGTTTATAATACATATTTATTTATTTATTTTCTTGTTTTATTTATTATAATAAATGTGAATAATAAAATATAAATTTTCTACTATTTAATTTATTTATTTATTTACATTTAAGCTCATCCAACACAAATGTCTTTCCGAAGAATAGAATCAGTATATTCTAGGTAGGGTTTTGCCAAAAAATACACGAATGTTACTATGTAATGCATTTTTGATGTGAAAATTTGTACATAGCATGGGGAAAATGTTTTCAAAATTCAATCAATCGAAAAAAGAACATTAACTACTCAATTTTATGTATATCAGACAAAAAACTAAAATTTGGTGAAAATGAGCGAATTCACTTAATTGTGAATAAATTCGAAAAAAAATCAATCGATTTTTATGATCGATATCTCATTTTGTTCCTATTACATGTGGCTTTGCGATAAAGCAATAAATCTGAACGATTTTTGCCGTTTTCGATTTTTTATGATTTTTTTTAACCAAAAAAAATTTGCTATTTTCACGTAAAAAAAATATTTTTTCCCTCAATTTTTTATTATAACTCCAAAACTACTGAGCCGATTGAAACGCAATATATTAACGGATTAAAGGCTATGTAAATTTCAGTTTTTCTAAATTTATTTGAATAATATCGGACTAATTTTTTTTTAGTTATCATTAATTATGTGGAGACACGTCTAAAAAAATTTATAATTTTAATTAAAAATTTTTTAAAAAAAAACCTCTCCATAGAATTTCAAAATTGAACCATATTTGTACTACTGGGACCACAATACATCAAAATTGTATAGTGGTTTTCAAAGCCCCTAAAATTTTTTCAAAATTGTTGCCTTGTGTAATACATATCGTTTGAGTACGTGATAAAATTCGCAATATTTTTTAATTCGGGACAGACTAATATACATCCATCCAACATAAATTTCGGCAATATATACATAGCTGTACATAACAGAAGATCTAAATTTTTGTTGGTATGGAACGATAAATTTTTACATATAACTATGAATATGTCCGAATATCATTTTATCGTTTTTGGATTATAAATTATTTTATATATCGGTATATCGGTCGATATGTAGTTAGATTTAATATTATGTGCCACTGTATTAAAAAATGTTGAGAAAAAAATAAAATATATATATACAAATAAACATATGTATTTACATATCACAGAAAAAACTAAAAACTGGTTTCAATTAAAAAAATTATTGAATCAATTAATAGTTTAATTGATTTTGCACCTATCACGACAATGATACTATCAATTAAACCTTTTATTAACATTAAGAAGGAAAAAAAAATTATAAATAACTTCTACAAAAAAAAATATGATACTCACAAAAAAAGTGTGTGATCTATACGTTGGTATGTGTGTTTTTTGCAATGCTGAGTCTGTTTGTGTGTGTGCTTGTTTTGTTTGTTAACTGCAAATGTATTTGGTATTTTATACTGAAAATGTTCTATTTATGCATACAGTGTATGTATAAAATAATATGATAATTGCGTCTAAAATAAAACATGTATTTGTGCGCCCCGGTAGGCTAGTTGGTAGCGTGCTGGCTTACCAGTGCGGGGGTCGTGGGTTCGATTCCCACCAGAGGCACTGGTCTGTTTTCGCTACAACGCGCCGAAGGCCATAGTAGCTAGTGCTCGGTTAGGGTAATAGTATATAATTTGTAATTATATGATTATTAATTATTAAAAAAAAAAAAAAAAAAATATGTATTTATATATTTAAAAGTCAATTAAAATATTCATTGATTCAATTAAATATTTGTTTAGAAACAAATTAAATTCAAATCAAATCTTTAATTAGATATTTCAGGTTGATAGTTTTTTCTGCGATAATATTTAAATAAAATAATGCATAATTATATATATAAACGTTTTTACTCAGGTATTGATACAAAAAAATGCTTCTAAATTATTGTATATTTTGGAGTTGAATTTAGTTAGGAAATCTTTCGAAGAAAAACTTAGGAATATGGTCTTCATTTGTTATAGCCAGTATGTAATAGGAAGTTTGTGGAAAACATTTCTTATAGGAAATCTTAGAAATTCTTTATTTTGTTAGAATAGAAAACCCTTTAGAGCCAGGGGAATTTTCGGGATTGAAAAACCCTCAAATTTTAAAGACTTCTTTTGTTAAAAGAATCATTAGGTTTTTCGAACTTTTTCCTAAAAATTCTAACAATCTGAGGACTTTTTGGTGCAAGAAAATCACTTTCTATGAATATTGGAATTAATATATTGTACTTTCTTTTAATTGTGGAAAATGCAAGTTCCTCAATTTGGTTAAGAAAAAACAAAAAACAAACATTACATCCCATGAAAACCTCTAAAAACTTCAAATTCATTTGTTAATTTATTTTAAATAAATTATGATGTGAGTAAGATTATCCAAGTTCAAGATTATTTGTTTTTTGTTAAACAAAAAACGCGTGCAATGTTTATTTATTAATGAAAATGTCTTCATCCGCTAATTTAGTGAAGAATTTATCTACCGACAGCTCCTTACATAGGGTTGCTAGATCCAGATTCGCAAAAAGCTGGACATTCGGATTAAAAAAGCTGGCAAAAAAAATTGAAAATTTTAAAAACATGTTTTAACGAAAAAAACATTGTCAAGTTTTGTTTTGCTTCAAGAATTTTTATTTAAAAAAAAAGTTTTGCACATTGTTAGGATTCACAACTTTTGAACATAAAGTAAAATTTAAACATTTTTAATTCAATCTTTAAAATATGTGAGATTTAAAATAATACATTAAAAACTTAAATACAACTTAATGTTTTTAAATTCAGTCTCTCAATTCTGTAAAATGTACTAATAAGGATATGTATTACTCTGCCTATTCTGGACGCTCTAGCTTTTCTAAACTTATTGACAATCCAGCCTAGTCCAGACCGTCTGGCAACCCTGTCCTTACATGTTTCATTTTGCGTCACCGAAAATCTTCAGAGGAACCATATGTCATGTTTTTGAAATGTTTTTTGTTTGTTAAAAAATAAAAAATTTAAAAAATTTAAAAAATTTAAAAAATATTTAATACCCTGTTAAAAATTTACATATATAC
>CM037852.1:61212656-61286496 GCA_021234595.1 Delia radicum | reverse complement strand
ACATACATACATACATACATACATACATACATACATACATACATACATACATACATACATATCATACATACATACATACATACATACATACATACAACATACATACATACATACATACATAACTACATGAACACACCCCTGCAGTTTCAAACGTAGCTAGTGACTCCATGTAGTCAGTTATTTCGTTAGCGAAAAGCCTGACTAGCTACTTGATAGGCTACAGGTAATGCTAGAATTCGCCTTTTGATTATTTTAAGTATGAAAACAAGCAAAAAAAAAAAAAAAACAACGGAATGAACCGTTATCCCAATACAAAAGAATATTATGACTTGTTGTTATTTTTTGTGTTGGCGTCAGTTTCTATTGAAAGTTCGTGGAAGTCAGATCGGTCGCGTGGTTGTGTTATTAAAAGAGGTAAAATGGCAATTTTTACTCAACACTTGTAGGTACAAATATGCAATCTTTCCGCAATTTTAACTTTTACTCATAGCTTTATTTTTCTTTTTTTTCAGAATCAATACCAATTACGGAAACAAATTCGGGGCCTGTAGAAGAGCAATTGCGGAAAGCCATTCAACTGCAAAAAAAGGGAAATAAAATCAAAATGTTTAAAAAATAAAAAATGAATATTTTTAATGTACTTTAAAATAATTTTTAAACTGAGTTTTTAATTTTGAATTAATTTTTAATTTTTAATTGTTAATGTGAAAGAATGGAAAATTTTTAATTTTTTTTTATTTTTTTTAATAAATAAGAAGCAGAATTAAAAAACATTAAACTTGTCCTTTCTTTGTTCAGATAGAATAATTGAAATATGAAATCTATGCTTCAATTAAATTATTGAATGCAATATTTATGATCTGGCGAATTCGTCAATCGGATTGTACTAGTCAAGTAGTTAGTACAATGTTGTTAAATATTTCGTCAGTGCTTTGTAACTAGCGATCTGCATGGTACATGGTAGTGCAGAGGGTAGTCACTGACTACCGTCAATGACATCCTCATGTTGAATTCGTCAGTGAAAAGCATTGCTGGTAGTCTGGCGGGTAGTTAATGGTAACTATTGGTAGTTAGGGAAATAGCTAAAGATTCGTTAGCTACGTCGACTGCAGGGACATGCTTCATACACGTACACATAAATACATACTTGATTCATATGTGTTCATAAAGCATCCTAATACGTTCATGTATGTGCATTAACGAAATTTGAGGTAATATTTACATATATAATCATACATGTCTATACATTTCCATACATAGTCATAAGTGTACATTAACAAAAATTGAGGTAATATTTAAATATAAGAACACATAACAATTCTTATGAACATATATGAATCGTATATGGTGGTATATGAACGTGTATGACCTCAAATCACTGCATATATAAGCATGAATGAGTTCATACATGTTCATAAACGGATGCATATATGTAGATTTCTAACCGGGATACAGTTACAACTGTTTCGTAACTTTTAAGATTGATTGTGTAACTGTTTAAAGATTGATTAAAATGTTTTGTTTTCACATGTGAAAATTATCATATATTATAATGTATGAAGTGTCATATATATTTGTATCATATAATTTAGGTCATATACATTAGAGCTACTCAAGTTGTATGGAAGCGAAATTAGTGCAAGGTGTACCCCCCTGACATCTAAAATATTTCGGCTCTAGCTTTGACCTCTCGTGAGCTGGACCATTTTGAAAAAGGGTCCATTTTTGCATGTTTTGTTAATTGAAGAATCTGTTTCCTTACCAACATATACAATATGGGTATCATAAGAAACGTTTTTTTTTAAAGCGCGTCCAACTGTATATACAATTTGTCCAAGGACGATCTAACTCTAATATGATAGCGGATTTAGTATCTAGATCATGTATGGATGAAAATAGGACTAAAGAAAGAAAAAAAAAGATCCACGACCAATTTTGGCGGCATATTCTCTTTTTAATTTGCAAAAAAAATATGCCGCCAAAAAGTCGTGGATCATTTTTTTCTTTCTTTAGTCCTATTTTCATTCTTTAGTCCTTTTTTCATCCATATATGATCTAGAAACTAAATTATTTTCATACAAAGATGCTGTACTTGGCAAAAGAAAAAAATTGATACCCATATTGCCCTATTTAAAACGAAGAGCTACCACCCCATTGCATTTTTGTCAAAACGCGAACTAGCACGAATTTAAAAAAAATCTGAGACCTGTATTTAATTAAATCGACTAAAGATTAAAATATGTTAATTTGGCCTTTTTATACAAACAACCCCGAACAAAAAATTCAAAAAACCGATTTTTTTTACAGAATATCCTTAAAAAAAGGACATGGATGATCGTCCTTGGACAAATTGTATATACAGTTGGACGCGCCTTAAAAAAACCTTTCTTATGATACCCATATTGTATATGTTGGTAAGGAAACAGATTCTCAAATTAACAAAACATGCAAAAATAAAATGGTCCAGCTCACGAGAGGTCAAAGCTGGATCCGAAATATTTTAAATGTCATCTAAAAAAAGTCCAAGGTTCATTTTAAGGAGGGTACATCGAGCACTTTTTTTGGTGAGTCGCTCTAATATACATATGTTCACATTTTGATATTTCGAATATTATTGATATAATTATTTGATTTTTGTTGTTTGTCTGATTAAATTAAAAACGATAAAATTATTTTTATTCTATTTTATTGTTTAAAAAAAAATCATTTAAAGTAAAGTTTTTTCGTTTGGGATTTTCTTATTGCGATTTTTAAATACACCATTCACTGTACAACATAAAAACTTCGTGGTAAGGAAAACCGCGTAATAATAAAATAAATAGGTACAGTGTACTCGTATGATATCAGATGTAAGTATGAAATTGCTTTTTTAATAAAATTTATTTAAAAGCAATAATTTTTGCAAAAATATAATAAACTGATTATCTTATTGTCATGTAATGCAAATTGAAAATTATCTCTGCAAAATAGTAGAATATTACAACACTATTTTAAATAATTTGAGTTATAAGAAGAATTTCTGAAAATAACATCAGTAAATCTCGACTTAAAAATCTTACTTTAAATAACTTTAAGAAACAATAATTGTTTATTTATAAGTCAATGATACATGAACATATATTACAAAAATGATTTGAGTTTTTCAAGTCAATGATAATTAAATTTATATCATATATGAAACAATATTTAGCATATATTTCAATACATGATGTCATATATTACCATATATGAACTTTATGTCTGAATCATAAACCCATATATGCTTCCATACATGGATGCAGCTTCGTACATGCTGATATATGAATCAGCATGTATGCTCATGCATAAAATCCTGCATGTTCATGTATTACTATATATTAGGCCGGGTCGATTTGTATGGAGGCAAAAAAATCGCTCAACGTTCAAGGAAAATCGTATTCTTGGGATCAAAATAAGAAACTTTGCCGAAGGATCCATACCTCTAAAACGAATTCTGATGTCCCGACTTTTGACCCGTAGGGTCAAATTTTGAAAAAGCCCAAAATGTTTCATTCAGCATGTACCTTTTGAAAAAAATTACTAATCGAATCTTTATGTTTCGGTCTTTGTAAAAATGGAAGTATATGCACTCAGGGAACTTCTGCTTTAAAAATATGTTGTTGTTTAGGTTGTAATACAGTTTTTGTTTATTTTTAATGCAAATGTCAGTCATTTGTAGAACAAATTAAAATTTTTACTAACATTGTAGTTAATTTAAAAAAACAAATACCATCAAATGACTGTTTTATGATTTCACATTCATTTTTTACAGTAAATTTTTGTTATTTAAAAAAATTAAAAAAAAAAAATTGTGTTTATTTTTTACTACCATGTGGTTCATTTTTACTACAATTGTTAGTCATTTTTTGAACATTAAAAAACAAATGACAATGTTAGTTGAATTTAATGAAATGTAAGTCGTCCTTTCTTTAAATGAAATTTCATTTGTTTTCAACTACATTTGCAGTGGTCTTTACCTACATGGTATTCTAAGTGTGGGAAATTAATCCGTTTTTGTTTTTAATATTAAAAATGTTCTATTTTTCCCAACCAGCAAAGGAACATATAAAATTGAGCGTATAATACTTCAAAAGCATTTAATACTTCAGAACACTTGAAAAATTTTCCATCTCTTTATGTGTATAATTCTATAAGTGACTTTTAATATTTGAGCAACTTAAGTCGACTTAAGAAACTTCTCCTTATTTTTGTCCTTTAAATACGTATATTGATTTCTTTCTGGTTCGTAAATTTCTACACCGTAAACACAACAAGATCTAGGGCCCATAAAATCGACTGATATTAAAAAATTACTAATTTCTGTTGAAAAAAACATTAATTGCCTTTGTAGTAACTAAATGTGCTAAAATCCCAAAACTTATTTAAAGTGTGAAAAATAATTTGTTATAGGCTGGTCCCTATCCGGATTTCATTCTTTCCTACGGGAATCCTCAGGGGACAATGGTCTTAGAATTTCTGGAGATATTTGTTAGGTTATATCAAAAACTCAATGAGAATTTTTTGTCCTCACCTAGAAGCGTGATTCAACATTTCATTTGTATCACTACAAGTTTTTACTTTAGCTTTAGATTTTTTTCAGTGTCGATTTTTTTGTGTTTGTTACTCTAAGTTTTAAGTTACGAAATCCCATAAAATCTTTGTTAATTTTTTTTTCAATTTTCTTTTCTCAAACAACTTATTTTTTTGTAAATTCAAGAGAATTTTATGAATAAAATTAATTTTCCAAATGGAAAAGAATTTTCTACAAATTTAAAAGTCGTAAACTATTTGCAAGTGGTGCGTTGTGGTGTAATGGTTAGCGCGTCGGACTGTTACACAGATGGTCCCAGGTTCGATTCCCGGTGACGACAACATCAATTTAGAAAAAATAATATGTATGAGTTTTCTATCACTTATATGTATCGCTGCGCCCACCGTCTTTGTTCCCATAGCACTTAACCCCACCGAAGTAAAATAATGAAACATTGCTGTGAAACAAAAAGCTTCAATTAATTCGCCAACTCTACATCAGGTGGCGAGCAACAACTGTTATAAGACTTATCATCTCGCGCAATTACAGTGTTGCAATGTTTGAAGCCCTTCATCTTTCACCACCTCTCATCTCTCCATTATCCCCTTTCCAAAGAAAGCAACACAGTAATTAATAGGAAGAATTTCCTGAGTGTTGCTTCTGTTTAAAAAAAAAAAAAAAAAAAAAAGTGACTTAGTTCTGAAAATATAAATAATAATAATGATGTTTTTAATACAGACTCCGGATGCAATTATACCTGATTGCGTATACGTTTGCATTAGTTCAGATATAATTTTATATATCTTCAGATATAATTTTATATATAAAAGCTGATTAAATTATATCGCGACTTTATTCGGATGTAATCTAATTTGATAGTATTAAATTTGAAACTAAACAAATGCGAACTTACATAATTATATTGGCCCATTTCTCGGATACACATGGATAAAGACACATATTAAATTACATACGATTATATAAAGCATCGTATCAAATTTTTTTAATCGGGATTATAAAGTTTTTACAACACACTGTTAAAATTTCCTAACTACTATCGCCATTTATTTACACTTTAAATTTGAGTTAAGTATAACTTACCATTTTTCATTAAATCCAATTTTAATTAAAGTACACAAAATTATATTTCTTTTATCATATTTTTTCACACACTTCATTTAGAAGTCAACTTATTTGCATATCAATTCAATTTTATTTACAAACTCTTTTTTCATTCTTTTCAAACATTTCCATATCAACGTAAATTTTGTAATTTTTTTTATGTTTTGGTGGGAAATTTTATAATTTGAAAAACAAAACAATATTATGGAAAAATGTGTTTAAAAAAAAAACAAAATATTAGTAGAAAAACACTTGTTCCCATGAACACATTTCACTAACACACTTAATTCACAACAAAGAAGAAAAAAACAGGTGCAAAATAGCACACGTGACCACAGGTTAAGGATGCCTTAGAAAGGACACACAAATGTAAATTTCGGAAATAAACATTTTATACCAAATATATTCGTCTTATATGAATACTGTGTTAAGTTAAAGGTGGGCTCAGGTTTCGAGAAATATATATTCGTATTGTGTTTTTCTTGCTATGAAAATGTTGTTTATTTCACGGGGGTTGTTTTACGCATCACTGCGCCTGCGCGTAGATTACAACTAAATGGCAGTAGCAGTATTTTATTGAATGATTAATTCTTGAATATGTTAACTAGAATTTCCTTTTTTATTGTTTTTTATAAACGCATTAACGTTTGGTTCAAGAAAACACGTCCGTTCTCGAAGACATTTGAAAGTAAACTAAAATGTAAACTACTAAAAAAGGTCTTTAAAAAATTGTATGCCAAAACATAAGGGGGAAATTGCTTATTTTTAGTTTTTTTTTGAGACTGAAAAGGTTTTTTTTGTTTTACTTCCAAGCCACTTTTCCACATAGAGCATGTCTTGATTACTTTATGTACCTACGACAAACTACGTATATGAACTTAATTGTATTGTTTAGTTAAGATGGGTCTGAGTTTGGGTTGGGTTCTTACCATTGTTCGTATTAAAAAAAAATCTCTCAGGTTTACTACAGAAAAAACGCTAGAATTCTTAAGAATCACCATTATAAATTCTCACTATTAATAATTATCACTGGTCTGATTTAGAGATGTCAATTTAGCTCTTTTTGCGCGATATTAAGCGATTTGTTACAACAATTCGCATACAAAAACGTATCTTTAAGCCGCCGCACAGTGCTTTGTCCCATAGTCAAAAACCAAAAATAAAACGTTGGCTCAAATTGTGAATAAAGGCATATTTCTTAAATTGTTTTTGCCGCCAGTTGATGGAGCCAAAGTTTGATAATATTTAGAAAAATTACTGAACAACAAAATTTGATTCAGTTGTTTCACGAAAATAATTCTCAAAAATACATTTTTTAAAATGCTGGTTCAAAGCTTTATTTTTTGATTAATTCGATACATTTTATATATAACTTTCTATAGCTATGAAAAACACTTTTTTGGGCTGAAAATCCTAAAATTTCTTAAGTTTGATGGAGAAGAAAAAAAATCCTGTAATGTTATATAGTGTCATAAAAAAAATGCCGGGTTTTTACCGGAAATCAAAAATGTACACTCACAAGACTTATCCATAAAAATCAACAGTTATTTAAAAGTTTAATCGGTAAAGTTGTTTCAACAAATTAACAAAGAAACATATTTTTTAACTTTCTGTCTGTTATTCAATAAACAAAATAAACAAAAAAAAAACGGACTTTCGGTAGCAGTTAAAATATTCAGTTAAAATTTTCTATTTAAAACAAAAGTTGTTATATTATATTGAGTATTGAAATAAACGAAAATCTATTGTTTTTATGGATTTTGTCAATTAATTTTTCAACAGTTGAAAATAAACGAAAAAATACAATTGTTTTAAACGAAAAATAAGTAGTCCTGTTTTTAACTGATTTTCAGTTAATTTAATGTGTATATTCAGTAGTCTTTACGGAAAAAATATTGTGTGTGTAGGCTTTTGTAAAAATGTATAATTTCGCGATTTTTACCGCATTTGTTTGACTGATATGTGTCAATATCGACCTATTTTCACTAAAAATAATATGTATCCATAAAATGAGTCAGTCACAAACATCATTTACCGAATTTTATCCGAATTAGATAAAAATTTTGGATATCCACCGTACAAATTGTTCTTCTAGTTCCCGATGAACCAGCATTCTGTTGTTTCAGTAAAATATTTCTTAAAAATACATTTTTTTTATACTGGTTTAAAGTTTTGTTTTTTAATTACTTCGATATAGTATTTGTAGTTAAATTTAAATACAAATTTCAGTATATGTTTACAAAAATATTTTATATGGCTGGAAATCAAAACATTTTTTAAGTTTAATTAAGTATACAAAAAAGTTATAAAATATTAAAAAAAAAATGTTTTTGTAAGTCTATAATATTATTTAACATAACATACACTACCCAAAAATTACAAGTATGTAAGTCATTTTGGAAGGTTGTACAATATAGTGGAAAAATCACAAAAAAGACGTTAAAATTCAAACTCAAACAAAAAATCCAACTTTGCTCTCTGGCAATTCCCTAACTACGTAAGCGCCATCTATCGAATATACAAAGAATATATCATAGATGTGACATCACTTGCAACATATGGGAAACAGTGGACATTAGAGTGAGGTAAGTTTCTGAAAATAGAACTGTTGTGTTGGGTTGGAGTTGTACTTCTGAGATTAAGTCTGCAAGAACAAAAAACACTGTGTATTGATTAAACCAGTTTTAATCACAACAAACTCAACCTGACGATAGAGCAGAGCGCTAAAGCGCAATTATCTGAAAAAGACGTTAAAATTCAAACTCAAACAAGAATTTTTTAATTCTTATTGCTCAACCAAGAAATATGAAAATTATTTTAAAGTGTGTTGGCACATTGTGGAATTTTTATATCCCTCCAGAACAGAACAAAATAGTGGTGCCATATTTTGCACAAATGACAATGAATTTATTTACGTCCGGTAGTTTCTAATAATCCTGACATATTGTTCCAGCAAGATGCAGCCCATACCGCGAGAGATACAATGTGAGAACTTTTTGATGACTGAATAGTCTCAGATTTGAAGGCCCCTGAACATAACACATAACATTCTGCAATTACAGATGTCTTCTTGTGATAAGGTGCCCACATATCAAACTTCAAGTTAATCGCTTAGTGGTGTGGCCAGAACGCCAAGAGGCAAACTTATCCCTTTTAGCCTTCCCCCTTAGAAATTTCCAAAAATCCGTTCTGTTCAGATGTCTACTCCTGTTAAGGAATCAATGTACCCAATTTCAAGATTCTAGCATCAGCGGTGGGAATTTCCAAAATCCCCGTTTTAATTTACAAAAATCCCGTCAACACTGCTGTAGTATTGCTAAGTATTTTTTTTTACAAATCCGCCTATATTATCAAAAAAAACACCTAAATTAACTCTACTTGCAAAAAATTCCACTAAATATTATTTTTCTTAAAATCTGCTAAATTTTTTAGTTGTATGTATTGTATGTATTTCTTCTTTATTCATTCATTAATTTTTCAATTTATACTTAAAAATTAATTAAAGTAAAGAAATTACTGCATGGCTTTTTAAAAAACCGTCAGCTGGTTAGTTTACATATACAATAGAGGTGGAGAACTATCGATAGTCGGCGCCATCGATAGTCGGCGATAGTAATTTCACAACCATCGATAGTTGACGATAGTACTATCGATAGTCGACGATAGTCCCGTCCACAATAATATAGATATTTGGTTTGTATTTAAAGTTTAAAGTTTGTTTAATTTTTAAACAAGAAAATTCATATAAGATTTTAATGTTTTTTGATCCAAAAGTTTTGAATCAAGAATAAAAGAATGTTCACATTTTCTTCCTTGAGCTTGGTTCGCCTCTCCGAAACAATTTGGCCCGCCTTGCTAAATACTCTTTCGGACTCAACGGATGTTGCAGGGATGCACAAGTATTTTGAAAACAGCCTTTTAAGCAAGGGAAAATCCGTTTGGTTCACCTGTAATATAATTTAGTATAAATAAAAATTACTTGAGTATTAATAACTTGTTATTTTAGTTTACCTTAATCCATAAAAGAGGATCCATGTCTTGGGCGGCTATAGCTCTCTCCAGATATTGTCTTTTAATAATAATAGCATCGTGCGTTTGCGTATTTGCTAATGGTCTATCATCTAAAAAATCAAATAATGTTTCCTGAGTTTTGGTCTCCGTTGCTGGGTTCAAATTGACAGGGTTTTCTTTAACTGACAAATTCAAAATCTCATTTTCAAAAATTGCTGATGCTTGTTCAGCATTTGAGTTATGCTGAAAACCGTTCTTTTTGAATCTTGGATCCAATATAGTAGCCATCCTAGTTACTGACCGTAGCTCATAAATTGATAGACGTTTTTTATAGACTCTAATAAAGTCTTTTGCATATTTTTTCCTTGAAGAGTCACATATTTTCCACCAGAAATCTTTTCAGTTGCTTGTTGTAAAAATGACAATATTATTTCTACATCTTTTAAGATATTGATTTCTTCAGCCGTAATAGGAGGCGGTGCTTTGGTAGTTGATAATAGAACTGTAACGATGGCATCATTTGTTGCTAATATTCGCTGGATCATTAAGTAGAAACTGTTCCACCTTGTTGGCATTTCTTGTAGCAAAGTATAAGAGAAGTCTTCTTGAGCCATTTTTTTTTTTTTTTTTTTTTTTTTTTAAAGAGAAGCAACACTCAGGAAATTCTTCCTATTAATTAATGTGTTGCTTTCTTTGGAAAGGGGATAGGGGAAAGATGAAAGGTGGTGAAAGATGAAGGGCTTCAAACATGGCAACACTGTAATTGCGCGAGTAGATAAGTCTTAGAACAGTTGTTGCTCGCCACCTGATGTAGAGTTGGCGAATTTATTGAAGCTTTTTGTTTCATAGCCCTGATTCATTATTTTACTTCGGTGGGGTTAAGTGCTATGGGAACACCGAAGGTGGGCGCAGCGATACATATAAGTGATAGAAAACACATACATATTATTTTTCTAAATTGATGTTGTCGTCACCGGGAATCGAACCCGGGACCATCTGTGTAACAGTCCAACGCGCTAACCATTACACCACAACGCATGTGATCGATATATCAGAAATACCCTCTAGCATTGTTGTTAATTTAGCTGATGTTTCCTTGAACATATTAAGCATCAGCACATCTCTTAAGTGTGTTTTGCTTGGGAGCTTATATCGGGGATCCAATACCTGACTGTAGTTTACAAAGCCTTTGTTTTCAACTATGTTATAAGGCTGCACATCCTTGGCAATCATTTCCGTCAAAGCCTTGTCAATGTCATTTTTTCGCTTTGAGTTTGTGTCGTACAAAACGGCTCTTTTAAAGTAAGAAGCTACAGAATGCATCGACGATCTACCACTGCTGCTTGTCTATGCGATGTTGTCAGTATCCGCCGAAATAGCTACAGCTGGAGTTCTGCAATCGGGGACATGATTTTCCAAGCCAGGGTGGAATCTTTTCAGATGATCGTGCAAATTTGAAGTATCTCCGCTGGTTTTGTACTCCTTTCCGCAGTTAATGCACTTTGCAAATTTTTTGTCATCTGACCTTTTAAAATATTTCCATACTTGTGAGATTTTACTTTTCTTTTTTTGTGTTTGCCTGTCGGTAGCCAAATCTTTCTCCGAGTCCGTGCAGCTGCAATCGCATGCCTGTCTTCCAGCGCTCGACACACTGAGTGTGAGGGAACCCCAACGTTTACCTTAAATTAGACACATTCAAAATACTTCATAACTACTTTAAAAGTAAGCATTATACCTCTTTGAAGAAAGCGACCCATTTCTCTTGTTGTAGTATCACTTTTTGATTAATTTTTTCACAAATATTTTTTTAGCAGCCGCCACAAATAAAAGCGTAAATTTTGCTTTTTGGTGGTGTGAAAAACAAACTATCGATGGCACATCGGGCACTATCGACAATGACTGGCTGCTATCGATAGTGCCCAACAATCGATAGTGCCGATAGTGCTATCGATAGTTCTCCACCTCTAATATACAATATTATATTTCAATAAATTTTTTTATTATTATTAAAATTTGATTTGCTTTTTTGATATCAAAATTTAGTTTTTTAGTTAAAAACGGAAACTAAAAATTATACTCCTATACTAAAAATTTCCTATATTTTAACGCTTTTTTCAAATAATTGTATAAATAACAAAATAACCAAATAACCCTCAGCACACCATTTAAAATTTCTAAGACTTCATTTTCTGAAACCCTTGAAATTTTTTAGTTTTTTATTGCATATTCTTTGAATAAAAATGTTAAAATGCAATAATTTTAAAAGCTCAGTGTTAAGTTAAAATTATTCCAAAAACTTAACCAAAGTAATGATCTAAACGAAAATTGTATCTTATAAAGGCAAAATTATCTATTTTAATCAGATTTTTATCCTCCAAAATTCCGCCTAACACATTGTTCCCGCCTAAAATCCCCCTAAAAGACTAAAAACCTCGAAGTCTAGGGGAAACCCCCTAACTTGTCAGCACTGCAATGCAGATAACTACCAGCATACCAACTTTGAAGTTCCTCGCTTAAGTGTTTTGGCCAGGCCGCCAAGGAAAATGCCCCTCCCGTAGGAATTTTCACAAATCAGCTCTATACAGATGTCTACTCCTGATTAGGAAATTTCCCATAGGAATTTCCAAAAATCCGCTATATACAGGTGTCTAGTCTTGATTAGAAACCCGCATACTAAATTTCAAGTTACCAGCTAAAGCAATTTGCCAGACTGCCAATGCGGAGACTTTTTCCCCCTATTAGCTCCTATTTTACCACGATTCTGAACAAAATTACAAAAAGTACCATTGCCGGGAGTTGGGTCATATGCGAAAGTCACATGTTGTAAATTTCAGCTTTCTTTCTCAAGGCGTTTGGTGAGGCCGCCAAGGGAAGACTTTTGCCCTTATTGCACCTCCCCATAGGAATTTCAAAATTCTAGTCTTCGCGGACGCCGACGCTGGATAATGAACCTCCAGCGGTATAGGCTGGGCGATGTTGATTCAGTCAGTGAGCGAGCGAGTACAGTTAAAGGGTGTTTTTTATACAGGTATAGAACTTTAAGTTAGCAACACTTTTGTAACTTGCGGCCATTTTGTCAGCTGTCAAGTGATTTATGTTTAGTTTGGTTTGGCATTTCAACATGAATAGACTGACGCCTGAACAACACTTCCAAATTGTTAAAATTTATTTTGAAAATCATGGTTCTGTTCGAAATACGTATCGCGCTCTATGTCATTTTACGGTGAACATAATAGTCCATCAGAGCAATTAATTCGATTAACTATGGAGCGTTTTCGCACCACTCAAATGTATGTTGAGACACCGTTACATCCAGAAAAACTAACTGTTTGGTGTGCTTTATGGGCTGGTGGAATCATTGGACCCTACTTCTTTAAACACGATGCTGGTCATAACGTTACAGTCAATGGTGACCGCTATAGAGCCATGATTACTGACTTTTTCGTTCATCAATTAAACAACCACATGTCACACAGCTCGTGCCACAGTTGATTTATTGAAGGAAGCATTTGGTAACCGCATAGTTTCAAGTTTCGGACCAGTGAATTAGCCTCCAAGAACTTTCGATTCAACGCCGCTGGACTACTTTCTGTGGGGATATGTGAAGTCGCTATTCTACGCCGATAAGCCCGAAACAATTGACCACGTGGAGGCCAACACTCGCAGCGTTATTGCCAATATACGGAAACAAATGTTGGAAAAAGTCATCGAAAATTGGACCTCCAGATTAGACTACGTCCGCCATACGCCAGTAGTCGTATGTCAATTTAAAAAAAATCATCTTTGTTTTATTCCATTTCAAAGTTCTATACTCTATAAAACATACCCTTTATATAGATTACACAGTGCAACACATAAAACATAAAATACTTCTGGTGTGCGGTTTTTCAAAGTACATATCAAAACTAACAAAACCCCTTTGGGTTTTTGCTAGTTTGCCTGCTGTTCGTATTTTATGGGCTCATGTATATTTTGGCTAAAACTTAATTTTTACGAAGAACATGCTGTTTTTCTCAAGGCTGTATCTCGGAAACCATTTGGAATTTTGTTTTCCTCTCTTCGGCACAATTGTAGATATGGACTAGAAAAAAGTGTAACACAAACTAATCCTAAAAAACTGAATTTAGTTTCTATAAAATGCTGTAATGTCGAAAAATTTGAATTTTTTTTTAGCTTTTTTCACCATTTATGGCCCATAGCTGCCAAGCTGTGGAAAATTCATTAAAGTAATCTTAAGAAAAAAGATTCGTTATAATATAATTCTTCGGAACATTATAATACTGGAAAATGGTTCTTTCATATTTCCTAGCTGTATTTTACAAGGAAAATTCGAGATTTTAGTTTAAATATGTGCAATTTTTTTTCCATAGATGGCGTTGTTGCAAGTGCATATAAAGCTTGAACTACCTAGCCGACATTCAAATCTATTTCATCATTATTAATTGCTTCTTTATCTGAACATTCATCGACTCGAACAGGAGGAAATATACTCACAAAATTAATATCACCGTCACCATTACAATTGGCAATTATTTCATACAACTCCTTCATAGACAAAACCTTTTTAAGTGCACTCATATTTATATATGAAAAGCACAAATCAATAAAAAAAAAAAACAATATAAAACCATATAGTAACTATTAACAGAGATGGAATACCTCTCACGTGCCTCTCGAAAAAAAGGCGGGCTCTTCCCAACTCAGTAACCAACAATTTCTTTTTAAAATGAGTCGATTTGCATCATTTTGTTAAAAGCTTTTTCTTGTGAAGTTGCCATATTTTTCAGCAAGTTGCGCTGGTAGTTTCGGTAAAAATTATGTCCAATCAAAAATTTGATTTTATAGAATTTAAGAAAAATATTTTTAAAACTTTTAAACGTTTACAAGTTAAAAAACTGAAAAAAAGTTTATTTAACACGAAAATGTAGTAAAAAGCGCCGCATTTACAGTAGTGGCCATATAATTAGAAACAACTGCGTAGCATATTGTTTTGGAAATATATTTAAAAAACTAAGTTTACTTTATTAAAACTAAGAACTAGAAATTGTAAAGTAACGACTCGTCATTAAGTTTAAAGTAAAAAATTCACATCTTGAATAACATTTTCCAGAAATTAACTAAGTATAAAAAAAAATACTATTTCATTTTGATCACAACAAAAAATATTTACAGTCAACTTAAAAATATATTTATAAAGTTATACAAAATTGACATATCCCTTAATATTTTTGTTGGATAACTTTTATTTTTGACAACACTTTCCAGTCTTTTCGTTATACTTTGTATTAAACGTTGGCATGTTTGCAGAGATATATGTTTTCCCAGCTTTGCTGCACTAACTGAAACAATTCGTCGTTGTTTCGTGGGTTTTTGTCCTTCAGATCTCTTTTCACAATCGCCCATAAGTTTTCAATTGGGTTGAGATCAGGACTTTGTCCAGCACATCAATATTTTGATCCAAAAGCCAAGACTTCACTAACCGTGAAGTGTGCTTTGGGTCATTGTAATGCTGGAAAATGTAATGGACGGGCATATTCTCAAAAGAATATGGTTCAATTACATTTTCCAAAATGCTTTTATATTGATGTTGATCCATTATTCCCTGAATTCGCACGATTGGACCCACACCACGCCAAGAAAATGCACCACAGACCATAATAGACCCACCACCATGTTTCACCGTTTTCACAGTGTACCTGGGGTCTAACGCTTTGTTTGGAAGACGTCTCGCATACGTTTTTCCATCAGATTGAAACAAGTTAAACTTAGATTCGTCACTCCAGAGAACTCTTTTCCAATAATTTTGATCTTTTTAAGCATTTCTCTTGCAAACCGCTTAATAATTTTTTTTTGAGACATGCGGTTTTTTTTTTGTGCAATGCACCAACGAAGTCCCGAGTCTTGTAAGCGTCTTCTTATTATCCGTGTGGATATTTTCGCATTTATTTGCTGTCCAATTTCAGCCTTTATTTCTCTCTCTGAGAGGAATGTATTTATTTTGCTGGCCCTACAAATAATTCTATCTTCTTCTGAAGTGGTCTTTCGTTCCCTAGGCTTCCTGTCTGGGGTTTCAAACTGCTTTGTCTTATTGTACAAGTGAATTGCACCAATACCATTCTTTTAGAGCAAGAAAATCTTTGTGCGATAGCCGACATTGACAGTTTTTCATTCTGATATCACTGCACAATTAACTTCCTCATTTAGGAGTACATGACTTGTTTTTGTCCTGATTTTATAAACTAAAATGTATCAATATTATTAGAAGTTAATCTTTTGCTTTTTAAATTACACTTACTTTCTCACTAATAATAAGATAAGTTTAGAAATTAAAGCCAAAACTTCATGTTTCTAATTACGTGGCCAGCCAAAATCAACTACTTGGCGAATAATCTTATTTTTTTAAAAATGCTAACGGTTAACTCCATGTGTTTGCATCAACAACGTTGTTGATTGTCTACTTGTTGAATAACGGTACTTTTAATTTACAGTGCAGGTCTTAAAAATAGTTACACTGCGATTTTACTTAATTAAAACAGCGTTTCTAATTATATGTCCACCACTGTACATACAAAATTCTAATATTTTGAATCAGATGTTTTTAGCACATTATTTGTGTAGTAATTTAGCAAGACTTTTTGATTTTTTTAGTTTAGGCAGAATTTTAGAATATTTGTTTCTTACGATAAAGCAAATTTAATCATTTTTGTCGGTTGATTTAGGATATTTCCAAAGAAATTATCTGGCAGCAGATCAATTTCAACATTTTCAAAAATAGTTTTTTACCTTCAAACCAAATTTTTGTCAACAAAACCCAAATTTCTCTTAAAAAAATCGTTTTTTTTTTTTTCTTTATTTGGTTACTAAGTCGGGCAGAGCTGGTGAAGAAAAATAAAGCGGACGGGTTGAGTACTTAAGAGTAGCATATAAGGCCTCTGATATCACCGTTCACAAAGCGTTTAGAAAGCACGAAAAATAACAATCAATTGCTTTTAAAGTGTTGAGAAAATGCTCAAAATACAAGGAATCTTGCATTTTTTCTTTTATTAAATAAAAATGAATTCGACTTAAAAATATATAACGGCAAATGCGAAAGAATGTTTTTGTAAAGTCAACGTTCTTCTGCTTGAGTTGTTAGCTACCTGTAAATAACACGGTGTTACAAATTAGAACACCGTGTTAGGTTGTAAGTCTGGTTAAGTAAATCACTTTTTAGAATTTTGAATACACCCTCAAAATCCGAAGTTATCACTAAAAAAACATTTTTTAAGACTCTACGGACTAAAATATTTTTAACTAAGTCAGTTTTTAACCGATTTTAAACTTTTGAGAGGTTTTGGAAAGGCGAATTGCTTAGTTTTCCAAATATATATATATGTTTATGATTTTAACAAACCCATGTGGGTTTGGCACCTTTTTTCTAATACGTTTAATACTGAATAAAAGGAGTTCTTGTTTGTTAAAATCGGTTTAAAACCGTTAAAGTTACAATTTTTTCTTTAGAATACAAATTTAATTTTTACGTGTATATGAGAAATTTACACACTATTTAAGACGCAAACAATTTTACTGTAACTTTTTACTCATAAAAAACATGAACGTGGTGGGAAAAAATTAATATGTTATTATACAAAAAAAAACTTTTACTTCAGAAATAGTCAACAAAGAAGGACCCTTTTTACTCAGTATTAAGCGTACTTTCAAAAACAATTTGAAAAAAAAGGTTTCGAATAATGTATTAGAAAGAAAAGACGCTAAAATTGAAAAAGTTGAAAAAAAAATTGCAAATTTTAATTGTTTTGGATAATATTTTCACATGGGCTTGATAAAAGTATAAACATATATATATTTTTGGAAAACTTAACTATTCGTCTTTCTACAACCGTTCAAAAATTTAAAATCGGTTCAAAACTGACTTAGTTAACAATAGTTTCTTCCGTGGAGCCTTGAAAAAGATTTTTAACGATAAATTCAGATTTTGAGGGTGTATTCAAAATTCTGAAAATTTAAAAGTGATTACAACCTAAAGAAGAAGTTGGCATCACTAACGTTGGTTAGTATAACGGAAGATGAGGAAGTATAGTTTTCAGTAGACACTAAAGCAAACTCAAAAACTTTTAATTACTGGCCATATTGTGATTTTCAACAAACTTAAATAACAACAATACGAAAACAAACAAGTTATTTACTGTCACTGCGGTTTGTTATCTGCCTGTCTATTTGTCATCTCTTTTTGTTTGTCATTTGATAGGTATCACTCTTTAATCACAATATTGTATTGTAATGTTGCATATCAATTGCGCATGCGTCACATGTGCCCGTTTACTTGGCTTGTCTGTCGGTATGTTTAACTTGAGCCATCATTGTACAAGTTTCGAGAAATAATAAAATTGTTAACACTTTTTACATCGTCTATTGTCAGTATTACGTTCGTAAGTCTGTTTTTTTTTATAAAAAATTAAAGAGAAAAACAAGAAGTTCATACAAATCTTAATGTATGAATATTTCAGAAGTCGGTTGTATAGATTTACTAACCACTACAAGTACGTATTTACTTTATATGTATTATGTACTAATATCAGGCAATTAAAACGTATTTAAAAGTATTTTGTGATCTGTGGTCTTTCATGCAAACAGTGGTTTGATTCAAACCAACTTTTAACTTCCAAACCCACTTTAATCTCAAATGACTGATATCTTAGGTGTTGGAGATATGTACAAGAATATTCGCCTCCAAAGCGAAGGTTCAAGTAGACGTTGGCACTATATTTCATTTTGTTCACAAACTATAGTTCAATTTTAATCAATCTTTTCTGATTTTCGTTAATTTTATTTAAAAAAATTCAAACAAATCATTGACCAAAACCTAGCAGTTTTTGAGATACAATTGTTATGAAATTTCACAAGTAAATTCAAGCAGTATCAGATAATATAGAATAATATTTATCGGACAAACTTAGAGGAGCAGGGTAAAGAAACTCTCTAATTCCTCCATCATTATCAACATCTTCAATAAAATTACAATCTTCACAATTATTTCCAAGCATTGCTGTCTGCTGTAATGTGTTTTAAGTGTAATTCACCTAGTTTGAGGTCGGAACTAGTTGAGGTCGGGTTATTGCCGGAATTTCCCGTCCCAGGAAATTCAATTATTTTGATTTCCGGGGAATTTATCTGCGGTATCCCGAAAAATAATAAACAAATTTGCCAAAATTGGAATGCGCTGCTGTAGATGAGAAACACAAGTGGTGAAAAAAACTAAAAATATTGAGATCGAAAATAGAAACATAAAATTTTAGGTGAAATATTAAAAAAAAAACGAATTTATACTACAACCAAAAACTAGTAGTTTTTAAAACTTGTAGTTTTTGATTTCAAATTTATATGAAATTTGACAAATAAACACACAGTAAAAAGTTTTAGTTTAATTTTAACACCGAGCCGGTGTGTATATATAACAATCCCTAAAAAGTGTTAAATGTATTCCATTATGGTATTCTTATACAGAGATTGAAAAACAGACAGTGAGAGAGAGTTTCGTTTTTGAGAGCATAAAAATAACACCATTATGTATTTCGGTTTATTATTTTTTGGTGTTAAAATAAAACCAAATTGTTTATATTCAATAAGTAACTTGGCATTAATATAATACCCTATGGAATAGTTTTTACACCTGACCAAGAATTAGAATAATACCATTAGGAATATATTGTATTCTTAAATAGGTGTTATTTTCAATACCCAATGGAATATATGGTACACTGAACGGGTGTTGCTTTTAACTTAGGAAGGGCTAAAATTAACACCGTTTTTTATAAAATTTCACTGAAAATAAATTAAACAACTTTAGTTTTATGTTTAGTTATTTTTAATTTATATTTTATATTTATTGTAATATTTTAATTAATATTTTATATAATCATAAATATTTTTCTTATATAATAAACAAAAATATTATTCTTATTTTTCTATAAATATTGTGTAAATATTAAATAATTAGGTATATGGAACTAAAGGCTAACGTTTGTTGTTATATATTGTCGTTTAAAAAGTTATAGTATAATTTAAAGCATACAATAAATTTAATTAAAATGAGAGATAATCATACAAATAAAGCAAAAGTTTTTCTTGTTTTTCTTAAAATGAAATATTTGAAAAAGTTTGCCAATGAGATATCAAACCCAATATTTAAAATGTAAAATGATTTAAAATAAAGATCAAATACCTGCGCAAAGCTATATTCGAGAGGTAAGTTGGTGCATTTACCATCCAAACTTATGAAGTACTGTGAAATAGACGCTTTCTTTTCTCCAACAGCTATAATAGTTGGCTGCTGAGATCCTACTTTGTACTTTTCGATCGGTGTGTGTAGCTGCAATAAAAATATAAAATAAGATAGATAAGATATAGTAAAAGCGATGTTTTTTTTTAACAAATTACCTCTTCGAAAGTTATGAAGCTGTTGACTGATTTACTGATTTTAGCTTTTTTTGTATCTCGCCCAGCAGCAGTAGAAGGAAGCAATTTTAAGAGATTTAAAAACGGTAATACGTCAATGGGCCACTCAGATTTACCTTCGAAGCTTTGTCCAATGACTTTGCTTAAACCGCGTGGTGTTAAAAAATATAACTTTAACTCCATTAATTGTAACAAAGAGAGAGATTTAATACTTTTTCTGGTGTTATTTTTAAACCAAAACAATCAGTTCCATGAGAGAGGCACATTTTTACAGCTGTTTTTAATACCTTATTAGGTGTTGTTTTTAAACTTTAAAAAATTAAATTGTTTTAAGAGAGAAATTTAAGTCTTTTTTGGCATTAGAATAAAACCGAAAGTATTAAAACAAAAAAAAAAAAAACCAATGCCTGCGTCGGTGTTATTTGTAAACTATCAGGAATTGTTTTTTTTCTCTTGAAAATGTTTAATTACAATTTTGGTGTTATTTCTATTCCAAATAGTCATTAAAAAACTTTTAAATTTCTCTGGGTGTTAAAACAATTCCCACAAGTATTACAATTTATACCACATGGTGTTAGATATAAACTCTTTCGGAATTAATTTAAAATTTAATTCCAAAGTAGTTTAGAATTAACACTGCTAAGTTTTAAAATTAAACCACGACTTTTTACTGTGCATAAGTAGTTTTTAATAACCATTTTTTTTTTTGTTGTATTATAAATATAGCATTAGGAAATAATACTTTAGTATATTCAAAGTATTATTTCCTATATATATTCGTTTATTGACTCGTTAGAAATTCAATTTTTGATTTTATTAGAAAATTGCCCTGTTATCGAAAGATTACAGATTACAAACAGATTTGAATCGGAAGTACAGAAGTCTAAAACGAGAGAGGTATTTTAGTTTCTATCTCACTCTTGACATCAATTCTTATATGAAAAATGTTTGACATATGTCACTTCCCAGTCAGAAAAAACAAAAGGAACATCGCTTGCAAGGCCCTTTAACTGGCGGTACAAGTGCTGCCAACAAGTGCTTTCCCAATCCAAAAATTATATCATCATTAGACAAATAAGTTTAAAAAGTGTCGAACAAGCACTGGGGAAACAAAATTTCCTACGTTGGCAAAATGTTGGTGAAAACATGAAATAGGTGGCCCAAAAATAGATTTTCCAAAATAAAATTAAATAAAAGTTCATTTATAATTATGTTTTTCTAGCCGGGATTTGAACCCTGGCCGCTAAATTGGCAGCCGCCAGCTCTACCCACTAAGCTAACGAGACATATAATACTTGATAGCTTAAAATGTAAGTGAATGATAACTGCTGGTAACTTACAGTTGGATCGAACTCGGAACCTTCTGACTACTAACTTTTTTAAAGAAAGCATCATTTTTGTAAAATAAATAATGGTAGTTTGACGTTTGAGTCAACGTTGGCATAGTGGTTCAGTCAATTATTTGCCAATGTTTTTTTCTGTGGGCCACTGAAATTATTGTAAAACTGATACTGGCCAAACGCTTTTTGGAAGTGCTGGTAAACATGTGTTCTGAAAGTAATATGTTCACAATTCCTCGGTTAGCCAGTGCTTGGTTTTTGTACCACTGGTTTGTTTCCATAGAAAAATCAACAATTTTTGTATTTTTTTTTTATTTTTCAAAACTAAAAAGATTAAATTAAAAGTGTAGTCTTAAGGCGCCGTTTAAACGTCTCTCCTTTAAAACTACCCAGTAAGATAGTAAAATCCAAATAACTGGTTGCAGCAGAGCTTATACCGTATTACAATTGGTTCTAATTTCTGTTCAGCAAATGGTTATTATTATATGGAGTTTATCCTAATTGCAATAGGTTCTTTACCTCAAACCAAGAACAGGTTGCTTTAGAGCCGGTTCTAGAACCAGTTATAGAACTGGGTCTGGTTCAGTGACCCCTTACATTTCGACTCCCAGGAACATGTTTTAGAACCTTTTCCACGTAACCGGTAGTAAAAGAAAATTTTGCTCAGTACATCTTAAACCGACAATTTGTTATTTTTTACGTTTTTTTTTGTTTTTATATACATCGAGATTATTTTTAAGTTACTTTTAATTATTTATAACGAGCTTTCAACCTCCGCATGTTTACAAAAATAAAGTAAAGTATATATATTAGCTGGGTTGATACAAGTATTTCGATCTGGTTAAAGATCTCATCAGAACCCATAGTTTTAGAAAAGCTAGAGCCCCAGAACAGGCAAAGCTTTAACAAAACCCCTAGTAATCATCAATTTTGCTCCATTCTTGTATTTTTATTTTTCAGTTTTATTACAATTCAAAAAATTTACTAAGTATTAAGATATAATTACATATAATTACAAATTATATAATACTACCCTAACCGAGCACTAGCTACTATGGCTTTCAGCGCGTTGTAGCGAAAACAGACCAGTTCCTCTGGTGGGAATATAACCCACGACCTCCGCACTGATAATCCTGCACGCTACCAACTAGCGTACCGGGGCGTACATACATTTTATTTTTAAGACTTTTTCTGCAATTGAAAGAATAAAGAATTTACTAAAATATAATGTTTTAAAAATTTAATGTTTAAGCCTTCCAACCCCATGTTTCTTTTTATAAAAAATATTATATTTGATAGCAAACGTGGGCTAGAAAGGTAAAGACTTAATGTTTTAAAACAGAATATTTTAGTAAGTTCTTTTATATTTCACATGCAGAAAAATCTTAAATATTAAGTGTATAGTTTTTGAATCAAAGACGTTTAAAGGGGCATCTTAATACATAGTACATTTTTTAATCCTCATAAATCTGAAAAATAAAAAAAAAATAAAAAGGTGGCGTTTTTTCTATGTAAAAAAGCTATAAGATTTTTCAAAAATCATTGGGAAATAATTTTAATCCGCAGTATAAAAGTAGAGAAGTGTACCATGTAAATGCATTTTAAATGATAATGATCCGATATATATTAAAGATACCACGAATGTTTCAACTTTATGCATATTTTTTAATTTTCAAAAAAAGAAAATCGCGATGAAAATCTAGATTTTTTTATTTTCTAGAAAATAAAAATTTTTAGTGCGTGCAAAATTTAATTTAAGTCGGAAGACCCAAGGTCAGATTTTGGCCGATCTAACTTGGAATGGCCGATATTTCATATGAAATATTATAAAAAGAAGTTGCTACCATTCCTTCCAAGTGTATTAGCAGAAGAATTTTTTCTTCAAAAGAGCTCTAAAATATGCATATTCTTTAAGGAAAAGTGATACAGTACTTTTCGCTTATAGTCACATCTCTTAGTTGCACACGAGTTGTGGACTATATCGCTAATGTGACTATATCGCTAGTTTTTTTATATGCCATTTTGTTGCCTATAAATAAATTGTGATATAGTCATCATAAAATGTGACTATATGCAATTTATTTATTATTATAACAGGTGGAAAATTTGGAATATAAAAACGATGTTTGAAACGATTCAGCTTAGTTTCCTTGTTCCAATTTTCGTTTTAGCCTCTTAAATTTTTAAATAATTTTAAACCGAAAAAAATTCAAAATTTCACAATTATATTAGAAATGTTCTGTATTGTGACTATAACTTAAATTATTTGCATATAAATTTACTTTTAGTAGCCAGAGTTTAGTGGCATATAAGCCAAATGTGATTATATCGTGAATGGACTATATCCTAAATATTTTGTATGCAATTTGATTTTAGATGACAGTAAAAGTGTAAAAATGGACTATATCGCTAAATGGACTATAAGCAATGTGACTGTAAACGAAAAGTACTGTATTTATAAAGATATTTTTCCTACAAACTGTAATTTATGACCCTATTAAAAAAGGTACATTTACGAAAAGCTACTACAACATTCACACCTAAATGCAAAACTCGTGTTTTGCCAAAACAACAGGCAAACTTTTGTAATAGCATAAAGAGCATAGCATTTAGCACTTAGGTGTGAACGTGGCTTTATATTATCATAACTTATACATTATTTGATTTTAAGGGTACTCACGATGGTGAATACCCTCTTTATTTTGGTATCCCACATTTAAAATGCTAATACAAACAAAAGTTTTTCCACGCAACAGGTAATTCATAAAGCTTTCTCGCGTAAATATTATTCAAAAACTGCTCAGATTTTTATAAGTTTTTATTTTCTGATTCACTAGATAGCAAAACACTTGTTTTTCCAAAACACGGAGAGAAAAACCGTCACGTAAAAAATATTAAAGAAAGTAGCACCGGAAAACTGAAAAAATCCGTCTAAATTACACTACTCAACAATCTTTAACATTTTTTAATATACTTAGGTACGCTGAATCCAAATCAGATCGAAAAATCTTACATTCAAATGAGAAATTCCGATAAGGGAAATTGTACATTCAGATTTTGCTTTCGGGTATTATTGGTTGACTATTTAGAATCCTGTAAATTATTTTCCTCTCAGTAATTTAAAGTACTGCATTAATATAAGTCATACTTTGAAAACCTGCACACACAAAAATAGAAACATCCCTGCGGGAAATGAAGGGTCGATTGATCCAAAGTGGTATATATATATGATTGGGGGCACGTCACGAGATTGGTGAAATCAAAATAGTTGTGCACCAAAACGTGTTAATTAGGGTGAAATGACCAATCACGTGACTGTAGTTATGGTGACAAAATATTCACTGGTTGCTACCAGATATAACATGTAACTGGAGAAAAAGTAACATAACATCAAAGTGTACTGAATCAACTAGGTTCGTTGCAGTTAAAGTTACTACTGGTCATTGAACTGGTTCAAAACCGTTAGCAGGGGATGAAAATTTGGCAATTGCTGCCAAAGGATGCAGTTCCTTTACTGCTACGAAGTGGACACAACACTGAAGGAACTTTTTCTGTACCGACTTTGAGACAGTAGAAATGAAGACGTAACACTACACTGGTTTAGAAGAACTGTTTAGACAGTGACCAAGTTTGTGAGATATGGCGATTTCTCGCCAAACGTTGCGACCTTAAGCTCAGTTTTTTGTTGGGTATAGGCAAAATAAAGTAATTTTAAAATTGATTTTTGTTGTGCATTTTTGAAGGTATTTTGATAAGTGTTTTGGATAAGTGTAGTGATTGGTTCCGGACTGGCTATTTAGCAACCCATGCATAATATGACATTCGCTGAATAAAAGGTAACAGGTTACTTGCTAATTACTTTTTGCATGCTTGGCGACATGTACCCCAAGACTATTTCATTCATATTATCCCTATAACAGAACATCGTGCTTAATATGTGATCTTGTGCTTAATATGTGACTAAGTTTCCTTCAAAAATTGTTCTTCAGTTCTACGATACGTACACCTACACCAGTCACGTGATAAATTTTTTCACACTGGTTCTGTTGCATATCACATAAATTCTAAAATGGAAACTACCTATTTCTAACTTGTCCTGTAGTATATTCATTTCAGTCGGTACAGGGATATGTTACCTTGCTCAAGTTATTCGCCACGTCACACAGTGCTCCACAGGTAGCAATTGTCACCTCCTATGACAAGCCCATGTTAAAAGTACCCGACACTTTCATATAACGGAACCGAAACTAGGACAAGTTCATACACACAAAGTTCTAGTCATGTGACCATACCAGTGACTGTTCTATTTCCCGCAGGGATACTTCAATCACGAAAACCACCAATTCAATAATTTTGATTGCTGAAATTCAGCCAACAAATAAAATAGCTTTTTACAGTTAAATTAGTTTTTTGTTTTTATATACATCGAGATTATTTTTATGTTATATTCAATTTATAACGAGCTTCCAACCTCCGTATATTTACAAAAATAAAGAAAATCAAACATATTAGCTAGGTTGATACTAGTATTTCGATCTGGCTAAAGATCTCATCAGAACCCGAAGTTTTAGAAAAGCTAATTCAATAACAAATTGATAGCTCTTTAATTAAATTATTTTTCAATTAAATAATAGCTTTTTTGATTAAAAAGTGTTCAATATTGTATACCTTCTCAAAAAGCACTTATGTGAACAAATTCACAGATAAATTAGATTATTTTTTCTATCTATTTAAGCGTAGGGACTATGGCAAAATTTTATTTTTTTTTTCTTTGCAAAAATTAGCTCTTTTGTTTTTTTGTTTGAAATAACTTTAAATTTATCTTTTGCTTTTTTTCTGTTTAAAAAAATGTTTAAAATTTTATTAAACAAAATTAAACTTTAAAACTAACATTATTTATATTATCAATTTTATGATAAACATTACACACAAAAACAACAAGAATGTGTTGATGTTTGCTTTTGAGCGATAGTATAAAAAATGTCAAGCAAGTTCCGAATTCGAGCAAATATTTAATTGATTCAATTATTATTTTTAATTGACAGCTTTCAAAATTTTCAACACACCGATTTAATTGAAAAAAGTAGGGAAATATTTTTTCTGTGTTGCCAAAAATCAATACATGTATAATGTCTTAAATGCATTAGCTGGTAAAATGCATTCAGGAATCCCCTATAATTCAAACATTACAAGGAAACTATTTCATGTATTTTGATTCTCTAAAATATTGATATGTGATTGAGGAGGCAAGATTAATGCACTCATTTTTTCCAATTCGCTTCCGTCTGAAATTTGGGGGGAATCGGAAGTTCCTTGCTCTGTCCTGCCTAAATCGTATTTTTCTCAATCCAGAAATCGGGCAGATTATGTTCTTTTGTGAGAACTTAAAATTGTTACAAATACTTATATCCTACCACTGTCTTTCTCATGTTATCTTAGTTTTTGTTTAAAAAGCCCATCACTATATTATCCATTAAGTTCAAATTATGGGAATTTCATATAGCGGCGTGGGAAAATAATTAAATATGCTACTATTTAACACACAATGGACCCATTAAAAAAATTCACTTCATACAGGTATGTATAATCCAATCCAATACAACATAATATAGTAAAATATCAACGGTCTGCTTAAAGAGCATTGCAGACTGGCAGACAAGAACACCTTGTGTTGTAGGTAACGACCTCCCTCTCATTGCAATATCTTCTGTAGTACTTGGAGTAGCATTGTTTGCTAGTTTGTTTCTTTATTTACAACACGCGACCTCTTCTTTTCGTATCCCAGCAAAAACAGACATTACGAAGTTTTTAAGCGCACAGGTGGTCTGGAATTAGGTATTGGCAAAAAAAAAATAGTCTACAAAAATTGAGTATAGGGTTTGAAAGCACTATATTTCCGATTTCAGAAAAAAAAACAATTTTAAAACAAATCTGTTGATAAATTTAAAATGACCTAGTCGAATCAGTCCTCAGAATTTCTCCATCTCTTCAGGTTTTCGAGATATCTTAACATAAAGTTTAGAAAACCCGGTTTTACTATATTCGGGATATTGGAGTATGACTTTTTTATGAAATTGTTTATGTCATCCACACGCAGTAAAAATACACTTTTGAATATGTTTGCAGGTAATTGCAAATTGTTTACAATGATTCAAATTTTCAAACATACACAAAGATATATTTGCAATTTTAAATTTTTTCGATATTATGTTTGGGATATGCAAACATACTTATAGACGTTTTTCACTAGCTCCAAACATATATACCTATATTTACAGGTAAACGTGATTATTAGTGTCCGACCGAACAGTTCGGCAAAAAAAAAACTATATTTTATCTGTTTTTTTTGGTATCTAGAGGCAATGATGACAAATTTTGATATTGGAAACATGTTTGTTGAGCCGACTTAATTCGATTATGTGTATACAATTTAAGGGCAAAGCTGAAGTTTAGCTATAAAGTTAAAAGTTCCGCTGCCGAACTATTTTCGATTTGGCCGAACTTTCTGCGGCCGAACAGTGAATTCATGGCTTACCTACAGACTTTTCTTTAAATTTGACACTCAAAATAGCATCTAATCAGCCCAATAAACATTTTTCCATTCGTTAAATTTGTGCTTAATGCTTTAAAATGCCGAATACAGACCAAATTCATTTTCTGGCAGAACTGTTCGGTCGGACATTAATGATTATATTTGCAAGCAAACCTATTAAGTTAGAAACATGGGGAAACGGGAATGTTTTCCAAACAAAAGTATATTAATAGCAGGCCGGGCTTTTTCAGCATGCATGTTTTTGCTGGGTTTTAAAATGAATATTTTGTTATTACATTATTTTATTCTGTTGCGTGTTAAATTAAATATTTTTTATACTTAAATTAAGATGAAATACATAAATATCGTGGAGTTCATTTAATTTCATTTCTTTGCGTTTAATTGCAATTGTTCAAAATTAGTGTTTATTTTCATATGTTAAACTATACAAATAACATGCTAAAGGCGATCGTTAAAGATTGACAGTACACTGATAGAATTTTCCTTCATAGTATTAATGAAACGATTTCATTAAAATCGATTCATTGGTTTAATGAAAAATTTCATTAACTGAATGAAAATTCATTAATACTGGTATTTTTTCATTAACTTTTTATGATTTTTTCATAATTTCATAAAAAAAAATTCATTAAATCAATGGAAAAATTTAAAATTCTTTTCAATAAAAATTTTGACTTATAATAAGAAAAAAAAAATTTTTTTTGTACTATCATTTTGAAATAAAACAAGTGGAAGCATTAAAGTCCGATGTGCCGAATTTGGTATAAAAAAAGATTAAATTCGGCTGTGCCGAATTTTTGGATACCCTCCATCTCGGTGTTTTCATAAGCCAGGGAAAGTGCAAACAATATTAATATCTATATTCTTTGTAAAAATAACAAAAATAATGTTGTTTTTATAAGTAAAACAAAATATGACTGATTGATTAATGTATTTGGGATGTTACAAAAGAAAAAATGTTTAATTAAAGTTTACTAAAATGAATCTGAAATTCTGCATGCTTATAACAGTGGGTATTCAAAGGTTATTCTGATTACCTAAAGAACAACTTGTAGTGAAAAATATATATATTTTTAAAGTTCCTTATGATGTTAAAAAAAATGTTGTAAAATTCGCCTGTTGTTTGTCTCTTTGCCTATATAATAATGAAAGAAAGTTACTAAAATATATTTTTGGATCGTTAGAAGAGATGCAATGAATACAAACGCATAAAAACAGTTTCGAATAATCAGAATTTTAGATAAATTTAAGGGAACAAAAATACTCTCTTTCGAGTGTTTAGGGTGTTTTCGAGACACAAAAAATTAAAGAAACTGGTATTTCAAATTATTGTTTTTCAGCTCAGTTGCTTGTGCAATTCTCGTTTACGACTCCTAGAATAAGAACCCTAAGAAATGTTCCCAAAATTCGATTGGTTTTTACACATCAATACTTAAATTTAGATTATTTTTGTATGTATCAAATAAAAATTAGGGCTTTTAAGGAAAACAAATGCATATAACCAAAAGATTTTAAGATGAAGTATGCACCTTATATGTCTTAAATAAAAAAGTTCCGAAAGTGAATGTCCTTTAAATTTAATGGGGTTTTTAATAAATGTAATTAGAGTGTAAGAGTTTCCTTGCAAATTTATTAAAGGTTGAGAATGAAAATAAGTAAAAATAGTGTACGAAAAAAAGTTATGAATTTACATTGTTGGATTCGGGGATTTTGTTCCTGGATATTTTTTTGATCTGATAACGATTAATGTGTCTGGCAACTCCGGTTAATGCAGTCAAATAAATAAAGAATTTTAACTAAACTATTTTGTTCTACCTTTTTTCTAACTGGTGATTTTTTGATGTGTTGGGGTTAACAAAAAAAGGTATATGGCAAGCCTGGTATATGGAAAACAAAATAATACTTTATAAATTAGCTTAACAATTTTTCGAGGGCTTCTCACATTTGCACTCATAACCAGTGTTGCCAGGTTTGCAGAGCATAAAAACGACAAATTTTCTAGAAAAAATCGTCAAAATCGTCATCATATTTTGAAAAAATCGTCAAAATAAAATATATTTGTTAGAAGAGGGATAAAGTTTTAATAAAAAATAAAATACAATAATGTTATTCACATTTCAAATGTTAACGTGTTATCGTTGTAATATAACACGATTTTTGACACTTCTCTTTGGTTTAAACTTCGAAAATCATTATATTTTACAACGATGTTCATATTTATAAAATGTTGAAACAGTGTGCCCAGTAGGCTAGTTGGTAGAGTGCTGGCTTATCAGTGTGGGGGTCGTGGGTTCGATTCCCACCAGAGGCACTGATCTGTTTTCGCTACAACGCGCCGAAGGCCATAGTAGCTAGTGCTCGGTTAGGGTAACTTGTAATTATATGATTATTAATTAATAAAATAACAAAAATATAATGTTGAAAGATCAAATAAATACAACTTTAAATCAAACAAATTTTACCACTTGAACTGTTAATCACTTATATCTGCATAATTCTGTGAACAACATTTCAGTGGCACAACTTTTTAAATATTAAATTCTTTTACAAAATTTGGAAATTCTTTAACAATAAGTCTGTTCGATTACTTTTCCTGTAAAGTTCAGTAAAAACTACTCAGTAACAAAATTACAAATAGTAAGACAAATTTACAAAAAAGTAAACGAACAGAAAATTTGTAGGAATTATTAAATATTAAAAAAAATCAACTGGTCATTATGGAAAAGGAAAAAGTTAATTGAAATTACCGACCAAAAATAATTTAAATGTTTTTTAACTTCTTCCATAGTTAATTATTTAATAATTTTCACTTTCAATCCATAAACAATTAAAATTTAATTTAATATTTGTTTTTGTTTACTAAAAATACAATCATATTTTTTCAGTCATATGTTTTTTTCATCTTACAAATTCTTACTAGCAAAAATGTATCCAGTAAAAACTTGTAAGTTCTTTGGCATCAAACTGTCACTTTACCCTCTCTTTTTACCAGTTTTTACTGCGTATTTGTCTAAACGAACTCCTTCCAGTAAAAACTTGTACAAATTTTTGTGTTATCGAACAAACTTAATGTTATATTTTTTAATTATTAAATTTTGGCACTTTATTTATATTATTAGGCCTGTTTTTTAAGCACCGGACTTATTTTGTTTCATTTAAAGTTGTACATATATATATCATCTTTCAACATGAAATATATTCGGGCTAGAGATCTGTTTGTTTCGCAAAAAAAGTCCATGCCTTGTGTTTTAACATGAAAATTTTTTATTTTTATTTAAATCTAACTCCAATTAAATTTTATAAAAATTTAAAAAAATATTCTAAACATATAAACACAGAAACTAAATTAAGCTAAACCCGTAATGAATTTATAAAAAAATAAATGCGGTTTGGATTAAGTTTTATTCAATTCTAGGATTTGCATTTTTGCAAAATTGTATTTCACATCATATTAGCATATAAAAGCTAGCTATCGATCAAAAAAAAATGTTTTTGCTTTCAATTTTTAACGAAATAATATAAATTTAATGATCGAGCCGGCGATTTTATGAGAATGATAAATAAGTAGATCTTGCTGACATATTATATTATTGTCAAAAAATCGTCATTTTGGAAGCAAAAGTCGTCAAATAGTCATTTAGTTATTTTGGGTATTAAATATCATCAAAATGACTACAAATCGTCAAACCTGGCAACTCTGCATGCGATTGCTACTAATTCATACGTACATACATACTGTATACAAAACAAAACAAAAAAACAACAACAATATTTTGTGGTTTTTTTTTTTGTTTTTAAGTGTTGATCATAACCATGGATGGTAACCGATTCTATGTGGTTATTGGTCGTAGTAACGCTATTTTCTTTTATTTCGGTAACGGTATTTTAGGGGAAACTATACTTCAGTTTTTTCGGTAACGGGATTTTAGCGTTAACGGTATTTTAGCGTTAACGGTATTTTATTTATTTCGCTAACGGTATTTTAGCGGTAACGATATTTTAGATATTTCGGTAACTTTATTTTAGGGAAAAGATTTTTCAATTATTTTGGTAACGGCATTTTAAGGATAACGTTATTTTAGTTATTCAGGTAATATTAATGCACACCACAATTTTTAACCGCATTATGCCCTAGTTTAAATGACTGTCTAGTTTATGATCATACTTTGGGAAAATATATCTATTTACAGAAGTTTTCTTGTTCAGATCTTGTTAGATTATTTCGGTAACGGTATTTTAAGGTAACGGTATTTTACGAATAACGGTATTTCAAGAATATCGGTAATGGTATTTAAGCGATAACGATAGTCAGTTGAAAGGTGTTAGAATCGGGGACGGTACTTCAGCGATATTGACAGCCATCCCTGCTTGCGTATATTCTTGTGTATAAGCATTGAATGTACGTATGTATGTATGTATGTATGTATGTATGTATGTATGTATGTATGTATGTATGTATGTATGTATGTATGTATGTATGTATGTTATGTATGTATGTCATGTATGTATGTATGTATGTTATGTATGTATGCCTTCTGTATGTATGTATGTACTGTCCTGTTGTATGTATGTAGTCGTTATGTCTGTCGTATGTTATGTCTGTACTGGTCTGTATGTATGTATGTCATGTATGTCCTCGTCCTGTCGCGTGCTGTCTGTCTGGTCTGGTCTGTCTGTTCTGTACTGTCCTCGTCTGTCTGATTCTGTATGTCTGTCGGTCTGTCTGGTATGTAGTCTGCATGTCTGTTCTGTCTGTCTGTCCTGTCTGTCTGTCTGTCCTGTCTGATCTGTCTGTCTGCTGTCTGTCTGTCTGGTCTGTCTGTCTGTCTGTCTGTCTGTCTTGTGTCTGTCTGTCATGTCATGTCTGTCTGTCTAGTCTGTCTGTCTAGTCCTGTCTGTCTGTCTGTCTTATGTCTGTCTGTCTGTCTGTATTCTGTCTGTCTGTCTGTCTTCTGGTCTGTCTGTATGTCTGTCTTGTCTGTCTGTCTGTCTGTCTGTCTGTCTGTCTGTCTGTCTGTCTGTCTGTCTGTCTGTCTGTCTGTCTGTCTGTCTGTCTGTCTGTCTGTCTGTCTGTCTGTCTGTCTGTCTGTCTGTCTGTCTGTCTGTCTGTCTGTCTGTCTGTCTGTCTGTCTGTCTGTCTGTCTGTCTGTCTGTCTGTCTGTCTGTCTGTCTGTCTGTCTGTCTGTATGTCTGTCTGTCTGTCTGTCTGTCTGTCTGTCTGCTGCCTCCCCCCCCCCCCCTTTTTCGAGGTCTTCCCCATTTTCCCTCCTAACTTTTGAACGCGTTAACCGATTTTGACCATTTTCACTAGAAAACTGCTCATGATATCAACAAACAATTTGACTGAAAATTAGCAGTACCTCTTCTGTATTGTCGGAGTATTTTGTGTTTCCACAGACAGACGGACGGACAGACGGACAGACGGACAGACGGACATGGCTATATCGACTTCTCTATTCATGCTGATCAAGAATATATATAGTTTATGGGGTCCCAGAATTTTTTTAAAAGAATTACAAACATTTGACAAAGTGAATATACCCTCCTGCACTATGGGATGGAGGGTATAAAAAACGGAAAAATTTCTTTTAAACAGAATTAACCAAAACTTTGATATAAATAATTTTTTTTATTAAATTTGCCTAGAGCTAAAAGATTTTGAAGAATTTGAATAGTTGATCACTAAATTCCAGGGAATAGATTCTCTAAGAGCTAGTTTTTGGGAGGACGATCAAACTTAGTTTTACTGCTGTTTAATTAAACTTTATTAAGATATAAACTGCTTTTAAACCTCCATGCTGTTTTTCAGTGATGGTTTAACAAATCTCAAATTAAATAAGATTACCATATTTTACACCAAAAGATGTAATGCCATTTTCAAAATAAATATGGTTGCACTTGCGCATGTCAAAAATAAAAAACAAACAAAACAACGCGCGTAGAAAAAAAAAATTTTGTTTATTTTTTGCCCAACAATTAAATATTTCTTTTGTTTAATATTGGTTGTAATTAAATATAAAATGGACTCTAAAATAAATGTAAAAATGGAAGGCAGCAGACGGACAAACAATTTATCAACAAAAGAAATTCAATTTTTAATTCAATTGGTGGATAAAAATAAAGAAACCATTTTTATTAAAAATCGTTTTTCAAAAATTTCTTTTGTGACTTTTACTTCACAGCTGTTTTATTTATGAATAATTTTCATTCACAGCTGTTATGTTCTGACAACTCAAAACTTAGTTTAAACGGTCAATGCTGGCCGGTTAAACTACAATTAAAATAAAATAAACTTGATCTCAAAAACAGCATTTAAAGTTTAAACTTCGTTAAAACTATAAACAAGGTTGAACCACATCCCAAAAACTAGCTCTAAGAAAAACGATATAGTTTTGTTTTAAACGAGACCTAAATTGTTATCGTTTTGACGATGTTACACAAAAACGTTATGCTAAACGATAATAAAGTTTTGTTTTTTAACAACATTGTTAACAAAATTTAACATTTTTATCTAATATGGTCGTAATTTGGGGCATTGTGATGTAATGGTTAGCGCGTTGGACTTTTACACAGAAGGTCCCGGGTTCGATCCCCGGTGCCGGCAACATCAAATTAATATGTATGAGTTTCTTCTATCCCTCATACGTATCACAATGTCCACCTTCGGTGTTCCCATAGCAATTAACCCCACCGAAGTAAAATAATGAATCAGGGCTATGAACCAAAAAGCTTCAATAAGTTCGCCAACTCTCCATCAGGTGGCGAGCAACAACTGTTCTAAGACTTATCATCTCGCACAATTACAGTTTTGCCATGTCTGAAGCCCTTCATCTTTCCCCACCTTTCATCTCTATACTATCCCTTTCCAAAGAAAGCAACACACTAAATATAGGAAGTATTTCCTGAGTGTTGCCTCTCTTTTAAAAAAAAAAAAAAAAATTTAACTACAAAACGTGGACTATAATCGTCGATCGTTCTACAGAATTCCATGCCAGATCGATAAAAAATTACATATTTTGTACCGACATATAAGAAAATATGTCATCTTTTAACACAAATTATAAAAAATGTAAAGAAAGGTTGAACAATTTTGTAAAACTAAAACAATAAAAACAGAAATAAATTAAAATTGGTTTTTTTAGTTCAGCTCTTAATATTTTAATGCCTTTTAATTATATTTAAATGATTTTTGCAATGATTAAAGTTCTTAATATTCATAATTTAAAAAAAGTACAATAATTAAAACATTTCTTTTTATGGATAAAAAAATTTTATTTTCAAAATTTGTAATTTGTATGCTACAATAATCATTTGTATGATAAAAATAATCAACGAAAATATTTCATACAAACTATGAATTTTATTCATTAAACATATGAAACTTTCATAACGATTAGGCTAGGATTAATGAAAAAAAATTGTATATACTTTATTAAATTTTCATTGGGTTAATGAAACCATTCATTAAAATTGATTTAATGAAACACCTTTCATTGACTCAATGAAACGTTATTTTGGGGAATTTTTTATGAAAAAATTCATTAAATTAATGAAGGAATTCATTAATACTACGCACAAATTTCTATCAGGGAATTGAGAAGGTAGAAATTACTAAAAATTGCAGTTAAAATGACTGCAAATGTAATTAAGATGTCTTTATTTGTTATCAAAATGATTAAAATTGTAGTAATTTTTAACTACTATAAAACAACTACCAATGAAGTAAAAACAACCGTTAAAAACGGTAAAAAAATGACTACCCTGGTAAAAAATGTATATGCCACCATGCAAGTTCGGATAAGATTTAGACATAATTTGTTTCGAAAAGTGAGAACATTAAATTGCATAAAAATAAATAAATAATAAAAAAAATCTAAATAAATAAATATGAAACAGGTAAAGAAATATTTCGTTCATTAGAATTCATTTAATGAAAATATTTCATTAATTCAATGAAACTTTCTTTGTGGACTTTTTAATGAAAAAATTCATTGTATTAATGATGGAATTCATAAATTCAACTCACAAAATTCTAGCAGTGTATGGAGAGTGTTGGAAACCTCCTTATTTAAGTAAATTCAATACAATATGAGGTGAAAAAGCTAACAAATTTAAACACTCTTTCATTTGCACGGATTACTATTCGAGGTTTCTCCTGGCCCAAAATTACCCCTTACGTAGATTGGTTAAACGTACTTTAGGCCAAAATTGTATCAATCTTATTGTTAGATTATGGCTTAAAATAAAAAAAAAACATCATGTACACTTATTTCAATATGCAAATTAATTATGGTTTGAAGGCGAAATCGTCAAAACCGTCCGATTTATCGTCAATGTTTGGCTTACATGCAATTTTGTTATTTATTTCGAATAAATTCTTATTGAATATGAAATAAGGCTTAAGAAAAATGCAATTTTTTTATATTAATACTTATTTTTATTCACTGATTTTAAGGAATTCACCATTATTTTATTTTACACGTCAAGTGATGGGACGTTCTTAAAAATAAGGAAAACCATTTGACTTACAATCTTAAAAATGCTCGCATTTACTAAATAATATTCTGCTGTTATTTAAAATGTCCAAAAACCGTACTTTTATCGCCTGTAAAGCACTCGAAACCGATTTTTTAGTCACTGCATGCAAACGAATGTCTCATTAAAACGTAAAAAATCTTGTATACTTTTTTACACAAGTAAACATATTTTCCATACAAATTCAGATAGACTCACAATATTTTTCTTTTTGAAAGCCTATTATTAATTATGTAAACAATATCACAAAAGAAATATTTTAATTTTTGTTAAAGATAAAAATTGAACAGCTTTTTGAAAGTATTTGTTTGTGCGTGCAAACGACTGTCTCAGACTGTACACTCAAAAAAATAAGTTAGTAGAAAAGTTAGTAAAACGTCTTGTAAATCAGGTATACTATTTTTTAGCAAAATTGTTTGCTAAAATCGTGTTTTCAGCTAAAATTTTTGTTATACTTATTCAGCACTTAACTGTTTTATACTAATGCTTCACTAATATACTAATGTTTTACTAATTAAGTTTGCTAAAAAAAATTGTGCTGATAAGCACATTAATAGTGTGGACGACAACCAGATTGAAAGATATACGCAGAATGAAGTAGATGTCGCGGCATGTCAAGATGTAGTAGAGAAGATTAAAATGATACTAAAAAGTACAACTCTAATAAGACATATAAAAAAATCAACCATGAAAGTTTTTGTATCTCTTTTTCATACATAAAACAAAATTGAGGATTAAAACAACTGTAGCGGATATGACAGTCGCATATACCGTCATATTCATAAATGGCATAATCTCATATAACATTGTTTTGAATGAATGTACAAACCATCAAGCGGTGATCATGTTTCCTTGTTCTAACTGATATACAGACATTGAACTTAACTAATAGTGAAGCATTCTATTGTATTGTATGGTATTTTATGTTACGTTATTATATTGACCTAATTATTATATTATGCTAAGTAGACAATAATTTTACTTTAATTTTACTATATAAACCTGTAACTTTCACTTGAATAAAACATATTGAAATCTATAACCAAATTGAACTCGCCTATTTCCTTAAATGTTAAATGGCGAATATCTATCGCTTATAACTAATTTATTAGCTACATGGCGACCGTGACAGTGTTCACATCAGAACAGTCACGTAATAATAACCAGGGTCCGAAACCGTTATCTATCGAGGAGTACCGGAGACGGACTCAAGGAAGACCAAAAGAGGACACCCCAAAAATTCCAGCCACCAACAAGCCAAAGAGAAGAGGAGGATATCTTGTGGGGAAAAGAAGAAAAATAGCCCAGCTGAAGAGACTAATCAGAAGCAACCCACCACCTTCATGGGACGTATCCACCAGGTTATGGAACAAAATAGAAGAACTGGAGAAGGAGATAAAAATATATAAATTTTCCAAAAACTTAATGAAAACCTTATAATAGAGGTAAAATATAAAGTAATTTTAACAGAGTGCTAACCTGGTTATGCACCGGTAGGGACGGAGGCGATTTCGCCCGTGTCCGACACAATTTTTTTTTTCTTTTCTTCTTGTGTAATGGCAACGGTCATGATGATAATTATACTAAATAAATGAATAGTAAATACAAGTAACAATTATGTTAAGTTAATAAAAATTACTACAAATAAAAATTAAAAATAAAAACTATTTAAAATTTAAAAATTTTCAAAAAAAATAAAAAATATTTTATATTAAATAAATGAAAATTAATAAAAATTATTTAAGAGTTAAAAAAATACTCAAAATTTTCTTTAATTGGTGCACCTGTCTTGAATTAAAAACATAAATTCAAATCAGCTTTTTTTTTATACATTTTCGCTCTTAAAAATCATTTTGCATTAAAACTCATAAATTAAAATTGAAATGGGTAATCAAGAGGCAAAGCTAACAAACCCTAAGGCTAATGTTGTAAATGAAGTAATTGTTGAACAAAAAGATAATGGTTGGGAACAAATAAAAATTTACTTGCTTATTATCACTGTTATATTAGGGATAGAATTAGTTTTGAAATTATATAAAATGCATAATAAGAGAATAAAAAAGAGATATATTGGTCAAATTAACGAAGTAGAGAGAATATAATGGACACTTGGTCCGAAGTTTTGAATAAATTAAAGTCATATGAAGGGCAGATTAGAAGATCATATAAGTGTTTGAATAAGAATAGAGGAATTAGAAATGAAACTATAGAGAAACATAAGAAAGTCTTATTAGATAATTTGAATCATTACGAAAATTTTTAATTGGGTATGAGAATAAATTAAAATCAGATCACAATAAAGAAGCAATTGCTATCTACAATAATTGTAGGGATAGAATTCTGAAAGTTTCCGCAAAACATAGCTTGCATGTGAAAATTTCACACTCACTCACAGAGGGCGCAAAATACGAATGCAGTTCAGAGAGCGAAGATTTGTCCGAAGACGATACTGAAATTAATAAGGAATTGGAATCTGTTGAAAACGAGAACAGCGCAGATATGCCGCAAACTAGTATAGAGTTTTTGCAAACCGTCACCAGGATCTTACCTGATTTCGACGG
The DNA here is from genome assembly GCA_021234595.1 of Delia radicum. Lineage (NCBI taxonomy): Eukaryota > Metazoa > Arthropoda > Insecta > Diptera > Anthomyiidae > Delia > Delia radicum. The sequence continues at coordinate 61,247,370 of CM037852.1, read as the reverse complement.
GAAACACGAAAACTTACAAAGTTTTATAGATGCCTTGAGCATTTTAGAAACTATAAAGGAAACCCATGAAACATTGGCGGTAAATGTAATAAAAACCAAACTAAAAGGTACAGCCAGGAATTTAATTTCTTCAGAAACAACTATACAACAAATTATAAGTAAGTTAAGAAGCACTGTGAAGGGAGAAACAGTCGGTGTTCTCTCGGCAAAACTGATGAATATAAAACAACAAAATAAAAACACAACGGCTTACGTCAAGGAAATAGAAGAGCTTACAAAAGCATTGGAAAGTGCATACATATCAGACGGTTTAACACTTGAAACAGCTGGCAAATATGCAACCCAAGTTGCTGTAAAATCTATGGCGAAAAACACTCAAAATGAGCAAGTCAAAATTATCATGCGTGCGGGACAGTTCCAGACAATGGACGAGCTTATTATGAAATATGTAGATACTTGCACGGAAACAAAAGATTCTTCGGTAATGCACTTCAGAAATCGGAGAGGACGTTCTTTTAGAGGACGTGGTCATAACAATAACCGTTGGCGTAATAATAATCAAAATAGTAACGGCAATAACACTAGTAATCGGAACTACAATGCTAATCGGGGCAGAGGCCACCGAAATTTTAATAATAACAACCGTGGTTATAATAATAATAATCACTACCGTACGAGTAATGTACGAGCTATAACTCAACAAGAACATGAAACGGAAACGGAAAACTAATTCACACCCTTGAGAATACAAAGTATGACAAAAAAACGATTCAACCGTATTTTACATTTAAATTTGAATTTAAGCATTTTTGTAAAAGTCTATGATGGTGAGAACAACCAATTAACTTTGCTGGTTGATACTGGAGCAGATATATCGTTACTAAAACAGAATGGCATTAAATATGAGGGGGTAAATGAATATAATACAACAACAATTAGTGGAATAGGTGAAGGAACAATACAGTCACTGGGTACCACACATTTGAAACTTCGTATTAAAAATTACTTTGTTCCCCATGAGTTCCACATAGTACCCGAAAATTTTCCTATTCCATGCGACGGAATACTCGGTATAGACTTCATCAAACACTACAACTGTATCTTGGATTTCGGTGAAACGCAAGATTGGTTTATATTAAGACCCGGAAATGTTCGGGACGGAATTCACATCCCAATCTTACACTACAGTTCGGATGATACTATCTTGTTACCAGCTCGTTCTGAAGTTATTAGACAAATAAAGATAAACACACCTTATGAAGAAGTACTTGTTGTTAATCAAGAACCACAACCAGGAGTAATAATAGGTAATACAATAGTAAACAGTAAAAGAGCTTTCATCAGGGTTATTAACACTAATACAGTAACAGTATCACTTAAATGTATTGATATCGTATCGGAAAATCTCGACAATTATACAATATCAGCTACACAGAAGTGTAGTGGATGCAGAAAAGTTGAAATTATGCACAAATTGTCAAAAAGCTTTCCTGAACCATTTAAGGAACAAATGGAAAAATTATGTACAGACTACATTGATATTTTCGGATTAGATACGGAACCCATCACTGCGAACAATTTCTATACACAAAAACTTAAACTCAAAGACAAGGAACCCGTTTATATTAAAAACTACAGGATACCCCATACACACAAGATCGAAGTAGATGCACAGGTTAAAAATTTAGTAGAAGACGGCATCGTTGAACCTTCCACATCAGAGTACAATAGTCCACTACTCCTAGTACCAAAGAAATCACTACCTAATTCAGATAAGAAGAGATGGCGTTTGGTAGTAGACTATCGTCAAATAAACAAAAACTAGTCGCTGATAAATTTCCACTACCAAGAATAGAAGATATTTTAGATCAATTAGGAAGAGCAAAATACTTTTCGTGCCTAGATTTAATGTCGGGTTTCCACCAAATTGAACTCGACGAGAAGTCAAGAGACATTACATCCTTTTCTACAAGCAACGGCTCATATCGGTTTAAAAGGCTCCCCTACGGATTAAAAATAGCTCCAAACTCTTTTCAGCGGATGATGACTATAGCATTTTCAGGGTTAGACCCCTCACAAGCATTTTTGTATATGGATGATCTAGTGGTAATAGGTCGATCGGAGAGACAAATGATAAATAACTTGAAAAGCGTTTTTGATCTATGCAGAAAATATAATCTAAAGTTGCATCCTGAAAAATGTTCATTCTTTAGACATGAAGTAACTTTTCTTGGGCATAAATGTACAGATAAGGGCATTCTGCCGGATGATGGAAAATACGAAGCAATTAGGAAATATCCAGTTCCAACTGACGCAAATAGTGCAAGACGATTTATTGCGTTTTGTAATTACTACCGAAGGTTTATTAAGAACTTCTCTCTTCATTCACGCCACATTACGCGTCTGTGCAAGAAAAACGTACCATTCGAGTGGACAGAAGAATGTAATAACGCATTTCTTTACTTAAAGAAAGCATTAATGCTACCAACCCTTCTACAATATCCAAACTTTGATAAGGAATTTTGTATAACAACTGACGCCAGTAAGCACGCTTGCGGAGCGGTATTAAGTCAGGAGTACAATGGCAAACATCTACCTATAGCATATGCCTCGAAAACATTCACACAAGGAGAGAGCAACAAATCAACAATCGAGCAAGAGCTCATAGCTATCCATTGGGCCATACTACATTTCAGACCATATATCTACGGAACACGTTTCTTGTAAAGACCGATCATAGACCTTTGTCATACCTATTCTCGATGAAAAATCCAAGTTCAAAATTAACAAGAATGCGTTTGGACTTGGAAGAGTATGATTTTACAGTTGAGTATCTCAAGGGTAAAGAAAATTACGTTGCTGATGCTTTATCAAGAATAAGCATTGAAGAATTTAAAGAATTACACAAAAATGTATTAGTAATAAATAAAGTGACCACAAGGTCCGACACCAGAAAGAACGAAAAAGTAACTAAACAAAAGCATCATGAAAATATAAAAGAAAAGCCCAATATATATGAAGTCATACAATATGATGACGTTAAAAAGCTAGTAAAGTTAATATTAACTCCAGGAAGATGCTTATTGAAGCATGGAAAATTAATATTGAAGCGAATAAATGTTGAAGATCTGTGTACTAATGGGAAATTGGACCTAGGAGGATTTTTCCTAAGGCTTGAAAAAGAAGCCGGTAAGCTGAATCTTGAAAAATTAAAAATGGCACCCGATGAAGAAATTTTTAAATTTGTATCTATAAATGAATTCAAAAGAAAGGGCAATGATTATTTGAAAAAATTAACAGTAGCGCTACTGCCAAAGGTGACCATAATTGATGCTAAAGATGATAATAAAATAAAAGAGATATTAACTACATATCATGATAATCCAGCGGAAGGCGGCCACTGCGGGATATCAAGAACATTAGCAAAAATTAGAAGACATTACAAGTGGAGAGGTATGCCTTCACACGTGAAAAAATATATCAAAACATGCCTAAAATGTCAAAAAGCTAAGATAACAACACATACTAAGACACCAATGATACTGACAGAAACCCCAGCAACTGCATTCGACATCGTATTAGTGGATACCATTGGTCCATTACCAAAGACGGAAAATGGTAATGAGTATATTGTCACATTAATATGTGACCTAACTAAATATTTAGTGGCCATACCAATATCGAACAAGAGTGCAAGCACAGTTGCAAAGGCTATATTTGAGTATTTTATACTATGCTACGGTCCAATGAAGACGTTCATATCGGATATGGGAACAGAGTATAAGAACTCAATAATAACGGATTTGTGTAAATATATGAAAATCAAGAATATTACCTCTACTGCATATCACCATCAGACTCTAGGTACTGTGGAACGCAGTCACCGAACTTTCAACGAATATATACGTTCATATATATCGATTAAACGAGACGATTGGGACGAATGGCTTAGATACTTTACATATTGTTTTAACACCACCCCATCGGCAGTTCACGGTTACTGTCCATACGAGCTAATTTTTGGACGGATACCTCATGGTTTTCATTATTTTAATAGTATAGATAGAATAGATCCTATTTATAATATAGATGATTATAGTAAAGAAGTGAAGTATAGGTTAGAAATTGCATACAAGAGAGCAAGATTACTACTAGATAAGGCTAAGGTTAAGCAGAAACAATTTTATGATATAAATTCAGAACAGTTAGATTTAAATTTAGGAGATTTGGTTTTATTAAGAAATGAGGTAGGACATAAGTTAGACAATAGATATGAGGGCCCGTATAAGATTATAGAAATAGGTGATAACGATAACATATTATTAGAAACTAAGGGAAATAAGAAGCAGAAGGTTCACAGGAATAGAATTAAACTTTTTAATTGAAACAAGTAATTTTTTTATCTTTTCACAAAATCATTATTTCTCAACATAATACACAAAAAAAAAAGATGAGTTAAAAACATATATCATTAAACAACGATAAGTTTGGTGCACCAATATATAAAAAGTAAAATAATAAAAATAACCAATATATAAAAAGTAAAATAATAAAAATAACCAATATATAAAAAGTAAAATAATAAAAATAACCAATATATAAAAAGTAAAATAATAAAAATAACCAATATATTAAAAAAAAAAAATAATAATAATAAAAAAAAAAAATATTGAAAAAAAAAATAATATTTTCAAGATGATATGTAATCTGTCATTGAATTTAGACCAAGGTAACAATGAGTAAAGAATATTCATATGCTTAATAGCGTATGAACATTCTTCCAGAAAATGGAGGTGTAGCGGATATGACAGTCGCATATACCGTCATATTCATAAATGGCATAATCTCATATAACATTGTTTTGAATGAATGTACAAACCATCAAGCGGTGATCATGTTTCCTTGTTCTAACTGATATACAGACATTGAACTTAACTAATAGTGAAGCATTCTATTGTATTGTATGGTATTTTATGTTACGTTATTATATTGACCTAATTATTATATTATGCTAAGTAGACAATAATTTTACTTTAATTTTACTATATAAACCTGTAACTTTCACTTGAATAAAACATATTGAAATCTATAACCAAATTGAACTCGCCTATTTCCTTAAATGTTAAATGGCGAATATCTATCGCTTATAACTAATTTATTAGCTACACAACTTAAATTTTGCGTTGTAACCGGCTTGTGAAAATAATTGTCTATTAATTAAATAAAAGACAAAATAAAATATTTATTTATTTAAACTAAATGTTTATAGTGTGGTCAAATTGCAAACAAACATATACAGAAATGTAGACAGAGTAAAACGAAAGACAACGACACACATCTTAGGTAGATTTTTATGGTTCCTTTTTCTTATTGCAAAAAAAGGTTGTTTTTTTCGTTTCGTTAGTTTTTGTTTATTTTTTCGCTTCGTTTCTATAATTATCTTCGGCAGTTCCGTCCTTTAAACGATAGCATCATTTAGACAACCGTTGATGTAAGTAATTGAAAGAAAATTTTTGTTATGTTATATATATTTATTTCTATATATTTTCAGATATTAAATTAATTCATGTCGTCAATGTGGGAAAATGAAAATTTTAATATTTCGTTATTATAGTAAATTATTTTTAAAAGAATCACAAAAATATGTTTTATGATTTTCAGCAAATAAATTAACTAAATTACAATTTTTCTACAAATTTTTTGCGTTTTTTTTTCAGTCTACTAAAATTCAGCAAAAAAAATTATTAATTTTTAGCAAGGCTTTTTTATTTCTTATCTACTAAGTGTTAGCAAAACTTTTGCTGAATCTACAAATTTTGTTGCTAAAAATCAGCTCTCTGATTTTCAGCAAAAGATTTTGCTGACATTAGCAACTTTTTTGCAAGCATCCTCCTGACTAAAATTTTGCTGACTCAGCAAAATTTTTTGCTGACTTTACAAACTTTTTTTTTTGAGTGTACCAGAAAAATGTAGATCTTCTGTTGATCTATATTGTAACGACGAGATTTCCTCCGTTAGCTGGGGTAAGCTCGCCGGGGTAGGGATCGTCACAGAAATTTGTTTCTTTCAGCGACCGAGAGTAAAAAGGCGTGGTTGAACGTTATAAATTTTATTTTCTTAAAACTAATTACCACAACCTAAAGCTATAATAATATAAGGGAATACAAAAAAATTAGATGATTAGTGTTTATTCAGGCTCGCACTCTAATGTTATTACTGCCGGGAGGTGGCCAACGCACGGCTTACGCTCTGCTGACGTTTGATAGAAGGCGACCAACACACGCACGGCTCGCGCTCTGACGTGATTCCTGCTGGGAGGTGGCCAACGCACGGCTCACGCTCTGCTGGACCTCGAAGGATGTGGTCAGGACCTTGAAGGATATTCGCAGGACCCCGAAGAATGTGGTCAGGACCTCGAAGGATATCCGCAGGACCTCGCAGGATGTTGTCAGGACCTCGAAAGCAATTCAAAGAACCTAGCAGGTTATTCCAAGGGCCTCGAAGGATATTCAAAGGACCTCGCAGGATATTCCAAGAACCTCGAAGGATATTCAAAGCACCTCGCATTATATTCCAAGGACCTCGAAGGATATTCAAAGGACCTCGCAGGATATTCCAAGGACATCGAAGGATATTCAAAGGACCTCGAAGGACGTTGTCAGGGCTTCGAAGGATATCTAAGGATTGCGAAAGGATTAATAACCGTGTGCGCTGCCGTAGCCGACCGATCCTGATTCTTGTGATGACGGCCTTTATATACCCGTTGAGTGTCGCCAGTAGCGACGGAAAACTACAAGATGTGTAGACAGAATCGATCAGCGCGACTTCTGTCGTTACACACCCTTTATATACTTGGTGGGCGTTACTAAGTACCTTAAAAAAATCTTGGACGTAAATGACGAGGTGGTTGAGAATTGTTAAGTAAAATATGTAATTCATTTTATTTCCTTCAATGGGCTTAAATAGCTAATAACAATGGGAGTTATAAAAACATGGAGTGTTGGCGGAAACGAGTGTAACGACTTCCGTCATTTCAATATATATAAGCCTGTCGTCATGTACTCCAACGATAGCTATTATTGATCTGATTATGGATAAAAATCAAAAATTTGTTTGAGTGTACGTACTTATAAAGGGTGTCCCAAGAAGAACGCAATTTTTAAATCTGGCAACATTCGAAGTGTCATTGTTTGACATTTGAACAATTGTTATTGTTTGCTAGTAGAAGGTACGAGGTTAGTAAAAATGGAGCGCTACACGAATGAACAACGCATTCTCATTGTGAAATTGTTTTACCAAAATGGTGAAAGTTTTGCGGCTACAGTTCGCAAATTGCGATGAATTTGGGGTCACAATAATGCTCCAAAAGAGTCAACTGTAAAGAGATTAATGGATAAATTTGCCGAAACTGGGTCTGTTAGTGATGTAAAGACAACAACGCGCCATCGACCAGGTCGATCGACCGAAAATGTCACAGCTGTACGTGATTTATGAAAATGAGGCAGGTCAAGCGCAAACAGTCAATGGTGTTCGGTATCGTGAAATGATAACCAGTTTTTTCTTGCCTAGAATTGAAGAAATGAATGCGGAGGGCATGTGGTTCCAACAAGACGGCGCCACATGCCATACAGCCAGTGAAAAAATTCAATTGCTGCATCAGTCATTTCCCGTGTTATTTCGCGTTTTGGAGATCAGAATTGGCCGCCTAGATCGTGCGATTTAACACCATTAGATTTTTTTCTTTGGGGTTTTTTGAAGTCGATGGTTTACGCGAATAAGCCGACGACGACTCAAGCCTTAAAAGAGGGAATTGGACTCTGCATTAATGAAATACCGCAGCATTCATGCAAAACGGTCATTGAAAATGTCATTAAAAGATCGCGTGCATGCCAGCAAAGCCGCGGCGGCCATCTGCACGATATATTGTTCCATACACAACCTCATTCTGTCTACTTTACGATATAATAAAGTTTCACGATTTTTTTTTAAATATCTGTGTTTTATTTAAAATTTAAAAATTGCACTCTTCTTGGGACACCCTTTAGTTCCTACCAGAGGTCTTCGTAGAGTATTTTTAAAAATTTTGGACAAATAAGATGCTGAGCGTATAATGAGAATTGCATTTATAAAATTTCCAGATTAATTTTGGTCCACCACAGCATCACTTAGTTTGAAATAAGTAATTTTATTTATTACTTGTTTTAAATTCAAAGATGTAGTGGATCAAAATTACTCTTTGAAAATTTTATAAATTTATTTTCAAAAATATGCTCAGCTCAGCATTACCTAACTTCAAAATCTAAAAAATACAAGTAGAGAACTAAAAGTATTCTCGATTTTTTTTTTATATAACTGGAAAATACTCATCGTTTGAGCAAAATTACGTAAAATTGTACATTTTCGGGACACCCTAATATGTATTAAAACTCAAAAAGATTTATGTCGTAACTTTTTTGAAACCGCAAAAAGTAATATGTTTCTTAATAATTTTTATGGAATTAACGGATATGTTAGGATGATCATATATTTGTATGAAATTGAGTATGTTTTCATACAATCATACACAAAAATGTAACACTAAGTGCAATTTTACCAGACTAGAGCTTGGATCTAATAATATTAAGATGTATCAGTTTTCATTAAATCATATACAATTATATCAGGTAAAAATCCGGATATAGTAATATATGTGTTTTACATAATTATATATATTTGTATCAATTTAGACATAAACTGATACAAATAAGATACAAAACTGATACAATCTTATACAATTCTATCGGGCCATAAGTCGAATAAAATTGTACTGGACATTTATCTAATTGCATCAGATTAGATCCAAACCCATACAAACAGACACAATTGTATGGGCACATATTTCGGACGAAATTTAATTATATTACATATAGCGTCGCATAGAAATTGATATGACTACATAGTATATAATTTTTTTTTTAATATATCCTTGTATTAAGTTGTATAAAATTCTTTGTAATTTTATTAATTTAGATAACATATGATATGCCCAATTTTGGGATACAATTACATTAGAGATCATCTACGTTAATTATAATTTCATTTAATTACATTAATTATAATTTCACTCCATTTTTTACAATTAAACAAGCCACGTATGGTTTAATATGGGGCAACATAAAATACCACTTTAATATTGCTTTAGATATAATCTAACATATGATTGTACATCTGGTTTAAATGGAGTCATACAAATTAATATATGTATATTTAAATATGCTTTCATATAGAGTTTTTTATGCAAGCAGATTAACTATATATACCCAAGTAAAAAAGTTTTGATATACAATTATTAATAATTATATATTTTAAAATATATATTCATATGAAATCATATAAAATAATGCAATATGTAAAAATTTATGATTATATATCAACTTATATATTTTAATATATGGATATAAATATATCACATTATATAATTTGATACATTTGGATTAGGACAAAGTTCGGATACATTTGTATCAAAAATATATCTAATTTCATCAAATCAGATCTAATTGTATCAAATAAAGTGTAATTGCATCGGTTCATATATTGTAACGACGAGATTTCCTCCGTTAGCTGAGGTAAGCTCGCGGGGGTAGGGATCGTCACAGAAATTTATTTCTTTCAGTGACCGAGAGTAAAAGAGCGTGTTTGAACGTTATAAATTTTTATTATCTTAAAGTTAATTACCACCTAAAGCTATAATATAATAAGGGAATACAAAAAATTAGATGATTAGTATCTATTCGAGCTTGCACTCTGATATTATCACTGCTGGGGGGTGGCCAACGCACGGCTCACGCTCTGCTGATCTTTGATGGTAGGCGGCCAACACACGGCTCGCACTCCGTGATGATTCCTGCTGGGAGGTGGCCAACGCACGGCTCACGCTCTGCTGACTCTTGATGATAGGCGGGCCAACGCTCGGCTCGCACTCGGTGATGATTCCTGCTGGGAGGTGGCCAACGCACGGCTCACGCTCTGCTGACACTTGATGGTAGGCGGCCAACGTACGGCTCGCACTCGGTGATGATTCCTGCTGGGAGGTGGCCAACGCACGGCTCACGCTCTGCTGACACTTGATGATAGGCGGCCAACGCACGGCTCGCACTCGGTGATGATTCCTGCTGGGAGGTGGCCAACGCACGGCTCACGCTCTGCTGACACTCGATGGTAGGCGGCCAACGCACGGCTCGCACTCCGTGATGATTCCTGCTGGGAGGTGGCCAACGCACGGCTCACGCTCTGCTGACACTTGATGATAGGCGGCCAACGCACGGCTCGCACTCGGTGATGATTCCTGCTGGGAGGTGGCCAACGCACGGCTCACGCTCTGCTGACACTCGATGGTAGGCGGCCAACGCACGGCTCGCACTCGGTGATGATTCCTGCTGGGAGGTGGCCAACGCACGGCTCACGCTCTGCTGACACTTGATGGTAGGCGGCCAACGCACGGCTCGCACTCTTTGATGAATCCTGCTGGGAGGTGGCCAACGCACGGCTCACGCTCTGCTGACCCTTGATGATAGGCGGGCCAACGCACGGCTCGCACTCGGTGATGATTCCTGCTGGGAGGTGGCCAACGCACGGCTCACGCTCTGCTGGTAGTTGTCAGGAACTCGAAGGCTATTCAAAGGGCCTATCAGGATATTCCAAGGACTTCGCAGGATGTTCAGGGACCTCGCAGGATGTTCAGGGACCTCGAAGGATATTCAGGGACCTCGAAGGATATTCAAGGACCTCAAAGGATATTCAAGGACCTCGAAGGATATTCAAGGACCTCGCAGGATATTCCAAGGACCTCGCAGAATATTCAAGGACCTCAAAGGATATTCAAGGACCTCGAAGGATATTCAAGGACCTCGAAGGATATTCAAGGACCTCACAGGATATTCCAAGGACCCTCGAAGGATATTCAGGGACCTCGAAGGATATTCAAGGACCTCAAAGGATATTCAAGGACCTCGAAGGATATTCAAGGACCTCGCAGGATATTCCAAGGACCTCGCAGGATATTCAAGGACCTCAAAGGATATTCAAGGACCTCGAAGGATATTCAAGGACCTCGAAGGATATTCAAGGACCTCACAGGATATTCCAAGGACCTCGAAGGATATTCAAGGACTTCGCAGGATACTTCAAGGACCTCGAAGGACGTGTCAGGGCTTCGAAGGATATCTAAGGAAAAAAACAAAAGGATTAGTAAAATTACCTTGTGGCCGTGTGCGCTACCGTAGCCGACTGATCTCGATTCTTGTGGTGACGGCCTTTATATACCTGCTGAGTGTCGCCAGTAGCGACGGTAAACTACAAGTTGTGTAGACAGAATCGAGCGTTATTTAGGAAATTCAATATATTCTCGTTCGTTTACTTATAAAAAAAAACATGGAGTGTTGGCGGAAACGAGCGTAACGACTTCCGTCATTACACATGGTCCCCCCTTGGGGAACCTCGCGAGGAGATTATGCCTGGTACTTCTTACGTTGTTGGTCTACGTTCCGCCCTAACGGGGCCTAACTGCTGCACCATAGCTCTGTTTTGGCGATTGATGTGAATTCGGTATCGCTGATGGTTTATGACATAGACCTGACTACCACGTCCTCCGTGCCCAAATCGGTCCAGCATATAGCGTAAGTAGGGTTGAATTCTTACCCGGACCTCGTCTGAGAGGTCATCACACGTAGTGAAAGATATCGGTGATGGTGGTGTTTGTGGCACTTTTCGTTGTGTAGAGGATCGTGGTGTCGGTGTTTGCGTGGGAAGCGTCGAATGCGGTGGCGTGTACGCCGCCGGCGGTAATTGTGGGTGTCCCGGTGGACTGAACGGTGGCGTGTAAGCCCTGGTGTTTGTAAGCCTGGGATTCACTTGCCTATTTCTTCCCAGGCTGACCGATGGTTTTCCATCGGTATCTGACTCGGACGATGATGTCGTGCATGAAGAAGTCGAGGACGATGACGAGGATGATGTCGAGTTGGACGAATATGATGTTGACGTTGAGGGTGAAGACGACGATGACGAGGTCGATGACCCGAACGATGTTGAAGGTGTCGGTGAAGCCAACAGGCGTGGCGTTGGTGCGCGGGACGGTGTCATTGATTCAGGATATTCGGGGGACTTTGGTAAGTTGTATATTGGCTGCCGAAGGGGACGAAAATGGTGGCGTACGTCGCCTATCCACTGCTGTGTCGCTATTTTCCGTTTCTACTATAAATTCCTGGCTTACGCTGGTCTCCTGCAGGACCGTCAGGCACGTCGTGGATGCGGTTGCAGATGAAAAAGGTGGAGGCATGGGTGATGATGATGTCGAGGCTTGAGAAGACGTAATTTCGCTAACTTGTATTGGTGAAATAGGAGCCGGAGTAGGTCGACCCGACGTGCGTGGCCTCAACCCGACTTTCTTGTTCCACCAAGGTCGTAGAGCTTCCTCGAAGATGCGACAAAGGTGCTGGCCGTTGGTTGAGTTACGTGTGGCTGAAACTTCTTCTTGCGGTGGCCGCTCTTCAACTCTGGTTGAAGGGGTCGAAAGTGCTCCAGACGTCAGGTGTCGATTCTTTTCGCGGATTACTGATGGGCCGATTCCCTCGGGACTTCTTTGGAATTCGCACGTAAGGCCCGCGCAAGTAATCTTGGTTCCGCACTCTTCTAGGAACCTCAGGCCGATAATGAAATCTTCGGTGGCATCAGGCATGACCAGGAGCTTGGTATACAATCTCCGATTTCCCAAGACAATCTCGTGGTCAAGGGCATGGGTTATTCGCCGCAACGACCCATCAGCAAGTTCGATCTCCGATTCATATGGCTGCAGGGTAGTGACATCTCGGAGAGTACTAACCACGCGCTGACTCACGAAGCAGCTTTGAGCACCCGTGTCGATTGTGGCGGCTACCAGCCGGCCCTCTAGGATGATGTTGGCCACGAGCCTGGTAGGAGTGTATTGAATGGACGTTTTTAGTTGTGAGGGTTGTGGTTCTGTGGACTCGTACCCCCTCGTCAGGTACGGTCCCGGTTTCCGTTTCCCGACTGTCGACAGCACTGAATGGTCCTCACATCTCGTCGACCACATTCCCAACAGAATAAAATGGTCGGATTTTTACACCGCGCCGTAAAATGTCCGGACTGTCCGCAATTGCGGCACGCGCTGCGAGGATTGGCAATGAAATCCCGCTCGGAGGGTTTAGGGCCCTCTTGTATCATCAAGCGGTGGTGTTCCCGGGGATGTTGCGGTGCAGCTGCGATACATTCCAGATCGGCTGCCATTTCTAGGAGGTCATCCAGAGTCTCGAAGTCTCGTCGGCGGATGTACCACAGGTATTCGGGTAGGGCGTTACGGAATATCCGTTCGAGTTTCTGTGCCTCGGTGTATCCGGTGTGTCTCATGAGGTTTTGCATGTCTAGTGTATAATCTCTGAAAGACTCACGAGGTCTTTGGTGACGTTTTCTGACCTCATCTTCCAAGCGCTCGAAGTACCGGTGTGGTAGAAAGAACTTTTGGAGGTCCCTTTGGAATGATGACCATGTGACCCAATAACGGTTATTGTTCCGATACCATATGAGCGCTTTGCCGGTGAGGATTTCTGGCATCATAGCCGGCATCGTGTCGATATCAATCGCATACATGTGTGCTAGCTCCTCAATTCTTTCGACGAATTCAAGGGGTTTGGTAGCACCGTCAAACTTGATGTCCCATTTACGGATCTGGTCAACCCTTGATCCAAGATCGGAACTCCTGGTAGGGGTGGGCACGGGGACCTGGATCGATTCGTGTTCCTGGTGTGCAACTTTTGGCGGGTCGGTGATTTCCTCCGATGTCGGCTGCTTCCGAGGAGTCAAACTCTTATTCTCCCCACCGGCGGTTGTAGGTTCATGCTTGGACTGTATGGCCAGGAGTCTGTTTATAATCTGTGGTTCATGTTCTCCGCCCAGGAATTGGCCGAGTCGTTTGCGCTACTCCTCGACGCCTCCTGAAGTTCCCAGGCTAAATTCGTTGAGGTATGTTATCAGTTCCACCTTTCTTAGGGAGTATGCCCACGAGGTACGTAACATAATGGACAGGATCGAAGGCGATGGCTAGACAAATAGCGTAACTATCTAGGTTTCCCTAGTGCGATTTTCTGAATGGTATTCCTTTGTTACCTTGGTGATCTGGTAAAGACACAAAACAAACTCTCAAACTCTCGGTCCCTGCTCGGTCCCTGACAGAAGTCGCAGGGCTCGTTTCTGCCAACACCCGTAGTTCATAATTGTCATTATTATTGTACCGTGTCGAAAATTATCAAGCAACCCTCGTTACCCACAGAGAGTATATAAAGGCCGACGAAACAGAAATCAGGATGAGTTGTCTGCAGCCGTCATCGTGAACACAAGGTAGCGTAACTAACCCTTCTTCTTTTTTCTAGCTCCCAAAGACTTAACCTACAAAGGAAGCGTGCCGTCCTAGGTCACTTCCATCCTTGAACATCCTTCGAGTATCCTGCGAAGGTCCTTAAACGTCCTTCGAGTATCCTGCGAAGGTCCTTAAACGTCCTTCGAGTATCCTGCGAAGGTCCTTGAACATCCTTCGAGTATCCTGCGAAGGTCCTTGAACATCCTTCGAGTATCCTGCGAAGGTCCTTGAACATCCTTCGAGTATCCTGCGAAGGTCCTTGAACATCCTTCGAGTATCCTGCGAAGGTCCTTAAACGTCCTTCGAGTATCCTGCAAAGGTCCTGTGGAAAATCCTTCGAGTACCCTGCGAAGGTCCTCCCGAAGATATTTACCGTAACGTGCCGTCCCCGGTCGTTGCCCATCTCGCAGCCAACAGAGGAAGCGTGCCGTCCCCGGTCGTTGTCCTCCCGAAGATATTTACCGTAACGTGCCGTCCCCGGTCATTACCCATCTCGCAGCCAACAGAGGAAGCGTGCCGTCCCCGGTCGTTGTCCTCCCGAAGATATTTACCGTAACGTGCCGTCCCCGGTCGTTACCCATCTCGCAGCCAACAGAGGAAGCGTGCCGTCCCCGGTCGTTGTCCTCCCGAAGATATTTACCGTAACGTGCCGTCCCCGGTCGTTGCCCATCTCGCAGCCAACAGAGGAAGCGTGCCGTCCCCGGTCGTTGTCCTCCCGAAGATACTTACCGTAACGTGCCGTCCCCGGTCGTTACCCATCTCGCAGCCAACAGAGGAAGCGTGCCGTCCCCGGTCGTTGTCCTCCCGAAGATATTTACCGTAACGTGCCGTCCCCGGTCGTTACCCATCTCGCAGCCAACAGAGGAAGCGTGCCGTCCCCGGTCGTTGTCCTCCCGAAGATATTTACCGTAACGTGCCGTCCCCGGTCGTTACCCATTTCGCAGCCAACAGAGGAAGCGTGCCGTCCCCGGTCGTTGTCCTCCCGAAGATAATTACAGTAACGTGCCGTCCCCGGTCGTTGCTCATCTCGCAGCCAACAGAGGAAGCGTGCCGTCCCCGGTCGTTGTCCTCCCGAAGATAATTACAGTAACGTGCCGTCCCCGGTCGTTGCCCATCAATCAAGCCATCAGAGGAAGCGTGCCGTCCCCGGTCACTGTCCTCACTTGCCGCAGGTCAACACATTACGTCAACGTTACGCGTGCTCTTGGGTGGTCATCTCCCCGCTACTGGCATTCTCTCTCTCTCTCGTACTCTGTCTCTCCTTCTCTCTCTTAGACTTAGTTTAATTTTATATAAATAAATTACGATTTATAACGTTTAAACCTTGCCTTTTACTCTCGGTCACTGACACAAATAAATTTCTGTGACGATCCCTACCCCCGCGAGCTTACCCCAGCTAACGGAGGAAAACTCGTCGTTACAATATATATATATTTTTTATATGGAGGTTGAGGTGGTAAGTGGTTGGATTTGCAATCAGAAGGTTGCGAGATTGATTCCGGGCCGGAGAGATAATTTCATTTCTTTTATTTTTTTTAAACCCTCCATCCCATAGTGCAGGAGGGTATATTCACTTTGTCAAATGTTTGTAATTCTTTTAAAAAAATTCTGGGACCCCATAAACTATATATATTCTTGATCAGCATGAATAGAGAAGTCGATATAGCCATGTCCGTCTGTCTGTGGAAACACAAAATACTCCGACAATACAGAAGAGGTACTGCTAATTTTCAGTCAAATTGTTTGTTGATATCATGAGCAGTTTTCTAGTGAAAATGATTAAAATCGGTTAACGCGTTCAAAAGTTATGAGTGAAAATGTGGGAAGACCTCTAAAAATTTTGAAGCAAATTTTAAATTATACTATTTATTTCATCATACATACATACATACATATATACATACGTACATTCAATGCTTATACAAAGAATATAAGCAAGCAGGGATGGCTGTCAATATCGCTGAAATACCGTCCCCGATTCTAACACCTTTTAACTGACTATCGTTATCGCTTTAATACCGTTACCGATATTCTTAAAATACCGTTATCCGTAAAATACCGTTACCTTAAAATACCGTTACCGAAATAATCTAACAAGATCTGAACAAAAAAACTTCTGTAAATAGATATATTTTCCCAAAGTATGATCATAAACTAGACAGTCATTTAAACTCGGGCATAATGCGGTTAAAAATTGTGGTGTGCATTAACATTACCTGAATAACTAAAATAACGTTATCCTTAAAATGCCGTTACCAAAATAATTGAAAAATCTTTTTCCCTAAAATAAAGTTACCGAAATATCTAAAATATTGTTATCGCTAAAATACCGTTAGCGAAATAAATAAAATACCGTTAACGCTAAAATATCGTTAACGCTAAAATCCCGTTACCGACATAACTGAAGTATAGTTTCCCCTAAAATACCGTTACCGAAATAAAAGAAGATAGCGTTACTACGACCAAGACACACATAGAATCGGTTACCATCCATGGTCATGATCAACACTTAAAAACAAAAAAAAAACCCACAAAATATTGTTGTTGTTTTTTTGTTTTGTTTTGTAATACAGTATGTATGTACGTATGTTTAGTAGCAATCGCATGCAGAGTTGCCAGCTTTGACGATTTGTCGTCATTTTGATGATATTTAATACCCAAAATAACTAAATGACTATTTGACGACTTTTGCTTCCAAAATGACGATTTTTTGACAATAATTTAATATGTCAGCAAGATCTACTTATTTATCATTCTAATAAAATCGCCGGCTCGATTATTAAATTTTTATTATTTCGTTAAAAATTGAAAGCAAAAACATTGTTTTTTGATCGATAGCTAGCTTTTATATGCTAATATGATGTGAAATACAATTTTGCAAAAATGCAAATCCTAGAATTGAATAAAACTTAATCCAAACCGCATTTATTTTTTTATAAATTCATTACGGGTTTAGCTTAATTTAGTTTCTGTGTTTATATGTTTAGAACATTTCTTTAAATTTTTATAAAATTTAATTGGAGTTAGATTTAAATAAAAATAAAAAAATTTTCATGTTAAAACACAAGGCATGGACTTTTTTTGCGAAACAAACAGATTTCTAGCCCGAATATATTTCATGTTGAAAGATGATATATATACAACTTTAAATGAAACAAAATAAATCCGGTGCTTAAAAAACAGGCCTAATAATATAAATAAAGTGCCAAAATTTAATAATTAAAAAATATAACATTAAGTTTGTTCGATAACACAAAAATTTGTACAAGTTTTTACTGGAAGGTGTTCGTTTAGACAAATACGCAGTAAAAACTGGTAAAAAGAGAGGGTAAAGTGACAGTTTGATGCCAAAGAACTTACAAGTTTTTACTGGATACATTTTTGCTAGTAAGAATTTGTAAGATGAAAAAAACATATGACTGAAAAAACATGATTGTATTTTAGTAAACAAAAACAAATATTAAATTAAATTTTAATTGTTTATGGATTGAAAGTGAAAATTATTAAATAATTAACTATGAAAGAAGTTAAAAAACATTTAAATTATTTTTGGTCGATAATTTCAATTAACTTTTTCCTTTTCCATAATGACCAGTTGATTTTTTTTTAATATTTAAAACAAGCTATTTTATCTAATTTAATAATTCCTACAAATTTTCTGTTCATTTACTTTTTTGTAAATTTGTCTTACTATTTGTAATTTTGTTACTGAGTAGTTTTTACTGAACTTTACAGGAAAAGTAATCGAACAGACTTATTGTTAAAGAATTTCCAAATTTTGTAAAAGAATTTAATATTTAAAAAGTTGTGCCACTGAAATGTTGTTCACAGAATTATGCAGATATAAGTGATTAACAGTTCAAGTGGTAAAATTTGTTTGATTTAAAGTTGTATTTATTTGATCTTTCAACATTATATTTTTGTTATTTTATTAATTAATAATCATATAATTACAAGTTATATACTATTACCCTAACCGAGCACTAGCTACTATGGCCTTCGGCGCGTTGTAGCGAAAACAGATCAGTGCCTCTGGTGGGAATCGAACCCACGACCCCCGCACTGATAAGCCAGCACGCTACCAACTAGCCTACTGGGGCACACTGTTTCAACATTTTATAAATATGAATATCGTTGTAAAATATAATGATTTTCGAAGTTTAAACCAAAGAGAAGTGTCAAAAATCGTGTTATATTACAACGATAACACGTTAACATTTGAAATGTGAATAACATTATTGTATTTTATTTTTTATTAAAACTTTATCCCTCTTCTAACATATATATTTTATTTTGACGATTTTTTCAAAATATGATGACGATTTTGACGATTTTTTCTAGAAAATTTATCGTTTTTATGCTCTGCAAACCTGGCAACACTGGTTATGAGTGCAAATGTGAGAAGCCCTCGAAAAATTGTTAAGCTAATTTATAAAGTATTCTTTTGTTTTCCATATACCAGGCTTGCCATATACCTTTTTTTGTTAACCCCAACAAATCAAAAAATCACCAATTAGAAAAAAGGTAGAACAAAATAGTTTAGTTAAAATTCTTTATTTATTTGACTGCATTAACCGGAGTTGCCAGACACATTAATCGTTATCAGATCAAAAATATATCCAGGAACAAAATCCCCGAACCCAACAATGTAAATTCATAACTTTTTTTCGTACACTATTTTTACTTATTTTCATTCTCAACCTTTAATAAATTTGCAAGGAAACTCTTACACTCTAATTACATTTATTAAAAACACCATTAAATTTAAAGGACATTCACTTTCAGAACTTTTTTATTTAAGACATATAAGGTGCATACTTCATCTTAAAATCTTTGATTATATGCATTTTTTTTTCCTTAAAAACCCTAATTTTTATTTGATACATACAAAAATAATCTAAATTAAAGTATTGATGTGTAAAAACCAATCGAATTTTGGGAAAATTTCTTAGGGTTCTTATTCTAGGAGTAGTAAACGAGAATTGCACAAGCAACTGAGCTGAAAAACAATAATTTGAAATACCAGTTTCTTTAATTTTTTGTATCTCGAAAACACTCGAAAGATTTTCTTTTATAATTTTTGACAAACTTAGTTTCATCACACTTTCCGTTTTACTTATGTGATGTATAGTATAAAGACATGTGTTGTAATGTAAACTGGCATTTCATAATTATTTCATTATGTATGTCTCCGCAAGTGTATTTTTGTTCCCTTAAATTTATCTAAAATTCTGATTATTCGAAACTGTTTTTATGCGTTTGTATTCATTGCATCTCTTCTAACGATCCAAAATATATTTTAGTAACTTTCTTTCATTATTATATAGGCAAAGAGACAAACAACAGGCGAATTTTACAACAGTTTTTTAACATCATAAGGAACTATAAAAATATATATATTTTTCACTACACGTTCTTCTTTAGGTAATCAGAATAACCTTTGAATACCCACTGTTATAAGCATGCAGAATTTCAGATTCATTTTAGTAAACTTTAATTAAACATTTTTTCTTTTGTAACATCCCAAATACATTAATCAATCAGTCATATTTTGTTTTACTTATAAAAACAACATTATTTTTGTTATTTTTACAAAGAATATAGATATTAATATTGTTTGCACTTTCACTGGTTAATTCAAACAATGAGATGGAGGGTATCCAAAAATTCGTCACAGCCGAATTTAATCTTTTTTTATACCAAATTCGGCACATCGGACTTTAATGCTTCCACTTGGTTTAATTCTAATTAATTTTTTTAGTATTTTTTATTTAATATAATTTTTTTCTGAGTATTTTAAGAGAATTAAGTACAGTAGTAACTCGATTCTTGCACATACTTGATACTTGCACACCTCGATTCTTGCAACATAGGAATATTTTTCATTACGCACTCAGTACTTGCGACATCCGAAAATTTTGAACTCGATACTTGCAACATTTTTGTATATCATCGTTCAATATTTGCATAGAATGGGCGGAGCAAAACAATGCTTCATTAGACGATATTATGTTGCTCGCTCCAGAGACTAAGAAGCAGTGTAGTACTGAACAAGCGACTTTGTACAAAACAAACAAAAATGTTAAATTTCTTTAATTCCACATAAAATATGTATCTACTGTTATACGAATGCGTTGAACTTAAGTGTTTTGAATTGAAATATTAAACTTAGATTCTAAACAGATGTATGTGCCTTTTATTTTTCATGGGAAACTAATACTCGGTACTTGCGACAACCTCGAAATTTGCACCGAGCCCGGTTTTCATTACGTGCAAGAATCGAGTTTCTACTGTAATTTAAAAACGACCAAATAATTAACATCAGAGTGGACAAATAATTATTTGATAAAAATCTATTTTTTGTCTTTGCGATGGAACTTTTTGTAAAACTTATTTAAAAATATAAAAAAACGTAAGGTTTTATATTTTTTATTGTCATGTTGATACGAAAATGCTAAAAATTAGTTCATCGAATTATTCATATTTGTTTCAAGATATACTTTTTAGGTGTGCCTTGAAAAGTGTGCAAAAAAACTAGGTTAAAAAATTTGATTTTGGCTTCAAAAATCTATTCGATTTTTTAATTCTATTGTTTCGGATCACAAAAAATTAGCAAAAACGAAAACTATCGAAGCCAAATTTTGAAAGCTAGTTTAGTAATAATAATAATTAATTAGTAAATTAATTAATTAATAACTTTTACTTAATTTAAATATATCACTTTAATATACCTATATAGTTTTTACCGACCTCTTTCTCCAAATCTTTAGAAAAAAATACGGAAACTTTAGCAGATCTTACTTTCCAAGGCACACTCGTTTCATTGCAGGCCACTTTTCCCTACCTGTAGTTAAACTACTTCTCCAATGCAATGAATTCAAAATTGTTAAATGAGCATTTTTATTATTTCTTAATATTTTGTTTAACCTCATCAAAACTTAAAAATATTTTAAAAATAATTTATATCTCAGTGATACGAAATCACATAATAAAAATGTTTTAAAAATCTTTAGTTTATATTTTTTATTATACATTTGTGTAGCATATTTTGCTTGTTTTCATAAAAATATAAAAATATTTTCAACTTAAGTTCGTTTTAAGTACTACATAAGTAACTTTGGTGCAAATTGTAGAGCGGTCTACTTTAATACAGCAGATCGTAACTCAGATTCGTGTGTTCAATTCTCGCTGGCACCAAAAAAAAGTTTTTTTTAATATTTTAAGAAACATCCCTAAAGTACGCTGCACATTTTTATTAAATAAAAATGTTAATATATATTTGAAAAAGACCTTCCATGAACTATTGAAAAATAGCATCCATGCACTGTTTAAATGCTATTAAAGAAGTTATATACATATTCAATCCATCCGCCCAATGACACGACAATGTTAAAATCATTAATGATTCACCTAAATTTGCATCACATCCAGATTAGTAGATGTGGTGTTTTTACTACTTCTTCCTCAGCTCTTATTTTGCTGGGATTATATACAATAATGTAACATTTAGTGCAATTTCATTAGACTAAATAAAACTCTGATCCAATATAATTTTATGTTTCAGTTTATATGCAATATTTATATGCAATCTCTAATTAATTTCTGTTGAAATTTACCCAATGTATAGTATGAATCTGTACTCCTACTATAAGTTAGGCAAATTAACTCTATGTGTGTAAATGAAAAAAAATACACACATTATGTGTAAGTTGGTGAACAAAAACTGTGTAAATTTACTACGCCAATGCGTAAAAATATAATTAAATTTAGAAATAAATGAATAATTTTACTGAATCGCGTAAAAACATGTTTTACGTGTAAATATACAGATAAAATGCGTAAAACACCCAAAAAAAATGCGTATTCAATTTAAAACGTCCATAACTCGAAAACTAGAATAGCTAGAGGGAAAATGTTTGCACCATTAACCCCTATACCGGTCCAAAATTTTGACTTTATTGCTTAGATTTTTAGATCGAGTTTTTCTCGAAAACTGAGCTTCGTAGAGCAAAAAGAGCAATATTTGAAACATAGCTTATATTTCGCAAACTAACAGAGATAAATGTAGGCGGACAATTTTTTTCTATTTGCGAAATTATTTTCCTCAAAAATAGTCTAAATAAAATTTATAACTACCATAACTCGTAAACTAGAATAGCTGCTGGAGAATTGTTTTTCCCATTACACTAAATTTTGACATTATTGGCTAGATTTTTGATCTCGTTTTTCTCTAAAACTAAGCTTTGCAGAGAAAAAGACCATTTATTTGGAACATCGCTTTTATCTTAAAGAAATGATAGCCCAAGTTTTTTTAATTATAGGGTTTTTTATTTGGCGTTTTTTTTTTAATTTCGGCGATTTTATTCATTTTTGGCGATTTTTTTTTGAATGTTGGTGATTTATTTTAATTTTTGGCGATTTTTTAAGGGTTTTTTTTTTAATTGTAGTGATTTGATAATTTTATGCGCTTTTTTAAGTTTTGAAAATTTTTTTTTAAATTTTTTCGATTTTTTCCATTAATTGGTTTTTTTTTTTAATTTTGGCGATTCTTATAAATTTTGAGTCTTTGAAATTTCGAAATTTTCTTTTAAATTTTTGGCAGTTTTTTTTTAATCTTGCCTTTTTTTAATTTGAAGTTTGTTTTAATTTTTGACAATTTTTTTAATGTTGGCGATTTTTTTTAAATTTTGACGTTTTTTTAATTTTTGACGATTTTTTTAAATTTTGTCATTTTTCAATTTCTAATTTTTTTTATTTTGGGGATTTTCTTTAATTTTGGCGATTTTTGTAAAATTTTACGTTATCTTCATTTTTTGAGATTTTTTTAAATTTCGGCAATTTTTGGCGTTTTTTCAATTTTAGCGATTTTTTTTAATTATGGCGATTTTTAAATTTTAGCAATTTTTTTTTCAATTTCGACGATTTTTTTAATTTTTTGCGAATTTTTTAAATCTTGACGATTTTTTCCAATTTCGACGTTTTTTTTTAATTTTGGCGATTGTTTTAATTTTTGTCGGTTTTTTGAAATTTCGGCGATTTTTTTTATTTTTGGTGTTTTTTTTTTTAATTTTGTCGTTTTTTTGACGATTTTTTTTTTTTCAATTTTGGCGATTTCTTTTATTTTGTCGATTTTTTTAAATTTCGGCTATTTTTTGGTGGTTTTTTAAATTTTGTTGATTTTTTTAATTTTGGCGATTTGTTTAAATTTCGGTAATATTATTAATTTTTGCAGTTTTTTTTAAATTCCGTAGATTTTTTCCCCTTTTTGGCGATTTTTATTCAATTGCGGAGAATTTTTTAATTGTGGTGATTTTTTTTTTTTTTTTTAATTTTGTAGATTTTTTTTTTAATTTTTGCGATATTTTAAATTTCGGCGTTTGTTTTCATTTTTAGAAGACCACCAGTCCGATTTCAAAAATTGTTAAATATTTGTGCTTATCAAAATGTATCGCAAGACAAATTTTCACTAAAACAGTTTAAGAAAAATTTTCAAAAATCGAAAATTTTGTACCATCAAATCAAATTCACACCATCTAACTTTTAGACCTAGTTCTACAATACCCGCAACAAGAATTTATAAAAAAAAGTTAAAAAAAATATTTTCGGTTTACTTTGCCGTCGATTGGCTAAACAACTCATTCAAATCTAAGTCAATCGCGGGAGGTGACAACCGCATTTTTCGGTTGTGGCGTTAGAACTTTAGTTGACTAAACAAATGTTTAGTTGCTAAAAGCAAGTCATTCGATTGGTTAGAAATTATATTTCGAGGTGTATAATACTTAAGCAATTAAATAGGACGAGGTTTTGTACATCTTTTGCCAAAAATGTTTCTTAAATTTTTGTTAAACCAAATGGTTCTCGTGAAAGAATCTAACCTGGAACTCTAGGTCGCCAGTAAAAAGCTCTACCATCTGATTTATCCTGACATGTTACACAGAAAAAATTGTTGTCAATAAAAATTTAATTAAACTATCGTTGATTTAAAACTTACTATCAATTAAAATTTTAATAATATCCAATAAATGTTTAATTAAAAATAAAATTTCCAGTTTTTATAACCCATAATGACAATAAAGTGGAAAAAAAATCAAAATCTTAAAAATTCACCAAAATTAAAAAAAATAAAATTAAAGCTGTTGGCTAAACTTGTAAGAAAAAACGTAAATAACTCATGTTGTTCTGGTAATCATTCAACATCACCGATTTTCTGTGGTTGGTGATATATGTATATTAGAGCGACTCACCAAAAAAAGTGCTCGATGTACCCTCCTAAAAATGAACCTTGGACTTTTTTAAGATGACATTTAAAGTATTTCGGCTCCAGCTTTGACCTCTCGTGAGCTAGACCATTTTCAAAATGGGTCTATTTTTGCATGTTTTGTTAATTTGAGAATCTGTTTCCTTACCAACATATACAATTTGGAGGCTAATTTTTTCGAAAATTAAAAAAAGAATATGCCGCCAAAAAGTCGTGGATCATGTTTTTTTCTTTCTTTAGTCCTATTTTCATCCATACATGATCTAGAAACTAAATCCGCTATAATATTAGAGTTACCACAAAATTGCATTTATATATATTCCAGAGCACCGTGTAAAATGCATCTAATTTGCAAAAATCTAAATTATTTACATACAAAGATGATGCACTTGGCAAAAGAAAAAATTTGATACCCATATTGTCCTATTTAAAACGAAGAGTTGCCACCCATTGCATTTTTGTCAAAACGCGAACTAGCACGAAATTCAAAAAAAAACAGAGACCCGTGTTTAATTAAATCGATTAAAGATTAAAATATGTTAATTTGGCATTTTTATTACAAACAACGCCGAACAAAAAATTCAAAAACTGTTTTTTTTCACAGAATATCCTTAAAAAAAGGACATGGATGATCGTCCTTGGACAAATTGTATATACAGTTGCACGCGCCTTAAAAAAACCATTCTTATGATACCCATATTGTGTATGTTGGTAAGGAAACAGATTCTTAAATTAACAAAACATGCAAAAATGGACCCTTTTTCAAAATGGTCCTGCTCACGAGAGGTCAAAGCTAGAGCCAAAATATTTTAGATGTCATCATAAAAAATACCAATGTTAATTTTGAGGGGGGTACACCTTGCATGAATTTCGCTTCCATACAACTTGAGTCGCTCTAATGTATATACCTGATCAAACCTTGATTTTCTTGAGGGTGGGTGATTAGAACGAGGCTGAAGATTACCTAGTCGCTTAGGTCGAAAGTGCGGCACTCCCTCTAGCGCTGATCCCCACAAGATTTTTTTCATCTTCTTTCAATTAGCGTTTTCTATTTGTAATAGTAATATAAAATTATGATCTCAAACCTGACATGGACAATTTAAAATGAAATGAAAGCTCTAAAATTTAAAATAAGTTCCAAAAAATTCACCAAAATTTAAAAAAAATGATCAAAATTAAAAAAAAAATCTTTAAGTACAAAAAGTCACAAAAAATTAAATAAATTGCTAAAATTTACAATCACCAAATCTTTTTCGAGATATGGATTTCAAAAATTTTATTTTGATGATTTTTTAGTTTTAGCAATTTTTGTTTTATTTCAGCGAATATTTTCAGTTTTATCGATTTTTTTTAAAAACACAGATTTTTTTAGTTAGTCTCTTTACAGGAAGAAGAAAACATTTTTATTGAAAAATTTTACGGACACAAGGGATTCACCAGACTGCCGCAGTTTCGTCCCCCTCCTGGGACTCGTCAGTGGTTAATTTATGTGTCAATTGAACAAAGTATTTTATATTGTTAATTTGCTCTATATGAAAAACTTATATTTTTAGTTTTGTCGGTTTTTCAAATTTTGGTAAATTTTTAAAATGTTGGCGATTTTTTTAAATTTTGGTGATTTTTTTAAATTTTTTTAAATTTTTAATTTCGACGATTTTATCCAACTTTATCGATTTTTTTTTTTATGTAAGCAATTTTTTTAATTCTATTCTCAATTTTTGGCGAGTTTTTGCAATTTTAATTTAGTAATGAATTTCTTCATAGCTTTAATGAAAATTGTCACTGAAACTCGTCCATTGAAACATAGAATCTATGAAGCAGGTTTCATTAAAGTCAATGTTTATGAAATGTTTGTATAATTAATGAAAATCTTCACAAAACTAATAAATCATTCCAACAATGAAGCGTTTATAGAATTTTTGGAATCGTTTCATAAAATTTTTTAATATTAAGAAGTTTTTTGAATTGATAAAACTCTTCATGAATTTCTTGAAAAATGCATTCGAACTAAGTCAGTAGATAGGAAATGGGCCCTTTGTAACGAAAAAGCAGCGCAGTCGGCAGAGGCTGAAAAATGCATTGGGGACTTTGTAATGAAAAAGCAGCGCAGTCGGCATGATGATTTTGCCTTGGTGAAAAAAATAAATTTTCTGGCGCAGTGAAAAAAATAAATTTTCAAAAAATGTGCGCAGTGAAAAAAATAAATTTAAAAAAATAAATTTTAAAAAAATTTGCGCAGTGAAAAAAATAAATTTAAAAAAATAAATTTTCAAAAAAATTTGTGCAGTGAAAAAAAATAAATTTAAAAAAATTTGCGCAGTGAAAAAAATAAATTTTCAAAAAATTTGAGCAGTGAAAAAAATAAATTTTAAAAAATAAATTTTCAAAAAATTTGTGCAGTGAAAAAAATAAATTTAAAAAAATAAATTTTCAAAAAATTTGTGCAGTGAAAAAAATAAATTTAAAAAAATTTGCGCAGTGAAAAAAATAAATTTAAAAAAATAAATTTTCAAAAAATTTGCGCAGTGAAAAAAATAAATTTAAAAAAATAAATTTTCAAAAAATTTGTGCAGTGAAAAAAATAAATTTAAAAAAATTTGTGCAGTGAAAAAAAATAAATTTTCAAAAAATTTGCGCAGTGAAAAAAATAAATTTAAATGAAAAAAGTGGAATTTCTGACTCAGTGAAAAAAGATAAATTTTCATAAACATCTGGCCCAGTAAAAATTCTGTGTGTGGAAAATTTACATAGAGATGTGAAAATATAGCTTATTTTAAAATATGTGTGTGTGTGTGTGTGGAGAATATTTTTATTACACAATTATGTTTTACCGACGGCTTTTCACAACTTTACATCTATGAAAAAAGAAGAATTTTCTGCCCCAGTAAAAAAAGAAGAATTTTCTGCCCCAGTTTTTTCACTGGGATGATGAGATTATGTGCATAGAAAATTCTTTGTGTTTACATTATGAAAATATTTTTGAGAAAAATTTGTACACAATATAATCAAATTAGTGTAATATTTAAAATATGTGGATGACAGTATTATGTCAAGTTTTAGGCGACATGATAAAAATTTGTCTAATATTTAAATTGTGTTTACATTATGAGAATATTTTTGAGTGAACAGATCAAATCATGATCAAACACATCTTGTACGTCGCGTTGATACACATGTAAAATTTTTTATAGATATCAAAAACTCAGCCTACAGACATAATGTGTCAAGTGTTTTAGGTGACATAGTAAAATTTGGATACTATTTAAAATAATATACAAGACAGTGTATTTTGTATATTTTTCATTTTATTCATTTATTAAACGCTTAGATGTGTATAATACATTTAGATGATGGAATTGAAAATTTTTTTCAAATTTTTTCCTATATAAATTCCAAATTTAATTAATATCAATCACTAGTTCTCTTGATTTTAAAGTGAATACATAATCGTCCTCTAAACTTAAAAATTAATTAAAATATTCATCATATTTATATAAAAGTTGAAGTTAATTCTAAAATAAAATAACTACTTAAATCAAAATGACTCAATTTACGTGTAATGTCTGCAACTTGAGCTTTGACGAAAAAAAGATGATGGATAATCATCAAAAATTGCATTGTGTGGAATGTGGGAAGCTATTTTTAAGTCTTTCATCACTGCGGGAGCATGAGAAGACCCACGCAGGACCATCATCTAAATTTTGTGTTGAATGCAATGAATTGGTAAATATATCTTCCTATGTACATCATTTAAAGACGATAAAACATCGCACGAATTGTGGTACAATATTAGTAAGCGATAAGTTTGCTGTTAGCAGCAGCAACTTTAGCGAAAGAATGGAAGTTTATAAGCATACAAATGATCTGGAGGGAATACTTGCTCCACAACAATTGTTTGAATCATTAAAACCCTGTGCAATATTAATCCTACAAGACTCTAGATATAAACACATCTCCTATAAATTCAATATGGAGTTAAAATGTGATTACATAAAAATGACTCATGATGATATAAGTGCTGCAACAATTCATCATGTATCAAAAATGGTTTTGGTGACCAGAGCTGATGACATCTCCAAAATATATGATTTAAGGGTTGATGAAATCTGTGCCAAAATGTCAGAGTTCCAAGAACGGGATAGTGGATGGACTCTCGTCACAATTAAAAGTCTTGAAATTAATGTGAATCAAGCCAAAATTGTTAGAGGTTCTCAGTATATTCCCTCACCAAAAATTGTTGCAAATCGTGGTGGATGCACTAATATAAGGAATAAGGATGTATTCTGCTTCAAATGGTGTTTAATAGCATCACTCTTTTCTGAACGGGAGCTACGAAGAGATGAAAAAGTAAAATGTTATTCTTACAATATACAAAATATTGCTGCTGAGAAAATAACAGTGGGTGATGTAGAGCTAAATTTCAGCCATTTAGATTTCCCTCTTAAGCTCAAAGATATAAGGAAATTTGAGAAACAAAATTTAATTAGCATCAATGTTTTTGGGTTTGAAGATAATACAATCGTTGGACCATACTACATCACCCAGGAAGAGAAATCAAGACATATAAATCTCCTTTTACTAACAAAAGATGATTTATCTCACTACATCTTAATTAATGACGTGTCAAGGTAAAAACAATACTTCTATAACTTAATAATGATATATATATATTTATACAAATATTATTTTTTATTTAATTTTTCTTAGATTTTTGCGATACAGTATAACTTCTCATAGAGGGGGTCTTTTTATATGCTTATACCATACAGATAGTGAAGCCAGATTAAAAAATCACAAGGATTTATGTAGGAGAAGGGTGCCAATAATGCCCAAAGCTGACAAGTCTTTAATCAACTTCAAAAATGGGCATAGGGAATTGGATGTGCCATTCGTCATTTATGCTGACTTCGAGTCGATTTTAAAACCAGTCAACGAACAAGTTAGTATAAAAACTAGAAATGTACAGAAGCACGTAGCCTGTGCATATAGCTATTTTATAAAATGTAGCTATAATGATAATATGTCAAAACATCGCATCCAATTCGGTGAAGATTCACCTGCGAATTTTGTAAAAAATATAGTAAAGGATGCAAGATATATTTATGACAATTATCTCAGTAAAATTGTAGAAATGTCATTATCATCCTTAGAAATAATTTCACATGATTCTGCTATAAATTGTCACATTTGTGGTAAAGAATTAATTAATGATCCAAAAAATCATACAGTAAGAGATCACTGTCATCTTACTGGAAAATATAGAGGTGCTGCACACAATAACTGTAATATTAAATATAGAACACCAAAATTTATTCCAGTATTTTTCCATAATTTATCGGCATACGATTCGCATCTTTTTTTCAAAGAATTGAATAACGTAGAAGGTGCGAATATAAGTGTCATTCCTCTAAACAAGGAAGTATACATCTCAATATCCCTAACCCTTGATGTTGGGGATAAACAACATCTACAAATTCGATTTTTAGATTCATACAGATTTATGGCATCAAGTATAGAAAGTCTTGCAAGTAATTTAAGTACCGATGATTTTAAAACAGTTCGAGAACATTTTAGCGAGGAAAACAAATTTAATTTAATTAAAAGAAAGGGAGTTTTTCCATATTCATATATGGATTCAATGAATAAATTTAATGAGACTCAACTTCCCAGTCGTGAAGATTTCTTCAACATTTTAAATAATTCCGAGTGCTCATTAGAAGATTATGATCATGCCCAGAAAGTTTGGAAAGAATTTAATTGTGAAACTCTTCAAGATTTCACCAAAATATATCTTAAAAGTGATGTACTCCTCCTCACAGACATTTTTGAAAACTTTAGAAAAGTATGTAAAAATGTTTATAGGCTTGATCCATGTCATTATTATACTGCTCCAGGACTCTCGTGGGATGCAATGTTAAAAATAACTGGAATTGAGCTTGAATTATTAACTGATGAAGAAAAGTATAATTTCATACATGAGGGAATAAGAGGTGGGCTTCTACAATGTTCACAAAGATATTCTAAGGCTAACAACAATACTTAGAAGATTATGATGCAAGCAAACCTTCAGTGTTTTTAACATATTTAGATGCCAATAATTTGTATGGTTGGGCAATGTCACAATATCTCCCAACTGGAGGCTTTGAGTGGTTAGATGAGGAGAAAGTAGAGAGTTTTGATGTGAATAAAATATCAGATAATTCACCACTGGGCTATATTTTAGAAGTAGATTTAATATACCCCCCACTCTATTCACGATGATCATAATGATTTACCTTTTGCCCCCAAAAATAAGGTAGTTGGCATTTCAAAGCATAAAAAGCTTATCGCAGATTTATGCCCGTAATTTCAAGCAATATTTACCTACCGGTGCTTAGATACCTACCCGATTTTGTTCGTGTATACGGGTAGATATCTAAGCACCGGTAGGTATCTATTGCTTGAAATTACGGGCATTAGAAGACAAAATAAAATATTCTATTGATTATAGACATCTGAAGCAATGCCTTAAGTATGGACTTAAACTAGGAAAAACTCATAGAATTCTTCAATATCGTCAAGAACCATGGTTGAATACATATATAGATTTAAATACTAAAAAGAGATCAGAATCGACTACTGACTTTGAGAAAAATTTTTATAAACTTATGAATAATGCCGTATATGGTAAAACTATGGAGAATGTTAAAAAACGTCGAGATGTTAAGATTGCTCATGGGTGGGAAACTACAAATAAACAAGTGGAAGCATTAAAGTCCGATGTGCCGAATTTGGTATTAAAAAAGATTAAATTCGGCTGTGACGAATTTTTGGATACCCTCCATCTCGGTGTTTTCATAAACCAGGGAAAGTGCAAACAATATTAATATCTATATTCTTTGTAAAAATAACAAAAATAATGTTGTTTTTATAAGTAAAACAAAATATGACTGATTGATTAATGTCTTTGGGATGTTTCAGAAGAAAAAAATGTTTAATTAAAGTTTACTAAAATGAATCTGAAATTCTGCAGTGGGTATTCAAAGGTTATTCTGATTACCTAAAGAAGAACGTGTAGTGAAAAATATATATATTTGTATAGTTCCTTATGATGTTAAAAAAACTGTTGTAAAATTCGCCTGTTGTTTGTCTCTTTGCCTATATAATAATGAAAGAAAGTTACTAAAATATATTTTTGGATCGTTAGAAGAGATGCAATGAATACAAACGCATAAAAACAGTTTCGAATAATCAGAATTTTAGATAAATTTAAGGGAACAAAAATACACTTGCGGAGACATACATAATGAAATAATTATGAAATGCCAGTTTACATTACAACACATGTGTTTATACTATACATCACATAAGTAAAACGGAAAGTGTGATGAAACTAAGTTTGTCAAAAATTATAAAAGAAAATCTTTCGAGTGTTTTCGAGATACAAAAAATTAAAGAAACTGGTATTTCAAATTATTGTTTTTCAGCTCAGTTGCTTGTGCAATTCTCGTTTACGACTCCTAGAATAAGAACCCTAAGAAATTTTCCCAAAATTCGATTGGTTTTTACACATCAATACTTTAATTTAGATTATTTTTGTATGTATCAAATAAAAATTAGGGCTTTTAAGGAAAACAAATGCATATAATCAAAAGATTTTAAGATGAAGTATGCACCTTATATGTCTTAAATAAAAAAGTTCTGAAAGTGAATGTCCTTTAAATTGAATGGGGTTTTTAATAAATGTAATTAGAATGTAAGAGTTTCCTTGCAAATTTATTAAAGGTTGAGAATGAAAATAAGTAAAAATAGTGTACGAAAAAAAGTTATGAATTTACATTGTTGGATTCGGGGATTTTGTTCCTGGATATTTTTTGATCTGATAACGATTAATGTGTCTGGCAACTCCGGTTAATGCAGTCAAATAAATAAAGAATTTTAACTAAACTATTTTGTTCTACCTTTTTCTTATTGGTGATTTTTTGATTTGTTGGGGTTAACAAAAAAAGGTATATGGCAAGCCTGGTATATGGAAAACAAAAGCATACTTTATAAATTAGCTTAACAATTTTTCGAGGGCTTCTCGCATTTGCACTTATAACCAGTGTTGCCAGGTTTGCAAAGCATAAAAACGACAAACTTTCTAGAAAAAATCGTCAAAATCGTCATCATATTTTGAAAAATCGTCAAAATAAAATATATTTGTTAGAAGAGGGATAAAGTTTTAATAAAAAATAAAATACAATAATGTTATTCACATTTCAAATGTTAACGTGTTATCGTTGTAATATAACACGATTTTTGACACTTCTCTTTGGTTTAAACTTCGAAAATCATTATATTTTACAACGATATTCATATTTATAAAATGTTGAAACAGTGTGCCCCAGTAGGCTAGTTGGTAGCGTGCTGGCTTATCAGTGCGGGGGTCGTGGGTTCGATTCCCACCAGAGGCACTGATCTGTTTTCGCTACAACGCGCCGAAGGCCATAGTAGCTAGTGCTCGGTTAGGGTAATAGTATATAACTTGTAATTATATGATTATTAATTAATAAAATAACAAAAATATAATGTTGAAAGATCAAATAAATACAACTTTAAATCAAACTAATTTTACCACTTGAACTGTTAAACACTTATATCTGCATAATTCTGTGAACAACATTTCAGTGGCACAACTTTTTAAATATTAAATTCTTTTACAAAATTTGGAAATTCTTTAACAATAAGTCTGTTCGATTACTTTTCCTGTAAAGTTCAGTAAAAACTACTCAGTAACAAAATTACAAATAGTAAGACAAATTTACAAAAAAGTAAACGAACAGAAAATTTGTAGGAATTATTAAATTAGATAAAATAGCTTGTTTTAATATTAAAAAAAAATCAACTGGTCATTATGGAAAAGGAAAAAGTTAATTGAAATTATCGACCAAAAATAATTTACAATTAAAATTTAATTTAATTTTTGTTTACTAAAAATACAAGCATATTTTTTTATTTTTTAGTCATATGTTTTTTTCATCTTACAAATTCTTTCTGGCAAAAATATATCCAGTAAAAACTTGTAAGTTCTTTGGCATCAAACTGTCACTTTACTCTCTCTTTTTACCAGTTTTTACTGCGTATTTGTCTAAACGAACACCTTCCAGTAAAAACTTGTACAAATTTTTGTGTTATCGAACAAACTTAATGTTATATTTTTAATTATTAAATTTTGGCACTTTATTTATATTATTAGGCCTGTTTTTTAAGCACCGGATTTATTTTTGGATTTATTTTGTTTCATTTAAAGTTGTATATATATCATCTTTCAACATGAAATATATTCGGGCTAGAGATCTGTTTGTTTCGCAAAAAAAGTCCATGCCTTGTGTTTTAACATGAAAATTTTTTTATTTTTATTTAAATCTAACTCCAATTAAATTTTATAAAAATTTAAAGAAATGTTCTAAACATATAAACACAGAAACTAAATTAAGCTAAACCCGTAATGAATTTATAAAAAATAAATGCGGTTTGGATTAAGTTTTATTCAATTCTAGGATTTGCATTTTTGCAAAATTGTATTTCACATCATATTAGCATATAAAAGCTAGCTATCGATCAAAAAACAATGTTTTTGCTTTCAATTTTTAACGAAATAATATAAATTTAATAATCGAGCCGGCGATTTTATGAGAATGATAAATAAGTAGATCTTGCTGACATATTAAATTATTGTCAAAAAATCGTCATTTTGGAAGCAAAAGTCGTCAAATAGTCATTTAGTTATTTTGGGTATTAAATATCATCAAAATGACGACAAATCGTCAAACCTGGCAAACTCTGCATGCGATTGCTACTAATTCATACGTACATACATATATATATATATTCCCGTCGTTCCTATAAGGAGCATAGGGCCGTACATACATACTGTATTACAAAACAAAACAAAAAAACAACAACAATATTTTGTGGGTTTTTTTTGTTTTTAAGTGTTGATCATGACCATGGATGGTAACCGATTCTATGTGGTTATTGGTCGTAGTAACGCTATTTTCTTTTATTTCGGTAACGGTATTTTAGGG
>CM037852.1:61195613-61212556 GCA_021234595.1 Delia radicum | reverse complement strand
TGTTTACATTATGACAATATTTTTGAGGAAGAATTTGTACACAATATAATCAAATTAGTGTAATATTTAAAATATGTGGATGACAGTATTATGTCAAGTTTTTAGGCGACATGATAAAAATTTGTCTAATATTTAAATTGTGTTTACATTATGAGAATATTTTTGAGTGAACAGATCAAATCATGATCAAACACATCTTGTACGTCACGTTGATATACATGTAAAATTAATTATAGATCGTTTTCTCAGCCTACAGACATAATGTGTCAAGTGTTTTAGGTGACATAGTAAAATTTGTCTAATATTTAAATTGTGTTTACATTATGAGAATATTTTTGAGTGAACAGATCAAATCATGATCAAACACATCTTGTACGTCACGTTGATATACATGTAAAATTTTTTATAGGGATCAGCCTACAGACATAATGTGTCAAGTGTTTTAGGTGACATAGTAAAATTTGGATACTATTTAAAATAATATACAAGACAGTGTATTTTGTATATTTTTCATTTTATTCATTTATTAAACGCTTAGATGTTTATAATACATTTCAATAAAATTAATTATAGATCGTTTTCTCTGTCTATAGACAAAACAGCTACAAGTATCAGGTCCCTCTCTGCAACTATCAATAGACCATGGACAATCAATGAAATGTTCCCCATGTATCGAGTCTAGGCACTCCTTATTTTCAAATTCATCCATTATATTCGTAAAGTTTAATATATAATGGAGATCCTCAAAAGAAATGTGTCCATCATATTCAAAAGAAAGGTGTCAATTCTCTCTCGTAGTGTTGGATTTAATATCATTGTTTTCAAGATTGTTGTTTCTCCTTCGATATAATTTATAATACTAATTATAAAATGTTTAATGTAAAAAGAGGATACTTCAGAAATATACCCCCAAGTTCTCATTATATAAGAGTGAGGGGGTGCAAATATTTCCTATTGAATACACTCTCTCACTCCAACTTGATCAATTGGGGGGATGGGGGTGGAGTTAAACCATAAGAATGATTTTAATTATTTCCTTTCCTTTTAATAAGTTGAATGTAAGAGCAATCATTCAGTAAAAAGTTGTCAAACAGTAAAGTTATAAAAAATAATACATTGTTTTATTTACATATTAAAATTTTAAATTTCTAAATATGTCATCATCATCATTATCATCATCATTAATCAATAAATTCAATAGCCTCAACAGTAAGCAAATTCTATATATTAAAGATATGGAGAACTTAAAGTCGTATACGGTGTTGAACGCCCTAAAAATTAAAACTAAATTTGGTGAAAGCTTGAGACTAGAAGTGCAAAATAACGTCATATTTCTGCCTACCAGATATAACGCCATGACTGATGAAGAGCTAATAGAATTATCCTCTGGAAATTATCACATTAAAAAAGAAGTTGGTGTAGATGAGAAATCATATCAACTACACCTGGAGAAAATCAATTTACCTAATGAATTTATTATTCTTCAAAATACTGCATATCCAGTATGGAATTAAATGTAATCAAATGTTATTAAATAAATCAAAAATTATATAATAAAATTAAAAAAAGAAAAATTATTTGTTTTTATTTATTTATTTATTATTAATTTCATTCAAAAATTTTAGACATAAATGTCCACAATTATATAAATTATATTGTTGCTGTTGATTATAATTATATTCTATATTGCTACCTAAATATTTTACTACTTCCAACGGTGGCTGCAAATTTCCAAAACTGTCGAAATATTCTGTTTTTTGATTATTTTTATAGTATGCTACCCAATGGGTTTCCAGGACCATTTGAAGAATCCAAATTAACAATTCCACATTCTTTTCGTCTGGGGCGTTGGGGGAGTGAATCTCTCATAAAAACGCCTCTAAAATATGGAATATGTGTTGCAAATATCCTTAAATCGACATCAGTGAGATGTCTTTTGGGTAGCATCTTTAGTAGTTTTTTGATGATCTATTAAATACAAGACCATATCCGTTCTTATATGGCTTAAGATATAGTCCTCTTCCCATCGCAATAGCCTCCATTGTTTTATTATGTTTAATAGCCTCCTCTAGTTGTTGCTTAGCATTTTTTGCAGTGTTAATTGCTTTAGCAATAGCTGCGCCACCAGAAGATAGACCACCTAAGGCTCCGAGTGCAGTAAGAATTGGTACTAAAGGCAAGAAACCTCCAATTTTGGGAACATTAATTATGCGAGGTATTACTACTTGAGATTTTTTTCCTTTTAACGATTTATTGATAACTCTCCGTGCAATTTTAACAGCATCATTTATATCTCTGGGCTTTTCCTTCTTTAAACTTCTTGTAGCCATTCTTATTGCAGCCTTAAAAATTTCCTTTCCTCTCTAATTATCTTTCTCCTTTAATCCCATTTCAAATTTAACTTTTGCTTTCATTGCGTTGCTTACGAGATATGCGTTAGTTTTCTCGCCAATACTACTATCCTCGGCTAAAACTCTTTCCCAAGCACGATTTTCAAGTATTTTATCAGCTTGATGTCGTTTATTAATATCCTTGTTTTGAGAATACGCTATGTCATGTTCTTTGCAAGCTGCGTCCAAGGGATTTATACCCTTATCACCTCTATTAATCCGTTTTTCTAGTTTGGTGCCTGGTCCACAATATTGATAACCTGGTAAATGTAGTTCAACTGGTAAGGAATCGATAATTTTATCAACCAAACCACTCCCTGAGATAGTCGATGTATGATTAACTGGCTTATTGTAATGAATGACCATTTTATATATCTAGAAAACTAATAAAATAGAAAACTTTAGAATTTAAATTTTAATTATGAAAATGCGCTTGATCAAACAACACGATAATATTATTGTAAGGAATGTAGATTCCTCAACTAGTATTCACGAGAAAAAAAGACATAATGTCTTATTACCCAATTCTATTAGATGTCTTATAGTGGGACCATCCAACTGTGGAAAGACCAATGTAATGATTAGTCTGATTGAAAGTCCAAGTGGCCTTAAATTTGAAAATATATACTTATACTCAAAATCACTCTATCAGTCAAAATATGAATACTTGAAGAGGCTTATATCACCGATAAAAGGAATGGGATATTTCACATTTTCTGATAACGACAGTGTTATACCGCCAGATGAGGCTAAAAATAATTCAATTTTTATATTTGATGATGTTGCTTGCGAGAAGCAAAATAATATTCGTAAATATTTTTGTATGGGTCGTCATAAAAATGTGGATTCCTTTTATTTATGTCAAACTTATACCCGAATTCCAAAACATTTAGTACGAGGTAATGCAAATATGATTATAATGTTTAAGCAGGATGAAATGAATATGAAGCACATATATAGCGATCACGTTGGAATGGATATGAGCTATAAGAAATTTTATGATATATGTCAAGAATGTTGGAAAGACAAGTATGGATTTTTAATAATAAGCAAAGATGATGATTTAGATGCAGGTCGCTATAGAAAATCGTTTAATATTTTCATTGAAATATAAAAGGATGAATTCATAATATTAGTTAGTTACGAATAGATCATTGAATCAATTAGATCGATATCAGACCAGCCAGCAGATATCTGATCTGATAAACCAGACCAGCCAGCAGACATCAGATCTGATAAACCAGACCAGCCAGCAGACACCTGATCTGATAAACCAGACCAGAAAGCAGACACCTGATCTGATAAACCAGACCAGCCAGCAGACACCTGATCTGATAAACCAGACCAGCCAGCAGACACCTGATGTGATAAACCAGACCAGTCAGCAGACACCTGATCTGATAAACCAGACCAGCCAGCAGACACCTGATCTGATAAACCAGACCAGCCAGCAGACACCTGATCTTGCCGATACCTAATCATAATTTTAAAACTAATAAACGATGGAAGAAAAAGTTTTGGAATAATTAGTAAAGACGAGAAATGCTTTGAAAAGGAAATTTCAAAGTATAAAATTTGATGAATCTAACACAACTAAACAACTCAAAGATACATTTAGGCCTATAACGGAACCATTGAAGGAATTTATTGATATTTCTAAAAATACGAACACAATTTCAAAAATTATTAAAGATGAAATTAAAAATGAAATGGCTACTTACTCAAATATTAGCTTTAACAAAGTACCGATGAAATTCGAGTCAAGTACTCCGAAGAAAGAACATATAAGTACTAATGGTGAAGATGAGACACAAAAGTCTTTATATAAGACAAATGATGATGAAAATTTCTATTCTCAAGAGGATACAATAGAGAATGATGATATTAATGTTTCAACAAATCCGATAGATTTATCCTGGTTGGGTAAAAAAAATATGTTGGATACTCTATATGGGCCACATAAAAATTCTAGTGGAGAATGGAAATTTGGTAACAGCAATATAAAATAAATGACGATAAAATTGAGGTAGGAAACCAAATGTGGCTCCTTACACCAGGTCTTTATCAGTTAATGTTTTATTCAAAACCAATGAATTATGATAAAACTGAATTGGAGATTTACAAGAAGATTTTAATTGAAACAAATGCTCATAAAAGAGATTATAAATCCGATGGACAGCTAAAAGGCACCAGAGCATATAAATATCGAAACATTATAAGTAAATTATTTAAAAATGATAAGACAGTAAGTGATTTAATGAAATTGAATTCAAATAAATTAAATTATATATATTGGAATGATCCAAATGAGTTGGTTGATCGCCTTCGGCTATTGATAGCATCACAAGTCGCTGGTCATAATAATCATAATAATGAAATAGTCTCAATAATTGAAGAATTGCGAGAAGCTGATATTATTATATAAAATCTAATGAATATCTTACAAATTAATTAATAAGTGCATAACATTCAACATGTGTGAATGTCACATCTATTGAAGCTTGAAATTATGAAATATATAAGGTAATATATAAAATGTTTCAACGCTGTTTATTATCAATGCGAATAACATTAACATCATTTGTCCGCAAAACTAGAAGATTATTTTGGAAGAAAAAAGATGCAATCTAAAAAATGTTCATACACATATAAAAAAACAAAATCACAAGAGACATACATATAAAAATCAAAAATGACTACAAAACGAATTCTTGTAAATGAGTTGCATAAACAAGCTCGAAAATATTTTAAACGTCGCAGAGTTGTGATGAAAGGTATAGATGATTTGTGGCAAGCTGATCTGGTTGAAATGGGGAATTATTCTGCACATAATAATGATTTCCGATATCTACTAACAGTTATTGACACATTTTCAAAGTTTGCTTGGGCAGCACCACTTAAATCGAAAAATTCAACAGATGTTGTCAAGGCAATGGAAAATATTTTCACATTAGGTCGTATACCAAAAAACTTGCATACCGATGATGGTAAAGAATTCTTTAATAAACTCTTTAAAAAATTTATGGAAAAGCATAGCATAAATCATTACTCAACGTATAGTGTAATGAAGGCATCTATTGTGGAGAGATTTAATAGAACCTTAAAGGGAATGATGTGGAGAGAATTTAGCTATAATGGATCTTATCATTGGATTGAGCTATATAAAGAATTAGTTGACCGATACAATAAAAAAATTCATCGAACAATCAAAATGGCACCCATTGATGTCAATTCTAAAAATGAAAAAATGCTGTTGGATACCGTGTACAATCATCTAAAAATATATAAAATATCAAAGTTTCATGTTGGTGATTATGTACGCATCAGCAAATATAAGCATATTTTTGAAAAAGGATATACCCCCAATTGGACAACAGAAATTTTCAAAATTAAATCTGTAAGAAATACATATCCTACAACATATATTTTGGAGGATTATCAAGGAAATAATATTGAAGGAGGATTTTATGATGAAGAACTTTCAAAGACTCGCTTTCCTGATACATATCTTGTTGAAAAAAATTTTAAAAACTAAGGACGATAGAGCATATGTTAAATGGTTAGGTTTCTCAAATCAACACAATTCTTGGATTAATCAAAATGAAATATTATAAGATTCTAGCACTAAGTATAAAAGAGCATACTATTTTATATTTTAATTTAATCATATCGAGATCCTCAATTAGTAAATATCTACAGCACAAGAAAATGGACAAGTTTTTTAAGAGCTCTGAAGTAAAATATGAAAAATTGAAATATTGCAATTATTGTGGCAGTAGTGATCACACAGAAGATAAATGTCAACGTAAAAAGGAGGATAATAAAGCTAATAAATAAGAAACATCCTATGAAATAATTTACAATTTTAATTTTAAGAGTTATATATATATGTACTGATTATATTTAATATTAAATAAAAAAGATTTATATTGCTTAAGAAATACACATTTTTATTTCATTTATATCACTTACTATTTGACCAGCAAAATGTCAATAACATTAACATTGAGCGGAAGATCATCTGATTTATCAGCAAATTATTTTCCTCGCATAAATTTAAATGAAGACTATGAATGTGCATTGATTGATTTTTATTCATACAACAGCATACCAAATGTTGATGACTATAACAATTTATTTCAAATTGGTAATGATGTTATTAAAGTGCCCATTGGATCATATGAATTGAAAGATATTGTTAATTTTATAAAAGAGGAATATGAGAAAACGTAATGTAGGAAAATTATTAATATGGAGGCGAATAATAATACAATGCAAGTTCAAATATTTACTTCCGATGATCCAATATTTTTCAATGGAGAAAATTCAATAGGACGATTGTTAGGTTTTAATAAAAAAATCTTAAAACCTAAGGAATATCACCTATCTGATTTGCCAGTGAATATTTTTAAAGTAAATCTCTTGCGTATAGAATGTAATATTGTAGTCAACACCTACATAAACAATTCTCATGCACATACATTGCATGAGTTTGCAATTAAAGTTCCACCTGGATATAAAATCAATGAGATACCGAGGAATCTAATTTATTTACCAGTGAACTCCAGAGAGATAAGTTCTATATCTGTACGGATAGTTGATCAATACGGGGATTTAATTAATTTTCGAGGAGAAGAAATAACAATTCGTCTTCATTTAAGACCAAAAATATAATGATAATTTATAATAATAAGGATTCTAATAAAATACATCCTCATTCACAACACAATCAACAGTTAAATCAACTTTATTATCAGATAAAAAAACAAATTTTTCTCAAAGAAGCTTAACACAAACAAATATAAATTTTCTCAAATCATTAAATTTGCAATTGAAAATATAATGAGTTCAATAATAAATGTATTGGATAAACCCTTGTCGGATGATAATATTATAAAAAAGGATTATCACACATATACGCCATACTTGCAATCATTCAACAATAATGATGAAATACGGATATCCATACAAAATCAGGACTTGTATGTTTTATCTAGTGAGAGTTTTATTTACGTTGAAGGTTCTGTTGAAGACACTAACGATGCAAAATTAGTAGCATCTACCAGAAATTGCCGTTTAAAAAATAATTTTGTCGCTTACTTGTTTGATGAAATACGATATGAGCTCAATGGTATAGAAATTGATCGCACTCGTCATCTAGGTGTTTCAACTACAATCAAAAATTATGTCTCCTTGTCCGCTGCGGATAGTATTATTATGAAAAATGCTGGTTGGAATAAAACTGAAGATTTGGATGTACTAAATGGACACTTTAATTTTTATATTCCACTGAAACTTTTAATGGGATTTGCTGAAGATTTTAATAAAGTCATTTTAAAATCTAAACATGAATTAATTTTACTGCGTAGTTAAAGTGATGAAGGCATGGTATATTCAACAGTAGCTACTGAAAAACCAAAAATAAAAATTACAAATATTTCATGGAGAATTCCTCATGTACACTTATCGGATTTTAGTAATTAAATATGATGAAAGTGATAAAAAACGGAGAAAACTTGCCAATAGCATTCCGCAGTTGGGATTGCCATTATAATCCTCAACTAACGACTGGAAATAGTCACATTTGGAATGTAAAGTTAGCTACCAACAGAGAACGTCCACGTTTTGCATTAATAGTCTTTCAAAACGATAAAAAATTTGTTCATTGTAATATAACTAATCTCAAAGTTCACTTGAATTCAGAATCGTATCCTTATGATGATCTTAATATTAAATTTGCTAATGAACGATTCGCTATTCTCTACGATATGTATGTGAGATTTCAACAAAACTATTATATGAGAGATCCTCAACCCATCCTGAATTGTCAAGAATTTAAACATACTGCTCCTATTATTGTCATTGATGTGAGCCATCAAAATGAATCTACTACAAACGGTCCAATTGATATAAAAATTGAGTTTGAGACAAGCAGTAATATTCCAGAAAACACGTCTGCCTATTGTATTCTCATCCATGATCGATTAATTGAATATAATCCTTTAACTGCTCAAGTACGCAAAGTTGTTTAAAAAAATACATAAATTTTAAAAAAAGAAAAATTTTTATACTCATCCTAAAATAATTATTTTTCACCAACATTTTTTAAGAGAAACACATTTTTTATATTTGATATTTTTTCAAAATCTTTATTAAATATTTTTCTAATAATATATTTAAACAATAGTACAATAATCATTAAATATAAAATTTAATTTCTTAAATTTGTGTATATTATATATATAAATAAAATGAAATAATAAAACTAAAATACAATTAAAAAATAATACATTGTTTTATTTACATCTCAAAAT
Source organism: Delia radicum (assembly GCA_021234595.1). Taxonomy (NCBI): domain Eukaryota; kingdom Metazoa; phylum Arthropoda; class Insecta; order Diptera; family Anthomyiidae; genus Delia; species Delia radicum. The sequence goes on along the minus strand of CM037852.1, from coordinate 61,203,852 downwards.
TTTAAATTTCTAAATATGTCATCATCATCATCATCACTATCAATCTGCATAAACGATTGATTGTCAATATTACTATGAAGATTTAAATTACTATTATCAATTAGCAACATTAAATCATCACCATCGCTATCTCTATTAAAATTGTCAGTTATTTGATGGTTAGAATTATCATAGCTATCAAAATTATTTTCACCACACTTAGAGCATCTTTCATTTCCACATTTATTGTTAACACCCCCAAGAGATTCTATTCTAGACTCATCACACCTAAATGGCCCCTAGCAAATGTATGAATTTGATCATTCATAATAATTCGTTTGTCATCAGCATAACTTAAAACGATTTTATGTATTGATCGTGTATGTAATTGATGTTTATCAGATCTAATTACAATCATATTATCAGATATATTTTCTTGTTCAAATAAGACCCTTTTGTAATCATTTATACTAATTTTGTCTATAACACACTTTTTCACACCTTTGGACTTTTTCATCTCTTGTATGTCAACGGTTTTAATGGCATACATTTTGGATCTAAGACCAACAAATTCTACCATTAGTTTCCCATTATTTTCATCCTTCATCATTCCTAACACCTTTTTATTGACTAGCGGTAGGTTGTATGGATTATTGGGATGAAAATTTGATGTGTCAAATTTGGTATGAATATCATTACGAATATCATCATAAAAGTCATTCGTTTTAATGGTATATATAAATGAATCCGTGTCCATGTAATTGAGAGAGATGTTATTTTTATATTTTGACTTCATGTATCCATAATGAAATTCATACATATTTAATTTCGATAGTTCTAGTACAACAAACCCTAAATATATACACTCACAATATTTTATAGTTAGAAACAAACGAATTTGTACATTAAAACTATAGAAAAAGTTGTTAAAAACAGGACTACTGATTTTTCGTTTAAAACAATAGTAATTTCCAATTATTTTTAATTGTTAAAAAATTAACTAAAAATATCGATAAAAACAAAGTACTTTCGTTTATTTAAACTATTAAAAAATAATTGCTTAATCCGTTAAAATAAACGACGTTCGTTTTTTTTGACTATCAAAAATTACCGAAAATCCATAAAAATAAAAGATTTTCCATTATTGTGACAATTAAAAATTTAACTCCCAAAACTTAAAATAAACGATTTTCCTTTATTTTAACCATCAAAATTTTACCCCCAAAAACGTAAAAATAAACGATTGTCGTTTATTTTAGCTATCACCAAATTTAATTTAAAAGAAATAAAAATGTATTATTTACATAATGTATTATATACATAATAATATATGTTAGGATTTATTTTTAAAACTAAATAATAAGATTAATTGAATAATAATTAATTGAGCGAATGGCGCCTAACATTTATATGGCAGCATAACGAAAAAGGATGACCTTTGAGTTCATCTTTTACTATAATATGCAAATAACTTAAAAAACTATGTGTTTGTAAAATAAAAGACAATTAAAATGTAAAGAAAAACTATAGTGATGGTAAATAAAATATTTGGTTTAGTACTAAAGTAAAAAGCACTTTTGTAAACATTTTGGTACCTTTTGATTTAATTTAATTGTTAAGGTACTCTTGCAATACTATTGCACATATTACTGACAATTTTATTATCATTCAATGTAGCCAACTCAATATTAAATATTTAACACATATCTTGTGCAGACACAAAACCTTTTTGATTTTTCTAACCTTCCAATATGACATACACACGGGTAATTTGTTGCAAACTAGCAAAAGTTGCACAAGAATATTGCTTAATTTTAAATTTACATTAAACATTGATGCGCTTTATCTTGTTAACCTAAAAAACACTAGACTTTTACCATATTGCTAATTAATTTTCTTGTATTCAAATAATCAGCTAACACATGTTCTATACTGCGAAAATTATAATCCTAACTTTTCGTTTTATTTATATATATTAAACTTTGTTATTTGTACATGAATAAAGAAACTCAGAGTTTTTACTCTATCTCTAGCATGCTGTCTCTTCATCTCCTAGATGTCATCTAATAGATGTGCTTTAACATATAAATTTGGAACAGTGAGGGAACTCCATCTCTGTTCTAATATGCACATTATGCACCGTCAATACTGCTCAAGGATGAGAAAGTGCAAATTTGCATCGTGTGCAAATAACCACGCTGAATACCCTCAGTAAAATAAAAAAGTAAAACAAAATTTACTGAAACAAAGCACTTAATCGCCAGCTGGGCCACTTTGGTACTTTTTGGACTGAAAATGTAAATAAGTAATTTATTTACCATCCCCAGTTCATGCATTTGAAAAACGTTTGAGAGAACTTTTAAAAAAAAAGATTACTGTGATTTTTGTGTGATTTTTTTTTAAACAAGTAGATTTTTTTTAAACATGTAGATTTTAAACGAAAATATTAACTGCTACAGAAAATCCGTATTAATTCATAGTTTGTTTTTTAAATAACAGGCAAAAAAGTTGAAAAATATGTTTCTTTGTATTTTAATAGTTTATTCAGTTAAAAAACAAACTTTACGGATTACTTTTTAAATAAACTACAATCGGTAACGGAAAATATATTGTGAGTGTAGGTTTGTCATATACCATATTCATTTTCTGTAATTCTACAGCAAAGAGATCATCTGTAAATTGAGAAGTGCTAACAAAGTTTGGTTTTGAAATTAGCGCTCGAAGACCTAATTGTTTTTATCCCTCCATCCCATAGTGCAGGAGGGTATATTCACTTTGTCAAATGTTTGTAATTCTTTTAAAAAAATTCTGGGACCCCATAAACTATATATATTCTTGATCAGCATGGATAGAGAAGTCGATATAGCCATGTCCGTCTGTCCGTCCGTCTGTCTGTGGAAACACAAAATACTCCTCCAATACAGAAGAGGTACTGCTAATTTTCAGTCAAATTGTTTGTTGATATCATGAGCAGTTTTCTAGTGAAAATGATCAAAATCGGTTAACGCGTTCAAAAGTTATGAGTGAAAATGTGGGAAGACCTCTAAAATTTTTTTTTTTTTATTTCATCATACATACATACATACGTACATTCAATGCTTATACACAAGAATATACGCAAGCAGGGATGGCTGTCAATATCGCTGAATTACCGTCCCCGATTCTAACACCTTTCAACTGACTGTCGTTATCGCTTAAATACCGTTACCGATATTCTTGAAATACCGTTATCCGTAAAATACCGTTACCTTAAAATACCGTTACCGAAATAATCTAACAAGATCTGAACAAAAAAACTTCTGTAAATAGATATATTTTCCCAAAGTGTGATCATAAACTAGACAGTCATTTAAACTCGGGCATAATGCGGTTAAAAATTGTGGTGTGCATTAACATTACCTGAATAACTAAAATAACGTTATCCTTAAAATGCCGTTAGCAAAATAATTGAAAAATCTTTTTCCCTAAAATAAAGTTACCGAAATATCTAAAATATCGTTACCGCTAAAATACCGTTAGCGAAATAAATAAAATACCGTTAACGCTAAAATACCGTTAACGCTAAAATCCCGTTACCGAAATAACTGAAGTATAGTTTCCCCTAAAATACCGTTACCGAAATAAAAGAAAATAGCGTTACTACGACCAATAACCACATAGAATCGGTTACCATCCATGGTCATGATCAACACTTAAAAACAAAAAAAAACCCACAAAATATTGTTGTTGTTTTTTTGTTTTGTTTTGTAATACAGTATGTATGTACGGCCCTATGCTCCTTATAGGAACGACGGGAATATATATATATATGTATGTACGTATGAATTAGTAGCAATCGCATGCAGAGTTGCCAGGTTTGACGATTTGTCGTCATTTTGATGATATTTAATACCCAAAATAACTAAATGACTATTTGACGACTTTTGCTTCCAAAATGACGATTTTTTGACAATAATTTAATATGTCAGCAAGATCTACTTATTTATCATTCTCATAAAATCGCCGGCTCGATTATTAAATTTATATTATTTCGTTAAAAATTGAAAGCAAAAACATTGTTTTTTGATCGATAGCTAGCTTTATATGCTAATATGATGTGAAATACAATTTGCAAAAATGCAAATCCTAGAATTGAATAAAACTTAATCCAAACCGCATTTATTTTTTTATAAATTCATTACGGGTTTAGCTTAATTTAGTTTCTGTGTTTATATGTTTAGAACATTTCTTTAAATTTTTATAAAATTTAATTGGAGTTAGATTTAAATAAAAATAAAAAAATTTTCATGTTAAAACACAAGGCATGGACTTTTTTTGCGAAACAAACAGATCTCTAGCCCGAATATATTTCATGTTGAAAGATGATATATATACAACTTTAAATGAAACAAAATAAATCCAAAAATAAATCCGGTGCTTAAAAAACAGGCCTAATAATATAAATAAAGTGCCAAAATTTAATAATTAAAAATATAACATTAAGTTTGTTCGATAACACAAAAATTTGTACAAGTTTTTACTGGAAGGTGTTCGTTTAGACAAATACGCAGTAAAAAACTGGTAAAAAGAGAGAGTAAAGTGACAGTTTGATGCCAAAGAACTTACAAGTTTTTACTGGATATATTTTTGCCAGAAAGAATTTGTAAGATGAAAAAACATATGACTAAAAAATAAAAAAATATGCTTGTATTTTTAGTAAACAAAAATTAAATTAAATTTTAATTGTAAATTATTTTTGGTCGATAATTTCAATTAACTTTTTCCTTTTCCATAATGACCAGTTGATTTTTTTTTAATATTTAAAACAAGCTATTTTATCTAATTTAATAATTCCTACAAATTTTCTGTTCGTTTACTTTTTTGTAAATTTGTCTTACTATTTGTAATTTTGTTACTGAGTAGTTTTTACTGAACTTTACAGGAAAAGTAATCGAACAGACTTATTGTTAAAGAATTTCCAAATTTTGTAAAAGAATTTAATATTTAAAAAGTTGTGCCACTGAAATGTTGTTCACAGAATTATGCAGATATAAGTGATTAACAGTTCAAGTGGTAAAATTTGTTTGATTTAAAGTTGTATTTATTTGATCTTTCAACATTATATTTTTGTTATTTTATTAATTAATAATCATATAATTACAAGTTATATACTATTACCCTAACCGAGCACTAGCTACTATGGCCTTCGGCGCGTTGTAGCGAAAACAGATCAGTGCCTCTGGTGGGAATCGAACCCACGACCCCCGCACTGATAAGCCAGCACGCTACCAACTAGCCTACTGGGGCACACTGTTTCAACATTTTATAAATATGAATATCGTTGTAAAATATAATGATTTTCGAAGTTTAAACCAAAGAGAAGTGTCAAAAATCGTGTTATATTACAACGATAACACGTTAACATTTGAAATGTGAATAACATTATTGTATTTTATTTTTATTAAAACTTTATCCCTCTTCTAACAAATATATTTTATTTTGACGATTTTTCAAAATATGATGACGATTTTGACGATTTTTTCTAGAAAGTTTGTCGTTTTTATGCTTTGCAAACCTGGCAACACTGGTTATAAGTGCAAATGCGAGAAGCCCTCGAAAAATTGTTAAGCTAATTTATAAAGTATGCTTTTGTTTTCCATATACCAGGCTTGCCATATACCTTTTTTTGTTAACCCCAACAAATCAAAAAATCACCAATAAGAAAAAGGTAGAACAAAATAGTTTAGTTAAAATTCTTTATTTATTTGACTGCATTAACCGGAGTTGCCAGACACATTAATCGTTATCAGATCAAAAAAATATCCAGGAACAAAATCCCCGAATCCAACAATGTAAATTCATAACTTTTTTTCGTACACTATTTTTACTTATTTTCATTCTCAACCTTTAATAAATTTGCAAGGAAACTCTTACATTCTAATTACATTTATTAAAAACCCCATTCAATTTAAAGGACATTCACTTTCAGAACTTTTTTATTTAAGACATATAAGGTGCATACTTCATCTTAAAATCTTTTGATTATATGCATTTGTTTTCCTTAAAAGCCCTAATTTTTATTTGATACATACAAAAATAATCTAAATTAAAGTATTGATGTGTAAAAACCAATCGAATTTTGGGAAAATTTCTTAGGGTTCTTATTCTAGGAGTCGTAAACGAGAATTGCACAAGCAACTGAGCTGAAAAACAATAATTTGAAATACCAGTTTCTTTAATTTTTTGTATCTCGAAAACACTCGAAAGATTTTCTTTTATAATTTTTGACAAACTTAGTTTCATCACACTTTCCGTTTTACTTATGTGATGTATAGTATAAACACATGTGTTGTAATGTAAACTGGCATTTCATAATTATTTCATTATGTATGTCTCCGCAAGTGTATTTTTGTTCCCTTAAATTTATCTAAAATTCTGATTATTCGAAACTGTTTTTATGCGTTTGTATTCATTGCATCTCTTCTAACGATCCAAAAATATATTTTAGTAACTTTCTTTCATTATTATATAGGCAAAGAGACAAACAACAGGCGAATTTTACAACAGTTTTTTTAACATCATAAGGAACTATACAAATATATATATTTTTCACTACACGTTCTTCTTTAGGTAATCAGAATAACCTTTGAATACCCACTGCAGAATTTCAGATTCATTTTAGTAAACTTTAATTAAACATTTTTTTCTTCTGAAACATCCCAAAGACATTAATCAATCAGTCATATTTTGTTTTACTTATAAAAACAACATTATTTTTGTTATTTTTACAAAGAATATAGATATTAATATTGTTTGCACTTTCCCTGGTTTATGAAAACACCGAGATGGAGGGTATCCAAAAATTCGTCACAGCCGAATTTAATCTTTTTTAATACCAAATTCGGCACATCGGACTTTAATGCTTCCACTTGTTTTTTAACAATTTCACTGAAGTTCAAAATTAATAAAAGGCTACATTTAAATAATTTATAAAATATGTTGAAATAATTTGTAAAATATGTTGAACTAAATCTTAAAACTAAAGTTTGAAATGTATGAAAATTATTGAAATCTTGAAATTTTATGAAAAAATAAAAATTAAATATTTGAAATAATTCCACAGCTCTAAACAAAATGTTCATTAAATTTTATTGAAGAGATAATTTGTAAAATCAAATGAATTTTTTTTGTGAACTATGAAATTTTAATAATAATAAAATTTCTTGGATATAATGAAATCATTCATTGAATCTACAAAAAAACTCTATGAAATTGTTGCATACATGAAGGATAATTTTTTCCGCGAACTAAAAATTTGTTTGAGAAACAATATTCAATTAAATCATTAATTAATCGATATAATTAAAATCTTAATTGAAACTGAAATTAATTAAATAGTTACAAATTAATTTAATTGATACTACTATTTCCGTAATAGGACCGAATTCAATTAAACTTTTAATTGAATTAACAAATATTTTAATTAAATCTCGATTTTATTTTTTTCTGTGTATATTTGATAGATAATTGAAAAAATATTAAGTCTTAAAACAGATTTAAAAAAAAAAAATCAAGATTATTTCTTTACACTGAGAGAAGTATCCTTCGTGATATTAATGAAACAATTTCATATAATTTTTTTCGTGGATTTAATGAAGAATTTCATTATATACAAGAAATTTTATTATTATTAAGAAATTTTTCGAAAACATTTTATCACAAAATTTCATAGTTTCATAAAGAAAATTCATACGATTTCATAAATGTTATCTTCATAAATTTAACGAAAATTTTCTTTAGAGCTATGAAATTATTTCAAATTCATAATTTCATTAATTTTCATAAATTTAAAACTTTAGTTTTAAGATTTAAGAGTGCGCAACATATTTTATAAAGTGCTTTATTATTTCAATTTAGCCTTTTATTAATTTTGGACTTCTATGAAATTGTTTAAAAATTCATCGGAAGCGGTTCATTGGCTTAGTTCTGATGCATTTTTAAAGACTTTCATGGAAAGTTTTATTGTTTCAAAAAACTTTTTAATATTTAAAAATGTATGAAACTATTTCATAAATTCTATAAACGCTTCATTGTCGGATTTTTTTTTTGTTTAGTAAGTAGTATTTTATTTTTTATTAATACTTTTGAAAATTACATATCATTTAATAACTTCACAAAAATTTAGCTCGGATATACATTAAAATTTTTAATAAAAGATGACAATTTTTTTCTAAATATATTGTTATTAGTTTAGTTTTTCACATCAATTGGCATCTTCTTG